>CM060841.1:10172500-10772500 GCA_030762175.1 Metallyticus violacea
TAGGGAAGAAAATTTCTTTTGCATATGCTGGCAATGTATTGCCACTGAGGGACATCATTTCCAACACTTCTTATAAGACAGGTTAGTGCATATTATTGTAAGTTTTAAATGCAGTAACATTACTGGGCACTTCACCAGTAAGCAGCCGCAATAAGGGGACCTCTGACTCAAATAACTTCACTGTAGTTTACAGCAAGCCTTCAATCCTACTTTTTGAAAAAATTATATTTTCAAGGTTAACATTAAAATTATATGTTTCTCTTGTATTTAGACTCGTTTTAATACATTAAAATTACTTTCAGGCCATGTATTGCAATTACCATTATATTCAGAATAGATTTGTCAAAATGTTTCTACTTTTTGTTTTCAGACTTCCTATAGACATTCAAATCACGATGATGATGATGATGATGATGATGATGATGACGAAACACTTTGGAAGTCACAGCTGATATCTAAACAATACTCTTCCATACCACTGTATTAGACGCTGTCTTTAAATTGGCGATACAAACGTAAAAAGATTATTTTTTTCTTTTCTTTGTCACTAAATGTAGGAATTAGGTACTTGGACAAGGGACTTAACCAACTGTCTCCCTGTGAACTCGAATTCTTCTTTTTAAAATACCGTTTGAAACTTTGTATATTCTTTTAAAACGCTTTTCTTTTTAGTGATAAGCTTTCGTTCTACAGGGCAGGATATTACATTAAAAGGAGCCCATTCATCATCATTCTTCATGCTGGCATATCTCCCATTATGACAGAATTTAGTTCACAAGGAAATGTAAACAGGTAGTCAGTTGCTATTTCAGAGTCACTACTTAGTCTTCTTTATAGCAATGGTACCGCTCAATTATCCTATCTGGGTTAAAAAAGTAAACTTGTTGTAGCCATCTTTAGTAAACTCAAAATATTTTTTCTACTGCTTACAGTTATTGGATACGTTCTGCCTACTTACAGAGCATTTCTTATAGCTACACATTATATATCCATCTTCACTGCCTTTCTTACTGATCAAATTTTCAAGAAAATTCGTTCTCGGCAATATGAATAATTGTTACATATATCGTTCTTACCTTCTGGCTTACGTTTGCATAAACGTTGTTTCAATGTAGAGTTTAATGCTGGCTGAGGCACAGTATTTTCGTTCCTCGTTTCTTTCGCCCAAAACACAATGATTCAATTGATAGTCTACCGCCTCATGGTGCTGGAGGTCTCGGCGGGCACGCCAGCAATTGCCAGGGACGCAGAACTCTCGTTGGCGGAACATGTGTCGATTAACATAAAAAAGCTTTGTACTTCTCCAATTAAGGTGTTAGATATTCCAATATCAATCCTCATTTTTTCAAAAATTTGGCAGGAAATTAAACACCATTCAAAGCAGTTTTCTCTTAGAAAATTTTGTTTTTGTGGTCATATCATGAAAAAATCTTAAGTTTCAGTTGCTGGGAGAGACCTGTTTTGTACATTAAGTTTTCACTTTGTTATATATAATGATATAGTTTGAAAATATCAAGCGTCAATAGTTTCCATTAAAATATAGTGAAACCCACATCAAAAAATTTATAGAATACAATATTTAAACTGAACCAGCATGCTAATAAAGATTTTAAGTATCAAATATTTACCTCTTTACCAATGAAAAGTAGATTCTCAATTGCACAGTTGTGGCCTGTTGCACAAATAATCCAGCCATTTGCATTAATATCTGATCTAGCAGAAGTGTTTGAAAGTGGTCTTAAGAACATAATAACAATAAAGCTATACAGAAATTCCAACAGGAATTCGGAAAGGACTCCTGTGTAATAACTGCAATAGGTGAATTCATATTTAAGATGATTGCAAAGTTATGTAGATACCATTAAAAACTTAGGAAGTTGTTTATGTCACCAAAGCATTCGAATATGTAAACCATGATATTCTACTAAAGAAACTAGAATCCTATGGAATAAGTGGAGTTGTCAATTTATTATTTAGTTCATATTTGAAAAATAAAGATTAGAAGATTATCTACAAAGATGATTAGGGGTGTTATATATCTACATTCAGCCGTGCTTTAAAAAAGTGAAACGTAGAATTTCACAAGGATCAGTTTTAGGGCTTCTGTTTTTACAATACACATTAATAATAAATTAGCATCTAAAAAAGTATGAAGTTATATCTTACGCTGGTGATACAACAGTTGCATGTTATGGAAGCTTATTTGAAACGTTATATACAAATTTTATAATTATTATAGTACAGCTGTTATGTTGGATTGGATTGAATTTTTTGGATCGCAGGGGAATGATTCGGTACTTCAACCTTGCTCATGGCTGGCCGTTTGTGCCATCGTCTCAAATGGGGAACCTCTGGCAGGAAGGGAGATAAGGGAGGGCGGCCAGGGTCCACAGGTGGTGACAGAGCGGATGAGGTCTCTAACTTGCTTCTTGAAAACACCCCGCTTCGATTTTGGCCATTGTAAGCAGTTCTAGCCCCTCAGAAGATCCACTTCCATACCAGACGCTGGGGCAGAAACCTTTCCTAAGCGCAAGCTACCATCACGCCTCACCAGCCACGACGCGTAACTGAATCAACGGAATGAAATGACAGAAATGGAAGTACGGAAATTTTGTGATAGTAAATATATATATCCCTGCCTAAGCAGTCATGAAAAAAACGGGAAAATTGAATCCAGGACATTCGAGATGCGAGTCCAAAGCGTTGCCGCCTGAAAAATCCCATCTGATAATCTTAAATGTATCAGTAATGTACTTTAGCTTAAAAGATAAGAATAAAATTGCAGGTCGCTGTTAAACCAACTAGCACACAAACATTTGTCGATATATTTGTAGATAGTAACCTGACTTGAGCTGGGCATATAAATCATATTTGTGTTAAAATTGGTAAGTCCATTTATCTCTTTAGACGATTTTTTCCCCTTCTGCTGGACTAGAAATAGAGCCGTTTGATAAAAGGTTATATCGCAGAATATTTAGAATTTGAATTAAAATGAGAATAGATTTTAAAATATTCTCACATAGAAAATTCTTATGTCCATGTTCTATGACACTGTATTTCCTTACTTGGATTATGCAATAAAAATATGACGAAATGCTTTCAAGAAATATATCGGAAAGTTAAGAAATTTCTACTTGCAATCAAATTATGCCTGTAGAGCTGCATTCCAATTGTTCTATATTTAATTATACTCATTATACAAGGTAATACTCTCGATTATTAGTAAGCAGCAATTAAAAGCAGAGATGTACACAAAAATAATACGAAACATAATCTGAAATTGCATATACAGAGGTTTAGTAGTGGTTGCTGTTAAAGTTGTTATTATTAAAGGTCTAATGTTGCATAATAAACTATTAGAATCTAAAAAGTAACACCAAGATGTACAGTTTAAGATAAAGTGAAAATAATTTCTTACTTGCAAGTTGTCTGTATAACATAGAACTAATTTAAATTTGAATAACTATTGTATATAATCAAGTTTGACAAAAGTGATCTGTTCTTCTACACTAGATATCATCAATGAAGCATTAAGGAATTGAGCTACAAAGGCAGCACATAAGCCCTATCGGAAATATATGTACTATGAATAATGGTTTAACTTCCGATATTAAAATGTATTTTGTCTAAAACAGTTAAAATCTTCCGGGATGTTTTGCCATGGTCCGTAGTTTTCGCCAAAAATTGCGGCTGGCATCATCAGTGGACGATGAACAACACCTGAAAGCTATGGTAACCTATTAAACCATGGACATGACAAAACAGCCCGGAAGAGTTTAACTGTTTTAATTATAATACCGGTAGTGAACACCTAAGAAACATTCTGTTATGTTCTAAAATGCTGCAGTTCTGTGAATTAGCTCATCGTTATATATAAATATGCGTCTGACTCCCAACAATGCTAATATCATGTATATCAATTCTATTGGCTGCAATGTCCAAGTTTCTTAAAGTATTTTCGGGACTGTATGTGTAATACTTGAAGCACTTCATTCCTTTCACATATTGAATTTTTCTTTTCTCTTTCTTAAATGTGTTATTTCTTGTCATGCTGACTGGGCAGTCTTGACGCGATATTAATGGATTTTTGATCCCGAGATATAGTTTCGTAGCGGCTAGTGGAAAGGAAGAAGCCAGTTCAGTAATTGCCTTCGGACCTGCTCAAAATCCAAAAAACTGCTCCGAATGAGTGTCACTTTTTAAAATATATTTACTGAACATATAATTAACTTGATAGATATGGAAGCTATAGATCACTTTTGTCCTATCCTACCCATATTTGTTTTTTGTAAAAAAAAAAAAAAAACAAAACAAAAACAAAAACACTGCGGCATATTAACACCATCGTTTAGGCCAACAACTCTGTAGATGTCTTTGTAAAAGTTCTGATATTTTATTTGCAAAGTTAAAATAAAGTAGGCGCAAAGCTACTTCATATAACTGTAAAACACCTTTAAAATCAGTTATTTTGTGGTTTTGATTCGTTAGTAAGTAACAATTTCATAGAAAAGTTTTAATAAGGACTCTATATATCCAAGCTGTAGAACTGAACAGTGGAATTACCAAATATTTTAGTGCTATTTTATGAATGTTCATTCTTTTTTCAATATATTTACAGACCATTTAGAAGTTATATCTGTCTCGTTATGTAACACGTAATAAAAGTAGGCTTTCTGGATGCACCGTCATGTTTTATATTTATATTTTTTGAATTTGAATTTATTTCCAACAAACACAAATGTCATTACAATTAAATTTTACATATTTCCATTATTTCTCAAATAACCAAACACTATTTTTAATTTTCAAGCACAGTCCCGGTTCGTCAGTAGTAATCTACTGGAATATCTGAGGGACCAGGTACCAATACTATATTTATTTATAACCTACTTAAAAGTTGCTTACCTAAACTGTTTCCATTCCCAAAAATCATAACTTCAGGTGCCTGGTGCATTGGAGACTAAACCATAATCAATTTCATCATTTCCATTACTAATTCATATTTTTTCCTAATTCTCTGTATCTCTAGTAATACTTATAATCTTCCCTCAGCATTAATTTTCAGGTTCACCACACATTCATTCCCGTAAATATTTCTCAGTCCTGTTAAATTCCTTACTCCTGTTATGGCCCAAAATTCCTCTCCAATTTATCACAAATTTTAAGTACTTCACCCTGCTCTAAATTCTTTTTATCCCTCGATAAATTCTCAATGAGCTCTTTTCTCTAAAATTGGCAAAGATTTCTTGTTTCTCGATATTTCTAACTTCTTTCCAAAGCCCCCTATATCTATATTGCTTATTTACCCTCAATCTCCCATACCATTGTTTCAACAATATCCTGTGCACAAAACATTAATGATGAAAGAAACGCGTTTGAGAAAAAATTCACTGCTGACATTATTTCAAATTTGCTATCAAAAGTTTACCGAATAAGAGATGCAAAATACACCACAAAGACTGAAATGTTGGCATTTATAGGGCTGCTGTTTTTGGCGACAGCTAAGAAATAATATCATAAAACATTTTACGTGAACTATGGGCCACTGAATGAACCAGATCACAAATTAGAGCTCATATGAGCTGTAATAGCTTCCTTTTCTTACTTTCTGCTATTATATTTTATGATAAGCGTACCAAACCAGAAGAAAAAATTGACAAACTTTCTACAACTAGATTTACTTTTGATCGTTTTGTAGAAAAGTGCATAAACAACTATTGTTTGGGAAAACAGAATACAATAGATTTATTTATTTATTTGGCTAATGCCTGCCCATGGCTTCGGTCATTTGACGTCGAGCCTCTCAGTAGCGTAGGGTAAAGTCATCAGGCAGATGTTCCAGCCTAGGGATAGACGATCGCTCTTCATCCTTGACGTTCGATAAAGAGAACAAGATTGTCATCAGCGAAACCTGTGCGGTGTAGCGGGTCATAATGCGGAACCGAGTAACGGCTGTAGATCTTTCTGGTGTTCTTGGGATTGGTTCCTCAGTAGCGAGATGTTCCCGCCGTTTTGGTTCCTTAGAGTGTTCTTAGTAGAGTTGTTACATGATTTCGGGCGGCTCTGAGTGTGGTTAGTATTGAGAGCTGCTCCCTGTTTTGCCAAGTTATCGACTGGAATACCTATGTGGCTGGGGGTTCTTTGAAGACGCAGAACTCAGCCTCTTTTTGCCAGCTTGAGCCACACTGAATAGTATGGGGGCAATCTGTTGCCCAGAGCAGAAATAGCAGCTTGAGAGTGGACTAGGAATACTGCTTTGCTTGTAGAGATGAATAAAGTTTGTAGGTTGGTAGCGCATACTTACCATCGTAGTTGCTAGATTACTGTATAAGCCTGCTCCGGCACCTTCGATTCTGATTACATTACAATAGATTAAATGTAGCTATGTGATAAATGGTACATAAGTTTCCCTTTAGCGGAGGTTCTTTTGAAAGAGAAAATAACAATGGTTGGAACTTTGAAAAAATAAAGCACAGTTTTTACTGGAGTTTTTACCCCCCCCCCCAAAAGCGAGAGAAATAGGATTGTCGGTTTTTGGGTTCCAGATAGATGTTACTATAATGTCTTATGTCCCCCTCCCTTACAAAAAAGATCAGTATTGGCTTTCTACTATGCACAGTCAAACTGCAATTGATCCTAAAGCCAAAAAGCATGACATAATAATGGATTTTAATCGTTACAATGATGGTGTCGATAGAGCACACTGTAGAGAAATTCAAAGATATTTTCAGGGCAGAAATTGGAGGAACTACGGAAACAGAGCTGTTGAGAATGAACATTTTATTATGAAATAAAACTAATATTACGCGACACTAATATTGATCAAAGTTGTGCGAGGAGATATATGAGGGAAATTTGTCCCTCAAAACGGAACCGGCGATTGACATGGTCTTAGCCCCCGTGGTTCGTGTTCAGCTGCTGACACAGACCAAAAATAACTCTGTGAAATCATCTAATTTTCCATTAGTTATTTATAAATACGTTAATAATTTTTTTTAAAGGCCAAGAAAATTAGCGCAAATTCTAACAAGTCAATTACGAATCAAACAGCTTTGGAATGTAAAGCGTTTAATAGTATCGCCTTTTAAACTTCTCAAAACTGTAAACATCTGAAACATTTCTATAATTTTAATTTTTTTTTAAATGTTATTTGAATACATGCGTCGTTTTATAAATTGGTAGTTCTAATATTCGTACTCTTAAAAAAATGCATTTGTTACGATGTATTCACCGTAAATTCCTGATGCTTCAGACGTTATCAAACTGATTCCTTGTATTTACTCATATAAATTATAGGTTTGGATTTACATCTATAACTATTTAATTTAATTGTAATTCTATACGATAGACACAGTTTTTAAGATGTTAGATTGACTAATAATGAAGAGCAAGACGCATTTCACAGTTAGAAAGTATGGTAGAACACAGGAAGTCTATTATTAGATTTATTTAAAATGCTTTCATGCTCTTCTACTCTCAAATAGACAATTGCCATAATTATTAGGAACTCAGTTACAAAATATTGCTTATATAAAATTGAAACGTTTGTAATTTAAGCATAATTAATCATATTTTATAGTGTCCGTTTATGTAATTATATACTTTATTTATTTAATATTGTAATGATGTGGGCTACAATGAATTTTTGCCATATATTTTTATCAGCCACATAGTGGGTGTGTAAATCTATTCAGATTTGCCGAACAAGTAATATGTTATTTACTATTGTTTTATCCTTAAATGTTAATAATATACAGTGATCAATTATTTGCTATTTATTCTTTAAATTCTGTTTTAAGCAATAGCCAATTAAATTGTTTGGGAAATATTACTGTATATATGTGCTACCAATTTTTATATTTGTCAAATAGTTCATCCGTATTGGCATCTATCATGCTGCTAATGAACATAGAAAAAAAAATATAATTCTAATATTTACTATGATATTAAACACGTTTATTTTCTGCAAATTTTGTGGGGGGCAGGGGAGATAGACATTCTTACTTTTTGCATGGGAACCTTGGAACCTGAACAAATTAAGGTATGCTAAAAGTCTTACTAAAAAGGGATATATAACAATCAATCGCTGCACTTACCGCTGTGAACGAGTGAAGACAGTAGATGCCACAAATAGCGGTGTAGATGTCCTCTACTGAGGCAATATGGAAATATCCTTGGCAGCGCTTGGGGGTGAACAGAACGCCAGCATCACCTCGCGAGTATTAGAGAAACTGCTTGCAGCCGTTAATCAATGCTAGGGTGTAAACGGTTGCGTTCTTGTGAATGAGTAGGTGGACACCGTTATAGAACAAGTGTGTGTACGCGCGCTGCTTGCTGAGACGATAACGTAAAATATCTCTTTCCCATAGTCTTAAGATGTCATAAGCCCTTGACTTGTTGCTTTCAGGCATTAATTTCAAATGCACTATTTGAGAACAGCTTTAGGCTCCTAAATGCATACTTAAATGTGAATCGGATTATTTTGTTAGATATAATGTTTAAAATATGATACTCAAATGAAGAGAGACTGATGCTACAAATACTAAATAGTGCTCCATAAATTATAAAAACATCTCCTATATTTTGTATCTACATGTTCATACAGATATCCCAAATTTAGGAACAAAATTATACCGAGGGTGCCAAAAAAATAGTACACGCTTTTTCAGTAGATATCAATTTAATATACTTCAAAGTTGTACCAAAAACCACAGTAATGTATAGTATGATGTTCTGTAAACAGATGTGACTCACATTATGATAGTGTTGCTACGTGACAGGTAAATCAACAATAAACAAATGAAGCTAAGATTATCGTATGATGTTCTGGAAACAGATGTGACTCACATTACGTTATGCTAGCGTTGTTACAACAAAATTGAGCCAAGATTATCGTTTGTACAGCGGAAAGCAATTTTGAAGTGATATTGGAAAACCGAGAATGTTGTATAAGTTCAAAGGCAATGGAGACGTGTGTACAGAACAGAACCGCCAACGCGAGTAACAATTGCACACATTCAAGACAAATTTTGAGACTCATGGTACCGTATGCGATGTTCACAAGGGCAATTCTGGGAGACCTCGCACAGCAACAAGCCCCGCGCACTGGATCCCTGGCACTATCCAAGGCACTGGATAGGACGAAGAGGTCCGATTGACTTTCCACCGCCTTCTCCGGATCTTACTCCGTTGGACCTCTACCTATGGGAAACTCTTAAGGATGTTGTATACCGTAGAAAACCAGCCACACTGGCAGTACTTCGGGAAGAAATTGAAACGGCGTGTACTGCAATCGCTAAGGACGCTTTCACAAACGTTACTCAATCAGTAGTTCAACGTACTCAGAAGTGTATCGACGCCGAGGTGGCCATTTTGAGCAACTGTTGTAACTGTAAAAGTCTAAGATGATCAGTACTCGTCATTTTCTGTTTGTGTGAATTCAGTTTTGTTATGTTAACACAGTTTTTTCTTTGCTTGAAGTGTGTATACATTTTTGGCACCCTATGTATATACACACATTTGTTTTCCTGAAAATAAATCCATACCATTTATTTCCCGTTTATAATTTATGGTGGCAGCTTAATAAGATTAGCATAATTAACATAATATGATACAACATCGCTTACACGCAGTTAAGTCTAAATTAAAATAAAACATCAAAATGTGGGAAAACAGCACATAGAAAATGTCGTCACAAACTGAGTATACTACAGAACCAAAACTAGACTAAAAATAATAAAAAGCTACAATACTATAAGTCTATCAGAAATACTCTTTGGATTAGGGAACTTATTGGCGATGACAATGAAATTGAGGGATGGACGTACGGACGGATAAAAGGCCATGTTATTTTACATGTAAAAATACAACATTCCCAGCTGTTATTAACAAACACATAGCATTGAGAGAGAATAAATATAAATATGTACACAATGTTCGTCGATGAATATATTGAGATACTCTCGATTCGATCTAGCGCATCTTCTCTTCCTTTATACACAAACAGATGCTACAGATTTCATGATTCTACTATGCTTTTTATGAAATATCTTCCGACACTTTAACAGGTAAGTCTAAATACCCAGTTAAAACAAATAACAGACTAAGAAAGCTATATGCATATTACAACATATAAGTTAAGGAATATTTAGGAAAATATATTCTATATAAACTCTATTTTCAGATATATATTCTATAACTTATATTTATTCTTTCTGCTGAGTACATCTTCTATATAGTTATTTTTGATCTGCTCCCGAAGATGGGCGCAGCGCGCGCTGAATCAAGGTCACGTGAGTCGTTACGAGGACAATCATTATTTCTGTCTTTGTATAACTGCAACTCAGTTTGCGGTTAAGAGTTCAGTATAGCTCAAGCCTTCATATTGTTTCAGTCTAATAGTACCCCTGGATTACTGATTACACGCAATTAATGAAGTAAATTTTACTGTAGTGTATAGTGTAGCGAAATTCTTCTCCCATACTTGGAAACTAACTTTCGAATCATATTCCGGACGCTTTCCAAATTTAAATGTTTGCGTTGTCATCAACCATAGAGGTGCGGTGTAAGAAACATAATTACTGCAAAGGAAAAGAAAGGCACACACCAGTTGGGTAGCAAAATGCATGGTTGTGCCGGTTTCAAACAACTTCTGTAACACAGATAAATAAGAATAATATTATGTGCTTGATATTATTGATAACAGTTTTTGAGAGAGGAACTTGTCGACCCGTGGATGATCTCAGCCACGAGCAGCTTGCGTTCACCTACAGACTGAGGCCAAAAGTAACACAGTATACAACACAGCACTTGCTTTAGGTATGCTATGAAAACTGTTAATATCAGTAATATACTTTCAAATAGATGACAGATATTCTTTAAAATGGGTCATACATATAAATAATATCCCATGCTTTGTAACATAATGGCATGTAAAAGAACCTCAAGCCTGAAAGAAGTGGCCTCTGAGCAAAATTTACTGACTGTTTGACGAACAGAATTGAATCGTACGCCATGACCTGAGATGTTAAATAGATATCGTAAATAAAGCAAATTAAGTTTTTAAACATAACTATAATGTAAGTAACTTTAGCTACATTGAATTTATTGCTATTTTCACGTAAGCTTTTCCCGGCACATTATTAAAATTATACCATTTATAAATTATAAATATTATTTGTAATTATAATAATTAGTAATGATGCTGAAAACCAAGAACATCCAAATATAGCCTTTAATAATAAAAATAATAACAATAATAATAATAATAATAATAATAATAATAATAATAATAATAAAGTGTATATGCAAATGAAAGTCAGCTTGCTATAATTAAAAAATACAAACAAAAAAGTAATTAAAAATAACAAACAAAAATAATTTGCAAACATAACCTATATAAACTAAGGTTAAAATTAATGTTAAAGTTATACTTCAAATGAATATTACGTGACAAGGGACTACAAACAACTGCTACTTATAAAAAATTATATAGGGAAACATTAACACAAAAGATGTAAGTCAAACGATAAACAACAAACAAGATAAGCATAAACTTACAATTTCAATCCGCATAAACTGAAATACGAGGGACATTAAGAGAAAATACAGAAAAATACAGTTTATATAATGTAAGTTATTACAAAGTTAAGAAATATCTAAATAAAACTACCATTAAAGAAGTACAAAATAAAGAACAAATAAAATGTATAAACTCTAATATACAAACATTAAATAAATATTAAATATAACCGATAACAATAGCATAACGCAAGGCAACTACATGGAATAGAGCCCAGATAAAATAAGTAGCAAAATATCGAAATAAAGCTTGTTATAAATAATAAAGAAATAACATAAGAAGACAAGTTCAACTGGAGGAACTTATAAGTTCAAATATGAAAACAAAACATAGAAATAATAGAAATAATAATGTACAACGTAAGCCGAGGATATGCCGTAAGAAAATAAAAGACAAAGTTTGTGGGAGTATCTTTTACAATTGGATCCCGCTCTTTCCGGGTTGGGTCGCTGGGTTAAGACATCGAAGAGTCGGTACACTGAGCCTTCCCAAGACTCTCATGGTGTGACTGAGAAAGATTTCAAGGCATATGCACATAATGTGAAATTTGTGCAATAGGAGTAACGCTATTTTGTTGTTTTTTTTGGGGGGGAGGGGAGAGAATTGGAAGAAAGTATGAGAGAAAAGTTTCCTCATAGCAGCACTGGAAACACCATGTCTTGATTAGTAACTCTAGCAGAAGTCAGAGCGCAGCACTCATTGTTGCAGCTGCAGAAAAATGTTAATTGTGGTGGTACGCTCGCTGTGTGATGTTCCATAAACCAGCGCATTTTCATGCAATGATTTTTTATCATTAGTAAAGTGGCTTGAGTCAACAATAATACACAGAGTTTTTTCACGTAGAAAAGTCTATCATAGGTTCCATGGTTTAGAACAAAAAATATCAGCCTGACAAATAAGGAATATACGAGACGTGCACCAACAATTACAGATGAAAACATGCTCATGTAGAAGCCATGGTGAAGAACGATCCGCGAGTGACTTACTTGGAGATAAAGGAGCCTCTACACATTCATTTTCCTTAGATATTAGAAATCCTGCCTCATATATAAAGCTGTATTATGAAAGCACATTAGCTATGATTCTTGCGCGAAGGTTGTAAGGATATTACCTTATGTGCTAAATTGAATAAATACCTCAGACATTTATTAATTCTTTCATCCCTACTGAGCCTCCTGGATTAACGGATAAAAGTAAGGGATTCGAAGCGCGGTCAGGATTTTGGAAAGGAAGGCATTGGTGTAAATGAGGTTCAGATTTCCAGATTTGTTCGAGAGCTAGTCAAAAAGTACGTTTTACTGTTGTTTTTTTTTTTTTTAGGTAAACTGGTAAAGATATGTCAAAAATGATTAAATTTTGTATCGCTTCTGTATTTTTCCAAATAAGCACCAAAATTACTCAAATTTTGTAATAGGTAAAATGAAGTTTCTCCATTTCCATGTGATAAAATTTGATGTTCTGCTTTATGCGCCATATCTACAGTTAATCTATCGCTGAGTCCAAATCGTCTACCTCGCAGGTATCTTTTACATTTTCCCAAGCAAAAGAGAGTCAATGGTGATCTAGGAGCATGCTGGCAACTCCATCTGTCTAACAGACCTCTTGTAATTCACCTGCAAATCCACGAAATTTTCAACCTATCGAATGGATATCACATAGTACTATGTACACATAACCTATCCTTACATTTGCACTTTCTATACAATTTAATAAAATAATTGCGCACAATTCCTCCCCTTATCATTCATCTGTAACTCGCTATTTTGTAAATGCTGGTGCGTCTATGTTCCGCTACACAGGTTGTGTTCCTAGCAATGGGACAGTACACACGCGAGTACATAAGTTGCAGTACACTGGTAGCTTTGTTTTGGGGATTAAAACAGCTGCCTAACTTGTTTTTAAACTCTTCCTCGTTTTTTCGGTACACATTCCAAGGAGTTTCAGCCCTTAGGATCTCACTATTGTACGCCGCTCACACTATTCCCTGACTTTGCAGTTCTGAACTATGGACAAGGAAATGAAATGAGAGGGAATGAGGGACCGGAAAATCGTGGAAAGGATATATCCATTACAGCATTCGCCAAAGTTACCACGGCACAACACCAAAAGAACTCAAAATCAGAACGGCTGGCCAAAGGGATTGAATCTGCGACCTCCGGAATGCGAGTTTTGAGTTACGGCCTTAGCCCCCTCCTTGGGACCGCCACGGGTGTCCGAGGTAGCTAAGGCGCGGACTCGTCAGCGGGAGGTCTGGGATTCGAATTCCACTTGGACTATCCCCCCTGTTTGATGTTTTTTTCCAGATTTTCCTCAGTCCTCATAAATGGAAAAAGCCGGAAAGGTATCCTAAACTGAAGTCTGGAACGTTTCCTTCCTTAAATAAATAATCCTTTCCCGATAGATCATTTCATCTCGTGTATCACAGTGACCACCGGCTGTGGTGCCTATGTAGCAAAAAACGGGGATTAAACACGATTGAAAAACTCGGTTTCTAGTAGATGACGATGAAATGTTGATTCCAAATTAAAATTATATTAAAATTTGACTCTTTCCACAATTAACTGTCAGGAACATCAAAAGAACTTAGCCTAGAACAACATCAGTCTTAAGACAGACAGGTTCATGATTATTAATTAATGTCCGACATAATTTGTCCCATAAGCTTTTAAGGAAATTGCTTACATAATTGTACTTTGGGGTTGTTTAAATAATCGATCATTAATTTCGTTAAGACTTGAGTTTCAGAGGTTCTTTTAACAAAACGATTGTATTAAATTATGCAAGTCACTTACGATAGGTACATTTTTAGCTTCCTGTAACAACAATAACTTTGCATCAGGACTGCTTAGTTGTGTAAAATGGAGCTACCAACGCTGTTATCACGAAATGGTTATTTGCATTTATCTATCAAGCGCTGGCGATTTTTCTTCAGGATATTTGGCCTAGCGCCTTTCTCTTTTGCAGAAAGTTCCCATGAGGTTAGTCTGGTGTGCCAAGTGAGAGATCGCTTCTGGTCTGTATTCTGGATGCTTGTGATTTTTCTCACTTATGCATTGATGAACTGGGAAGTGGCAAGGTTCTTACAAAATCGTTCTAAGAAAGAAATATTCATTCATTACATGCAGAGCATCTTTAAGTCCGGAACAGAAATCATCTGTGTCGCTCAGGGAGCTTTAAGCAAAAAAACGCAACTAATACACATCATTTCTAAGGTAAGTAAACTCTAAACATAAAAACGTTTTGTGTAAAGTTGTTCAATTAAGTTAAAACCTAATAAGCATAAATTTTAAAACACAATTCATTTTATTCATTGTTAAATGTTTTAAATTCCCACATACGAAGGCGCTTTATAAAAGTTTTTGAAGTAAGAATGAAGAATATCCTTTTAATCTTAACATTACTTTTTATTTCTTTAACATAATTTCTCATTTATTCCAGCAATGCTCCAATCATATTATCCTGTCTCTGAAGTTACTCTCTATAAAGTTTTTACACTACAGATGGTGCCGAAAAATGTATACAATGCCAAAAAAAAATTGTGTCAACAAAACAAAGCTGAATTCACACAAACAGCAATTATGAGCACTAATCATCTTACACTTTTACAGTTACAACAGTTGCTCAAAATGCCCACCATCGGCGTCGATACACTTCTGAGTACGTTGAACTACTGATTGAGCAACGTTTGCGAAAGTGTCCTCAGCGATTGCAGCACATGCCGTTTCACTTTCTTACCGAATTGCTGTCAGTGTAGTTGTTTTCTACGATATAAACATTCTTAAGAGTTCCCCATAGGTAGAAATCCAACGGAGTTAGGTCCGGAGAACGCGGTGGAAACTTAATCGGACCTCCTCATCCTATCCAGTGTCTAAAAGATTGTCATCAAAGTACGCACGTACATTTCGGCGATGATAATGTGGTGATGTGCCAGATTTGCCCTTGTGAACATCGCACACTGTATGTACCATGAATCTCAAATTTGTCTCGAATCCGTGCAATTGTTACTCGCGTTGGCGGTTCTGTTCTTTACCGCGTCTCCATTAGCTTTGAACTTCAACAACATTCTCCGTTTTCCAATACTACTTCAAAATTACTTTTCGCTGTTCAAACGATAATCTTGGCTCCATTTTGTTGTTGCAACACTAGCATAATGTATGTGAGTCACATCTGTTTACGTCGGTCCTGGTAGTATAGTGGTTACCATACTTGCCTCCTACGCCCAAAACGCGGGTTCGAACCCGGCCAGGATCGATGGATTTTTTCGGGCGTAAAAAGTATGGCTTACTTCGGAAGGAAAGTAAAGCCGTGGGTCCCGTGTCGTACATTTACGGCACGAAAAAGAACCTCAAGCCTGAAAGAGAGGCCTCTGAGCAAAATTTGTCGGCCGTTTCACGCCCTGAGTTGAATGGGACGCTGATGACCTGAGCTGTTAAAGAGCGTCCATAAATAAATAAATCAATCAAAAAAAAAAAAGCATCTGTTTACAGAACATCATACTACACATTGCTGTTGTTTTTCGGTATTACTTTGAAATATATAAAATGGACATGTGCTTGAAAGTGTTTATACATTTTTGGACACCCTCGCTATTCCTCTATGACTCCAGTCACTCTTGATTTCATATCAAACGTTATCCAGCAAGGAATAGCTTGATATTTGCAAAAGATAGAAATGATAAGAAATCCAACCTGGGAAATAGGGTAGTTGCTGCAACAATTCACGCTTTAAATGTCTATATTTATCACACTTTTTCAAGCAGGTGTGTCGTCTTTACATGAAATGATATTTGGTTCTGAGCACCGTGTCTTCCCACACACGTTTTATCTAATCAGTTTAAAAGATCGAAACAGTGTCCTGATTAAGGTTTTACCCTTCTGAAGAGCTTTCCCATAGATGGAACTGACTTAGTTTTATTTGGCGCTGAATAACCGTCTTCTGTCCAATGTTTGTTTATTGTTATCATTCTGATAAGGAATGGTGGATCTAAATCTCATCTAGAGCATATCTCAATGGATAAAATCAGCTCTGTTGCTGTTAAAACGAACCAAACACTGTTAGAATGCGTTTTTGATCTGCAGCCAAATTCCTGAGCAATTCTCCATGTAAACTACACTTCTACAGTCTCAAAAAGTCCACGCACTTTAACAAGCCGGCTGTAATGTATTTATACAACAAATTCTGTTGATTTCCTTCACGTTTGTCATCTTCAAGGCTGGTAAGGCCATGATTAATTCAGTAGCTCAATTGTCAATAATTGAAAGTAGAGAACAGTGCCTATGAATTTTTATATATTGATATGGACTTCCTTGGCGCTAAAATAGGCTTGGGGCGTTCAAAATTGATTAGCGTTCCTCCCATAAATCTGGAAAAAGGGCAGCTTGAAAAGTGTGGTGGTATATGCGTCAAAATGTGCTATTGTACCGCCAATTGCCAAAAAATGATGTTCTTATATCCCAGATATAGACTGCGGCGTGCTTTTGGACAACGAACACACAACACGCAAACAAACAATCATGGTCAGCAGTGGATAATGTGGTTGCTAGCGGCTTGCCTCAACTTTCACACAAGCAGCACCAAGACACAGATCGGTGTCTCGTTGGATATCACAGTTCAAAGACGGCAGGGACTGTACCGAAAGACTAAAAACACTGGGCATCGAGTAATATCACGTAAAGGCAACACCTAACTCTTGTCTGATTTGATAATGGAGAACAGGCGAATCACTTTTGATGAACTACAGAACGCAACATACGAGGCTGTTCAAAAAAGTCCGTAACTTTGACCACAACATTTTTCTACGCTTACCTTTTTCTTATTGTTCATGGTCTCCTTCAAAATACTCTCCTCCCCAATTGATACACCGCTCCCAACGCCGTTTCCACTTCCAGAAGCAGTTTTGGTACACATCATTCTGGATCGCGCGAAGCGCATTCTGTGAATTTCCTTTTATCACGTCTATCGTTGCAAATCTTCGTCCTTTCAACGGGGTTTCCAACTTTGGAATTAAAAAAAGTCTGCAGGGGTCAAGTCTGGAGGTACGGAGGATGAGACAGCACAGTGATTTCGTTGTTTGTGCAATAGTCGGGTACCAACAGGGATGAATGAGCGGCCACGTTATCGCGATGCAAAAGCCATGAATTGTCTCGCCACATTTCAGGTCGTTTCTTTGTCACATTCTCTCGCAGGCGTCGCAACAGGTCCCGATAGTATCATCGATTAACATTTTGTCCCTGCGGCACGAATTCGTGATGAACTAATCCTTCAAAGTCAAAGAAATCTATCAGCATCAGTTGTCTCAACATCATAACCGTAGACCCACGTCTCATCACCAGTTATGATTCTCTTAAGGAACATTTAATTCTCCTTCTCGCGATCCAAAAACTCTTCACAGATTGCGGGGCGATGGTCTTTCTAATCTTGACTTGTGGGGCGAACTTGGCGGCAACACGATGCATTCCAAGATGCTGTGTCAGGATTTAATGACATGATCCAACTGAAATGTCACCTTCTTCTGCAATCTCTCGGACAGTCAGTCTTTGATTGGCACGCACAATTTCGTTGACGTTCCTGACATGAGCGTCGTCGGTAGACCTCGAAGGGCGTACTGAACGAGGAACATTTTTAACTTCCATTCGGCCATTTTTAAACGGCGTGAACTATTTGTAACACAGAATACGGCTTACGCACTCATCACCGCAGACTTCCTGCATCATTTGGTGTGTCTCTGTAAAGGTTTTCTTGAGTTTCACGCCAAATTAAATGCAGACGCGTTAATTCTCTAACTCAGCCATTTCGAAACTCGCAAACTGTGCGACACAACGTTCTACTCAATGCAGCACTGAACAATAACTAACAGACATACAATAACTAAACTTTCGGCAGATACACATTAAACACCGGCGGGTGCAGGGATGTCAACCGCATTTTGCTTCTCACATTGGCGCAAAATTACGAATGTTCTGGAATTTTTTAAACAGACGTCGTATCTATCATGAGAAACCCTTCACAACTATATCCATGAGGACTTGCAGATGAGAAAGGCGTGTGAGAAATGGGTGTCTCATTTCTCACTATTGCGCAGGAACAAAAGTGTGTAGAGACATCCCAAAGGTTTATTGGAAATGTAACAGTGCGGATCCGATGGGGTTCTTTCAGCGTCTGGTTACCATGGACGAGCTTCAAGAGGGAGAAGAAATAAAAAAATCTTACTGCCAGTCATTTCTTACGCGGTATATATTTTTCAAAAAATTAGCGCTATTCTCAATTCCATTAATTTTATGAAATTCATTAAATAGTTCGGTTTATAAGGCTGGATTAAATGTACCATTTGGCACAATGCCCTTTGTTTCAAATGAACTCTTAAAACTGATTTACCAACCGTGAAAAAGCACTTTCCTGCCAGTTATATGACCACCATGGTCTAGACCGGGAATTTCTATAATTCTTATGTATCTTAAGCATAGATTTGGTTCAACTGACGAAACAATTTCTTTTTTTTTTTAATTGTTTGTTTTATTTATTTATTGATTTTTTATTTACCTCTCAGCTTTATTTTCAGTCAAGAAGTCTTGTGCCATTATTTCATTTATCACCTGGAAGATCAAAGTAGTCAGCATAGAAAGTTTCAAGATTTATTGTTGAAAACGATGCATCTCATTTGGTTCCATTTGGTTTGGCTGTGATATTTTGATACGATCCAAGTGAAGTTTAGCAATACTGCCAGCTAAAAGCATTAACGACTCTTATAAAATATATTCCAAACGTGATATTCAGTACCATTTTTCGGCAGTGCTACAAAGGAATTTATTAAAAAAATATGTGTACTCTGGTCTCTCAGCGACTGTCGTACTTCAGATTTATTTTTAAAAGCGCGTTTTTCGCACATTAACCAGTGTACTATTTTTTTCAGCTTCATACTCTTTAAGGAAGTCATAGCATCCTCATAAAGTAAAATTAAAACTCCCCAATAGTGTTAAACTCTAAAACGTACATAATGATCTTTAGATGGACTTTCCAACACCCAAAGTATTAAAATAACTTACAGACTATTTACTAAGAACGCTCAAAAACAAATTTTCATAATGTGGAAGTATCCAGGAATAGGAAGACCTCAGAATCAGAAAGTTATACTTACGTTTTTCGGTTAAACCTTTTAATTAAATTCAAATTTATATTTAGGGTAAATATAAAGATTTCTCTCAGCTACTATTTTTGCTGATGAGTTGCTATTGTAACCAGAAAACTTTAAAAAATACTTGATAAATTTGCCTTCTTGAAATGTAAAATAAATCTTGAAAATGCAAAAAACATATTTCAACTTTTATTATACCAATTTATTTTGATGCTTAGGATTTCAAACAATAACCAAAACATCTTAGGACAAAGAAATATTTATATTTACATTGTGGTAGATGCTTTTAATCAAAAATACCAAATTTGAAATCTTCTAGTAAAGGAACAATTGAGTCACTATCAAAGTTATAAAAATACATTCAAACACTCTGGATGGAACGGTTCTGTGAGAACAGTATATCGTACAGAGTGATAAAATATCACAATCAAAACATTATGCTAATGCTTACTACATTTTACCTTTACAATTGTGCAGTGTTACTTACTGTTAACAGCTCAATTTTTTGCAGATTGCCAATGCAGACGAAAGCTTCGGACGGGGAGGAGTGCATGCAAGGATATGGCCCACTGTTACAAGTTTTATAATCGCAGAGGTTTTGCTTATTATATCACTTTTTTGTAGTGTCTTAACATACATAAACAAAGAAGAAAGACTTCTCTTGTTTAATGTTTTGCTGTTAATTGATGTAATCTTCACTATGTTCATCGTTCTTCAATTCAGTCAGTTCGTGCTGGTGGTACTATTGGTGAAGCACAGGTTCAAAGCTATCAACAATCAGCTCTCTTCACCTTTAGAAAAGGCAGATCCCTTTAGTCTTTCAAGCTATCGGATTCAATTGCCGGAACTTAGACAAGCCTACAGTCATCTTTACGACGCTTCTCAGATGATCAGCTACTATTACGGTACGTCCGTACTCTTCGGAACATGCTGGTGTTTTGCTTCCATTGTGTCTACCGTCAGTCGCTTAGCCGGCACCTCCGTTCTGGGCTCTATGTTAATCATGTTTTTGTGCTGGGCATGTATTTCTACGACCCTTTTGATGGTGATATGTGGCATTTGTAATGCGACTACTAAAGAATCGCAGAACACACAGGTACTCGTCCAGAAGTTACTGCTGGTCAAAATGGGAAGCGAGTTAAAGAAAGAGCTAGAACATTTCTCCAGACAAGCATCCGTCATGAAAGCCACGTTCAGCGCTTCTGGATTTATAGAAGTCGGCTTACCTCTGTTCTATACTATCATTGGAGCATCATGCACTTACATCGTTGTACTTGCTCAGATTCCATAAGTTTCAACCAACATGCTATTTGAAACTTCACGCCACTCTGAAATTTTATTTCAGATGCAAGGTGATAGATCTGAATAAGAAACGGGCTGCTCATGTATACTGCGTGTTATGTGTTCTCGCTGAATGGAAAAATATTACATCATTTGCAGTCTTTAGAATTTAGAAATAACCTAAAGACCACTCAACTAATTGTCATTTATACCTGGTATTCCTAACTTTAACACTCAAAAGTTCTAGGAATAATATAAGAAGTAAAGCAAAATACATTTACTAAATAACCATAGCTATGAAACTGAGTAAATGGTCAACTTGTGACGAATAAGAAGTGGAAAACGATTTTATGTGTAATTCAGAATAAAAAGTATATTTCACGTTTGAATTGCGATCCTTTATAAACAAATGTTTAAAGTATGATCTGTTGCTTCAATGCTTTCTAGAAGGATTTAATTGTTTTTCGCGTTCAAAGACTCCAGGCGAATTAAGCATCAGGATCATCAGCTCCTCATACATAAAATGAATAAACTAGCATAGGTTAAGCAAACGAACAGACTATGCAAAGCGTCCATCGCAGCCAAACCATTGCTTATTGAAAGAACTATCCAAGTGTTGTCGAACTACGACGGAGAAGTGAGGAGGTGCACCGTCATGTTAATACCGCATGTGACCGCGAATTTCCTGGAGAAACACAGGTAGCGTTTTATAGAAACTGCAGGAAAATGTATACGTTGAGACGCCATCACTTGCTTTAACACATTTCGTACATTGATAGTATTTTATAATTGTAATAATAAATTAAAGAAAATTAATATCCAAATCGCGAGTTCAATAACTGTACAAAGGCTGCCAAAAATGAGCACTCTCTTCAAGCAAAGAAACAACTGTGTTAACATAACAAAACTGAATTCACATAAACAGAAAATGATGAGCACTAATCATCTTAGACTTTTACAGTTACAACAGTTGCCTAAAATACCCACCATCGGCGTCGATACACTTCTGAGTACGTTGAACAACTGATTGAGGAACGCTTGCGAAAGCGTCCTCAACGATTGCAGCACATGCCGTTTCAATTTCTTCCCGAAGTGCAGACGGTGTAGCTGGTTTTCCACGGTATACAACATCCTTAAGAGTTCCCATAGGTGGAGTAGGATCCGGAGAACTCGCTTTAAACTCAATTGAACCCCTTCGTCCTGTCCAGTGCCCTGGATCCAGTGCCCGGGCCTGTTGCTGTGCGCGGTCTCCCAGATCTACCCTTGTGAACATCTCATACGTTACGATAATCTAGACTTCATTTGTTCATTGTTAATTTACCTGTTACGTAGTCGGTCCTGGTGGTGAAGAGGTAACCAAGTGGTAACTTGCCTTCTAAACCCTAAATCGCGGGTTCAAACCCGGCCAGGATCGATGTATTTTTTCGAGCGTAAAAATCGTAAGTATGGCTGCCTTCGGAAGGGAAGTAAAGCTAAGGGTCCCGTTTCGTACATTTACAGCACGATAAAGGACCTCAAGCCTGAAAAAGGAGGCCTGTGACCAAAATTTGTCGGCCGTTTCACGCCCTGAATAGAATGGGACGCTGATGACCTGAGCTGTTAAAGAGTGTCCTTAATTCAACAAATAAAATCCTGTTACGTAGCAACGCTATCATAATGTATGTGAGTCACATTTGTTTACAGAACATCATACTACACATTACTGTTGTTTTTCGATCCATCTTTGAAATACATTAAATAGATGTCTACTGTGAAAGCGTGTATGCATTTTTGGCACCCTCCGTCGTGCCGCATTTTGGCACTATATGAGTTATTATATGTATATTTGTATTTGTCTAACTGAGCTCTAACATTTCACATTCAAAACAGCACAAGTTTTTGGCATTTTCCACATTTTACTGATATATTGAGTTACATAAACGCACAAATCCACGATCCTGTGTTTGTTTTGGAAAGCAGGCAGTAGCACAAGTGTAAAAACAAATAATACTATTGTTAAGTATTTAAATTATCTAATTAATCATTCATTGTAACGTTTACTGATTTAGTCATTGTTGCCCACAAAAAGTCATTCGTACATAGCATGTAATCGGGATTTTGCTCAAATAGAACTAAATAAGTGTAAACAGAAGTCGTCCAGATAGCTGATGGCTGCATAAGCATTATGCAAAACTAACTAAAAATTAGTGCAATCAAAGTAACACAGAGTACGGTTAAGGATTTAAGAAAGTTTTCTAAAGTTAGATAATTATTTCCGATGCTAAAAGAGCAAGAATATCGGAAATTAACATATTATAAAATAATTGGAAATAGAACAAATATCAGTGAGTTATCATCAAGTATATTATTTACGGAAACACCATTATTCAAAGAGAATGCTAAATTTGATAAAAAAAACGGAAATAACTCACACATACCTATTAAGTACCTGTGAAAGATGTTAAAGCCAGGGATAATACTATTTTTTTTTTATAAATTTGGCAGAAAATTAACTTAATTTTTAAATAATTTTGAAGCAGCGTGGTAAGGAAACTGAATGAGGATGGAAAAGATATGTAAGTTAAATTTTGATCCTTCTGTATGATATTACTGAGTAAATAAAGACGGGTTTTATGCAAAGTGACCTTTTTTATTTCCAAACAAATGAGCATATTCCTTTTCCATCTCAAAGTTTAGTATATGAAACCGGTACAAACAGCTGCAGAGCAACGCAAGTTCAGTTTTTCAAAAATATATTACATAAAAAAATGTTTGTGATCATTGATATTTTGAAATGTGGCTTCTTATGTGACCAAGTAAATTTTTTTTTTAAAAAAACATGTTTTCTAAGTAGTAATTTTCAATAGATATTCTATTTTTATTGATTTTCTTAAAATATATTCTAACACTTTTGTAGTAATGGAAGTCATAGTAAAGCAAGGCGTCTTTTTATATATTGCTGCTTTGAAAAGTATCATTCAAATAATAAACGAAAAATATTATATTTTTATTTTCGTCCACATCTCAAATTTCAATTACCTATGTGTTTGAAGGTAAACTAATATATTATTACTTTCAAATCTGTTATTATTAAAAGAAACGTTTGTTTTGGTCTGTTAAATTATTCCTAGATATTTCAGTTCTGAATAAGGAACTTCTAGAAATTACCCAACGTTATAGAGACAACATACAGTTAAATATTCTAATATACGTCAACAATGAAGTCTGTCTCACACAGTGAGGATTTGTCTGTATCAAAGTATCGTACTAAAATGTAGCTGATGTAGAACGATGCATTGACAACCTGAGTACTGAAACTGTATTTTTAGAAAAGTTGTCGCCAATTCAAAAGCATCTTAAAGATAATACATACAATTTAAGGTAGTCCAAACAACTGTCAAAGAATGTTTTAAGTTTCAGACTGAAAGAATGGAAACTGCTGCACAAAAATACAATAATAAGCATAGTCTGGCGATCAGAAGAAGACACGCGAGAGGAATGTGCTATGTAAATATTTACAGTGTTGTCAGATATTCACCCATGGTTAGAAGTCCAGTTTGATCTCTTATAATCTGGCCACATGGGTACCCCACATACACTCTTCCTGTACGGATAACAGTTCACGCTCTCACTTTCTTCCAATCGCCACACTATAGTTATTGTTGTCTTCGTTGTGATTTTAAAGATAATTTCTCTGAAGATTATGGCATTTTAAACGATATATGTCCTGCTATAGAATTCTTGAAGCCTAACAGCAGCTGCAGAAATATTATTATCAGAGAAGTAAACTTTATTACAACAACAATTAATATAAAACAAGTAGTGATAAGTCTAACACAAGTACCTTTATTTACCTGATCTGTAGGCATTACAGCCCAAAACTTACTTTTTGAGTTTATTAACCATTTTGTTTTATTTTATTTTGAATGAAGGCACCTCTATACCTCTTAATGAATAAACTCTTACGGAAAACCCGCTCTTTAACTATTGGAAATTTTCTTTGAAGGCCGTTCTGCGTAACGACAATAAATTCCCAACAGTGTCTCTAGTCCATGTCTTTGATCTGAAAGAGTAGTATTAGAGAAAATGGTATATTTGAAAAAATATGTCGGTCTTTGAAGGTGTAGTTAGAGGAGATACAAAATATGATGTTTTAGAATTAATGGGGAATTCTCTACTTTAGAAACAAATAGTCCAAAAGTGAATTTCTAACTATGGACGAACAAAAGCGCTAAATAATCTACCAATCCTGAAAAAGTAAATTTACTGTCATTACCCATTAAAGGGAGATGTATAATTTTGTGAAAGTGTTGAATTAAAATAGTACTAGATACATCTGGAATTTTCTAAAATTGAAAGAAGGAATATCTTAAAGGAGCACAAGTAAGATCAGAAACGCATAATAAAAAGTATGATAAGTTGTTAAGTGTAAAAGCAGCATGGTAAACAGTCAAAAATGTCAACAGCTGACTTCCTAGAAAACTATCGTGATATTTTAAGTGATATTCTGAAGTGATAGAGAGATATGTTATTGAAAATTCACTTTTTTGGCTTGCGTTTAGTCTTCTTCCCAGAAAACCTTGAGAAGGCCAGTGATATCCATCAGCAGGTTTCTACAAAGTAAATGGAGTCTGGGCATGCTGATTGAATATTACTGGATACACAAAAGAGACACTATATAGATTAAATGTACAAGAAACTTATATCTGCAACCTTTTAATATGTCAGAAATTTAGCTCTTAACTCTTTAAAATTAAAAATGAATATTACAATAGAACGCTACAATTATGAAAGCATCTGAAAGCATATTTTAATTCTGCATAAAATAATACGTTTAGAACAACCTAAGTTTAGTAATTGTGGCAAAGGAAAAGTTTCATTTTGTCGACTAGTGCACCTTTTTCAAAGGGTTTTTTACTCTCAGAAAGAACGTTGAAATATGACAGAAAATTACAAAGTACCTGCCTCAAGGGTCTCGTAACGAGATATTCTCCTACGTTACAGCGGAAAAGGAATCAAATTAAACTGAGTTTAAAGGTACTACTTATTACCCAATATTTAGGTATTATTGACAATGCATAATAGAGAGAGTATCTACTGATGAAAATAATAGTCAGACGGTAATAGCAGTACTCTCAGACAGCAAGCCATACAGCACATGGACGGAGATAGTGCTGGGGTTGCAATGGAAAACTTTAGACAAATACCTCTATCGTTGTATAGTTTGCTACCCCATGTGAGGTAGTTTGTAGTAACTCTTTCCATTAACTCTCATAAATTAAATCTTGAGGTGTTGAAAGGTCAAGAAGAATCTCTTCAAAGAAGGGTTTTCAAAGACTTTCAAAGAAATTCATGTACTACTGGATGTGACTATTGATGTTGGAGAAACTGTTTTATTTTTTATGGTTTATTTATGGAAGTTCTTTAACATCTCAGGTCATCCGCGTCCCATTCAATTCAGGGCGTGAAACGGCCGATAAATTTTGGTCAGAGGCCTCTCTATCAGACTTGAGATTCTTTATCGTGCCGTAAATGTACGACACGGGACATACGGTTTTACTTCCCTTCCGAAGGAAGTCATACTTAGGATTTTTACGCCCGAAAAGATCCATCGATCCTGGCCGGTATTGAACCCTCGATCTTGGGTTTAGGAGGCAAGTATGGTTACCACTACACGACCAGAACAGCTTTTTGGAGGAACTGTTTGGCAAACTATTCAACACTTTATCAGATCTTTCCCTGCACGAAACATGTGATCAGAAATGGCCAGCCATTGATCATCTCGAAATTTCTTCATTCCTTTATTTTTTGCATACTACGCTTCCCTGGTCACTTTAACTACACAAGTATTTCGCTGTGTGTCAATAAACAACCTCCAGATTCGTGATTTAGTCACTGCACTTTTCTAACGCATGTTCTAACTAAACATTCAAATAATGTTTTACCCAACGTTTTAATCACGTATTATATTCTCTGTGACAGTCTCTGAGCATTACTGATCCTTCGCTTTCTTTCCTAGGGCGAACAAGTCAGTTGAGGAAATTTAACTATTACTTTTGGGAGTGAAATAGATATTATAGATATGAGGATTTTCTTACAAGTGCAATCATTACGTCATATTCTATCAAAGGAGAATTATTATGTAGTAACGTTATTTATTCTGTATAAGAAAAACAAGTATAATATAAATGACTTAATGTCAGGATAAAGACCATAATTGGAAATGAATTTAAAGATGATGTGACAATATGGGGACATCAGTACATGCCGAAATTGGGTCTCAATAACATGCTACCATAATTAAAACGGACTACAGGACTAGAAGAAATAAACAAGTTATAGAAGTCTATCAGAATACTCTTTGGATTAGGCGATGACAATGAAATTGAGGGATGGACGTATGGACGGCCATGTTATTTTACAAGTAAAAATACAACGTTCCCAGCTGTTATTAATAAACACATAGCACGGAGAGAGAATAAATATAAATATGTACACAATATTCCACGATGAATATATTGAGATACTCTCGATTCGATCTAGCGCATCTTCTCTTCCTTTATACACAAACAGATGCTACAGATTTCATGATTCTACTATGCTGCTATGATCTATGAAATCTCTTTCCACACTTTAACAGGTATTTCTAAATCACCAGTTAAAAACAAGGAAATAACTTCAATATAAACTCTGTTTTCAGATATATATTCTATAACTTATATTTTAATTTATTCTTTCTGCTGAGTACATCTTATATAGGGTTATTTTTGTTCTGCTCACATAGTTGGGCGCAGCGCGCGCTGGATCAAGGTAATGTCAGCCGCAGTTTGCTGTTACGAGGACAATCATTATTTCTGTCTTTGTATAATTGCAACTCAGTTAGCGGTTGAGAGCTAAGTATAGCTCAAGCCTTCATATTGTTTCAGTCTAATAGTACCCCTGGGTTACTGATTACACTCAATTAATGAAGTAAAGTTTACTATAATGTATAGTGTATCGAAATTCTTCTCCCATACTTGGAAACTAACTTTCGAATCATATTCTGGACGCTTTCCAAATTTAAATGTTTGCGTCGTCATCAACCGCAGAGGTGCGGTGTAAGAAACATAATTATTGCAAAGGAAAAGAAAGGCACACACCAGTTGGGTAGCAAAATACATGGTTGTGCCGGTTTCAAACAACTTCTGTAACATAGGTAAATAAGAATAATACTATGTGCCTGATATTATTGATAAAAGTTTTTGAGAGAGGAACTTGTCGACCAGTGGATGATCTTAGCCACGAGCAGCTTGCGTTCACCTACAGACTGAGGCCAAAAGTAACACATTATACAACACAGCACTTCCTTTAGGTATGCTATTAAAACTGTTAATATCAGTAATATACTTTCAAGTAACATATGATAGATATTCCGGGTTTTCTTTATAATCTGTCATATTTGTAACTAATAGTTAATACTTTGTAACATAACGGTATATAAAAGAAACTCAACCCTGAAAGAAGAGGCCTCTGAGCAAAATTTATGGGATTTTTCACGCCGTGAATTGAATCGGACGCTCATGACCTGAAATGTTAAAAGGCATCGGTAAATAAACCTAATTACAATTTTTCTAACGTAACTATAATGTAAGTAACTTTAGCGATATTGAATTTATTGTTATTTTATTCATGCAAGTTTATTTTCCGGCACAACATTAAAATTATATCATTTATAAATTATAAATATTATTTGTAATTATAATAATTAGTAATGAGGCTGAAAACCAAGAACAGCCAAATATAGCCTTTATAGACTAAGATAAAAGAGAGGAATTACCAAACAAGAGTACAACCATTTAAGAAACGAAGAACAAAGAAGTGCGGCTTGATAGCCAAACACAAAAATATAGTATACAACAATAATTAATGTAATAATAAAAAATAATACTAAAGTGTACATTCAAACCAATGTCAGCTTGCTAAAATTAAAAAGTGCAAATATAAAAACGTAACTAAAAAGAATAAACAAAAAGAATTTGAAACATATCATATGTAAACTAAGGCAAAAATTAATGTAAAAGTTATAACTCAAATTAATAAAGTGACAAGGGAATACAAACAACTGCTACTTATGAAAATTTATATAGGGAAACATTAACACTAAAGATGTAAGTCAAACGATAAACAACAAACAAGATAAGCATAAACTTGCAATTTCAATCCGCATAAACCGAAATACGAGGGACAATAAGGGAAAATACAGAAAAATACAGTTTATATAATGTAAGTTATTAAAAAGTTAAGAAATATCTAAATAAAACTAACATTAAAGAAGTACAAAGTAAAGAACAAATAAAATGTATAAACTCTAATACACAAACATTAAATAAATATTAAATATAACCGATAAGAATAGCATAACACAGGGAATAGGGCCCAGATAAAATAGGTAGCAAAATATCGAAATAAAGCATGTTATAAATAATAAAGAAATAACATAAGAAGACAAGTTCAACTGGAGCAACTTATAAGTTCAAATATGGAAACAAAACATAGAAATAATAGAAATAATAATGTACAACTTAAGCCGAGGATATGCCGTAAGAAAATAAAGGACAACATTTGTGGGGAGTATCCTTTACAATTGGATCCGGGTTGGATCGCTGCGTTAAGACATCGAAGAGTCGGTACATTGAACCATCCCAAGACTCTCATGGTGTGACTGAGAAAGATTTCAAGGCATATGCCCATAATGTTAAATTTGGGCAATACGAGGAACGCTATTTTGTTGTTTTTTTTGGGGGGGGGGAGGATTTGAAGAAATTATGAGAGAAAAGTTTCCTCATCGCAGCACTGGAAACACCATGTCTTGATTAGTAACTCTAGCAGAAGTCAGAGCGCAGCACTCATTGTTGTAGCTGCAGAAAAATGTTAATTGTGGTGGTACGCTCGCTGTGTGATGTTCCATAAATATGCGCATTTTCATGCAATGATTTTTTACCATTAGTAAACCGGCTTAAGTCAACAATAATACACAGAGTTTTTTCACGTACAAAAGTCTATCACAGGTTGCAGCGTTTAGAAAAAAATTTCAGAGTGACAAATAAGGAATATACGAGACGTGTACCAACAATCACATATGAAAACATTGCTCATGTAGAAGCCATAGTGAAGAACGATCCGCGAGTGACTTACTTGGAGATAAAGGAGCCTCTACACATTAATTTTCCTTAGATATCAGAAATCCTGCCCGCATATATGAACGTGCATTATGAAAGCACATTAGCTATGATTCTTGCGCGAAGGTTGTAAGGGTATTACCATATGTGCTAAATTGAATAAATACCTCAGACATTTAATAATTCTTTCATCCCTACTGAGTCTCCTGGATTACCGGATAAAAGTAAGGGGTTCGAAGAGCGGTCAGGCTTTTGGAAAGGAAGGCATTGGTGTAAATGAGGTTCAGATTTCCAGATTTGTCAAAAAGTAAATTTTACTGTTTTTTTTTTAGGTAAACTGGTAAAGATATGTCGAAAAAAACTCATTCAATTTTTACCGCTTCTTTATTTTTCCAAATAAGCACCAAAATTACTCAACTTTTGTAATAGGTAAAATAAAGTTTCTCCATTTCCATGTGATAAAATTTGATGTCCTGCTTTATGCGCCATATCTACAGTTAATCTATAGCTCAGTCCAAATCGTCTACCTCTCAGGTATCTTTTACATTTTCCCAAGCAAAAGAGAGTCAATGGTGATCTAGGAGCATGCTGCCAACTCCATCTGTCTAACAGACCTCTTGTAATTCACCTGCAAATTCACGAAATTTTCAACCTATCGAATGGATATCACATAGTTCTATATACACATAACCTATCCTTACATTTGCACTTTCTATACAATTTAATAAAATAACTGCGTGCAATTGCACCCTTATCGTTCATCTTAACCTCCTCAATTTGTAAATGTTGCGTGTTCCGCTACACAGGTTGTGTTGCTAGCAATGGGACAGTACACAAGGGAGTACATAAGTTGCAGTACACTGGTAGCTTTGTTTTGGGGATTAAAACAGCTGCCTAACTTGTTTTTAAACTCTTCCTCGTTTTTTTCGGTGCACATTCCACGGAGTTTCAGCCCCTAGGATCTCACTATTGTACGCCGCTCACACTGTTCCCTGACTTTGCAGTTCTGAACTATGGACAAGGAAATGAAACGAGAGGGAATGAGGGACCGGAAAATCGTGGAAAGGAAATATCCATTACAGCATTCGCCAAAGTTACCAGGGCACAACACGAAAAGAACACAAAATCAGAACGGCTGGCCAAAGGGATTGAATCTGCGACCTCCGGAATGCGAGTTTTGAGTTACGGTCTTAGCCCCCTCCTTGGGACCGCCACGGGTGTCCGAGGTAGCTAAGGCGCGGACTCGTCAGCGGGAGGTCTGGGATTCGAATCCCACCTGGATTGTCCTCCCTGATTGATGTTTTTTCCATGTTTTCCTCGGTCATCATAAATGGAACATGCCGGAAAGGTATTCTAAACTTAGGTCTGGAATGTTTCCTTCCTTAAAAAAATAATCCTTTCCCAATATATCTTTTCATCTCGTGTATCACAGTGACCACCACCTGTGGTGCCTATGTAGCAAAAAACGGACATTAAACTCGATTCAAAAACTCGGTTTCTAGTAGATGACGATGAAATGTTGATTCCAAATTAAAATTATATTAAAATTTGACTCTTTCCATAATTAACTGTTAGGAACATCAAAAGAATTTATCCTAGAACAACATCAGTCTTAAGACAGACAGGCTCATGATTATTAATAATTTGTCCCATAAGCTTTTAAGGAAATTGCTTACATAATTGTACTCTGGGATTGTTTAAATAATCGATCATTAATTTCGTTAAGGCCTCAGTTTCAGAGGTACTTTTAACAAAACGGTTGTATTAAATTATGCAAGTCATTACGACAGGGACATTTTTTACTTCCTGTAACAGGAATAAATTTGCACCAGGACTGCTTAGTTGTGTAAAATGGAGCTATCAACGCTGTTATCACGAAATGGTTATTTGCATTTATCTATCAAGCGCTGGCGATTTTTCTTCAGGATATTTGGCCTAGCGCCTTTCTCTTTCGTAGAAAGATCCCATGAGGTTCGTCTGGTGTGCCAAGTGAGAGATCGCTTCTGGTCTGTATTCTGGATGCTTGTGATTTTTCTCACTTATGCATTGATGAACTGGGAAGTGGCAAGGATCTTACAAAATCACTCTAAGAAAGAAATATTCATTCATTACATGCAGAGCATCTTTAAGTCCGGAACAGAAATCATCTGTGTCGCTCAGGGAGCTTTAAGCAAAAAAACGCAACTAATACACATCATTTCTAAAGTAAGTAAACTCTAAACATAAAAATGTTTTGTGTAAAGTTGTTCAATTAAGTTAATACCTACTAAGCATAATTTTTAAAACACAATTCCTTTAATTCATTTGTAAATGTTTTAAATTCCCACATACGATGGCGCTTTATAAAAGTTTTTGAAGTAAGAATGAAGAATATCCTTTTAATCTTAACATTACTTTTTATTTCTTTAACATAATTTCTCATTTATTCCAGCAATGCTCCAGTCATTTTTATCCTGTCTCTGAAGTTACTCTCTATATAGCTTTCACACCACAGATGGTGCCAAAAAATGCATACACAGCCTAAAAAAAAATGTGTCAACATAACAAAACTGAATTCTCACAAACAGAAAATGATGAGCACTAATCATCTTACACCATTACAGTTACAACAGGTGCTCAAAATGCCCATTATCAGTGTCCTCATCGATTGCAGCACATGCCGTTTCACTTTCTTACCGAATTGCTGTCAGTGTAGCTGTTTTCTACGATATGCAACATCCTTAAGAGTTCCCCATAGGTAGAAGTCCAACGAAGTTAGATCCGGAGACGGCGGTGAAAGCTCAATCGGATCTCTTAGTTCTATTTGAAAGATTGTCATCAAAGTACGCACGTACATCTCGGCGATGATAATGTGGTGATGTGCCAGATTTGCCCTTGTGAAGATCGCATACAGTATGTACCATGAATCTCAAATTTGTCTCGAATCCGTGCAATTGTTACTCGCGTTGGCGGTTCTGTCCTTTACCGCGTCTCCATTGCCTTTGAACTTCAACAAAATTCTCCGTTTTCCTATACCACTTCAAAACTGCTTTCCGCTGTTCAAACGATAATCTTCGCTCCATTTTGTTATTGCAACACTAGCATAATGTATGTGAGTCACATCTATTTACAGAACGTCATACTACACATTACTGTTGTTTTTCGGTACAACTTTGAAATATATAAAATGGACATTTGTTTGAAGGTGTGTATACATTTTTGGACACCCTCGCTATTCCTCTATGACTCCAATCACTCTTGATTTCATATCAAACGTTGTCCAGCGAGGAATAGCTTGATATTTGCAAAAGATACAAATGATAAGAAACCAAACCTGGGAAATAGGGTAGTTGCTGAAACAATTCACGCTTCAAATGTCTATATTTATCACACTTTTTCAAGCAGGTGTGTCGTCTTGACATGAAATGATATTTGGTTCTGAGAACCGTGTCTTCCCACACACGTTTTATCTAATCAGTTTAAAAGATCGAAACAGTGTTCTGATTAAGGTTTTACCCTTCTAAAGAGCTTTCCTATAGATGGAACTGACTTAGTTTTATTTAGCGCTGAATAACCGTCTTCTGTCCAATGTTTGTTTATTGTTTCGTTCTGGTAAGTAATGGTGGATCTAAATCTCATCTAAAGAATACCTCAATGGATAAAATCAGTTCTGTTGCTGTTAAAAGGAACCAAACACTGTTGTAATGCGTTTTTGATCTGCAGCCAAATTCCTGAGCAATTCTCCATGTAAACTACACTTCTACAGTCTCAAAAATTCCACGCACTTTAACAAGCCGACTGGAATGTATGTGTACAACAAATTCTATTGCTTTCCTTCACGTTTGTCATCTTCAAGGCTGGTAAGCCCATGATTAATTCAGTAGCTCATTTGTCAATAATTGAAAGTAGAGAACATTACCAATGAATTTGTTATATTGGTATGGATTTCCTTTGGCGCTAAAATACGCTTGGGTCGTTGAAAAATGATTAGCATTCCTTTCAAAAATCTGGAAAAGGGGCAGCTTGAAAAGTGTGGTGGTGTATGCGTAAATATGTGCTGTTGTACCACCAATTGTCAAAAAATTATGTTCCTATATCCCAGATATAGACTGCGGCGTGGTTTTGAACAACAAACACACAAAATGGAAACAAACAATCATAGTCAGCAGAGGATTATGTGGTTGCTAGCGGCTACCCTCAGACTTTCACACAAGCAGCACCAAGACACAGATCGGTGTCTCGTTAGATATCACAGTTCAAAGATGGCAGGGACTGTACCGAAAAACTAAAAACACTGGGCGTCCAGTAATATCACGTAAAGGCAACACCTAACTCTTGTCTGATTTGATAATGGAGAACAGGCGAATCACTTTTGATGAACAACACAACTCAACATACGAGGCTGTTCAAAAAATTCCGGAAATTTGTCCACAAGCTTTTTCTACGCTTACCCATTACTTATTGTGCATGGTCTCCTTCGAAATACTCACCTCCACAATTGATACACAGCTCCCAACGCCGTTTCCACTTCCGGAAGCAGTTATGGTACACCTCTTTCTGGATCGCGCGAAGCGCCGTCTGTGAATTTCTTTTTATCACGTCTATCGTTGCAAATCTTCGTCTTTCAACGGGGTTTTCAACTTTGGAAATAAAAAAAGTCCGCAGGGGTCAGGTCTGGAGGTACGGAGGATGAGGCAGCAGAGTGATTTCGATTTTTGTGCAATAGTCGCGCACCAACAGGGATGAATGAGCGGGTGCATTATCGTGATGCAAAAGCCATGAATTGTCTTGCCACATTTCAGGTCGTTTCTTTCTCACAATATCTCGCAGGCGTCGAAACACGTCCCGATAGTACCATTGATTAACAGTTTGTCCCTGTGACACGAATTCGTGATGATTAAATCCTTCAAAGTCAAAGAAAACTATCAGCATGGCTTTCACATTTGACATGACCTGAAGAGCTTTTTCTTTGGTCTTGGAGAACCTTTCCTGACCCATTGTGAAGATTGAACCTTGGTCTCAATATCAAAACCGTAGAATCACGGCTCTTCACCAGTTATGATTCTCTCAAGGAACATCTCATTCTCATTTGCGCGATCCAAAAGCTCTTCACAGATTTCGAGGCGATGGTCTTTCTGCTCTTGACCCATGAGCGTTGGGACGAACTTGGCGATGCCTTGTCAGGATTTCATGACATGATCCAACTGAAATGTCACGTTCTTCTGCAATCTCTCGGACAGTCAGTCTTCGATTGGCACGCACAATTTCGTTGACGTTCCTGACATAGCGTCGTCGGTAGACATCGAAGGGCGTACTGATTGAGGGTCTTATTTAACTTCCGTCCGGCCATTTTTAAACCGCGTGAACTATTCGTAAACCGAGTACGGCTTTAGCATTAATCTCGAAAGACTTCCTGCATCATTTGGTGTGTCTCTGTAAAGGTTTTCTTGAGTTTCACGCAAAATTTAATGCAAACGAGTTACTCCTCCAGATTTGCCATCTCGAAACTCGCAAATTGTGTGACACAACGTTCTACTCAATATAGCACTGAACAATAACTGACAGACATACAATAACTAAACTTTCGGCAGATACACATTAAACACAGGCGTGTGCAGGGATGTCAACCGCATTTTGCCCCAACACTCCATTGGCGCGAAATTAACAATGTTCCGGAATTGTTTGAACAGACCTCGTATCTATCATGAGAAACCCTTCACACCTACATACATGAGGACTTGCAGATGACAAAGGCGTATGCGCAATGGGTGTCTCGTTCCCTCACTATTGCGCAGGAACAAAAGTGTGTAGAGACATCCCAATGGTTGGGGGAAATGTAACAGTGCGGATCCGATGGGGTTCTTTGAGCGTCTGGTTACCATGGACGAGCTCAAGAGGGAGAAGAAATAAAAAATCTTACTGCCAGTCATTTTTGAACGCGGTATATATTTTTCAAAAAACTTAGCGCTATACTCAATTCCATTCATTTCATGAAATACATTAAATAGTTCGGTTTATAAGCCTGGATTAAATGTACCATTTGGAACAATGCCCTTTATTTCAAATGAACGCTTAAAACTGATTTACCAACCGTGAAAAAAGAACTTTCCTGCCAGTTATATGACCACTATAGTCTAGACCGAGAACTTTCTAGACTGCTTATGTATCTTAAACATAGATCTTGGTTCACCTGACGAAACAATTTCTTTTTTTTTTTTAATTGTTTATTGTATTTTTTTTTATTTTCCACTCAGCTTTTTTTTTCAGTGAAGAAGTCTTGTGCCATTATTTCATTTATCACCTCGAAGATCAAAGTAGTCAGCACAGAAAGTTTCAAGATTTATTGTTGAAAACGATGCATCTCATTTGGTTCCATTTGGTTTGGCTGTGATATTTTGATACGATTCAAGTGAAGTTTAGCAATACTGCCAGCTAAAAGCATTAACGACTGTTATAAAATATATTCCAAACGTGATATTCCGTACCATTTTTCGGCAGTGCTACAAAGGAATTTGTTTAAAAAATATGTGTACTCTGGTCTCTCAGTCGTACATCAGATTTTATTTTTAAAAGCGCGTTTTTAGCGCATTAACCAGTGTACTATTTTTTTCAGCTTCATACTCTTTAAGGAAGTCATAGCATCCTCATAAAGTAAAATCAAAACAACACTATTAAACTCTAAAACGTACATAATGATCTTTAGATGGATTTTCCAACACCCAAAGTATTAAAATAACTTACAGAATATTTACTAAGAACGCTGAAAAACAAATAATCATTATGTCGAAGTATCCAGGAATAGGAAGACCTCAGAATTAGAATCTTATATTTACGTTTTTCGGTTAAACTTTTTAATTAAATTCAAATTTATAATTAGGGTACGTATAAAGATTTCTCTCAGGTAATATTTTTGCTGATGAGTTGCTATTGTAACCAGAAAACTTTAAAAAATACTTGATAAATTTGCATTCTTGAAATGTAAAATAAATCTTGAAAATGCCAAAAACATAATTCAACTTTTATAATAGCAATTTATTTTGATGCTTAGGGTTTCAAACAATAACCAAAACATCTTAGGACAAGAAATATTTATATATACATTTTGTGGTAGATGCTTTTAATCAAAAATCCCAAATTTGAATTCTGCCAGTAAAGGAACAATTGAGTCACTATCAAAGTTATAAATATTACATTCAAACACTCTGGATGGAACGGTTCTGTGAGAACACTATATCGTAAAGAGTGATAAAATATCACAATAAAAACATTATTTTAATGTTTACTATTTTCTACCTTTACAATTGTGCAGTGTTACTTACTGTTAACAGCTCAATTTTTTGCAGATTGCCAGTGCAGACGAAAGTTTCGGACGGGGAGGAGTGTATGCAAGGATATGGCCCACTGTTACAAGTTTTATAATCGCAGAGGTTTTGCTTATTATAACACTTTTTTGTAATGTCTTAACATACATAAACAAAGAAGAAAGACTTCTCTTGTTTAATGTTTTGGTGGTTACTGATATAATCTTCACTGTGTTCATCGTTCTTCAATTCAGTCAGTTCGTGCTGGTGGTACTATTGGTGAAACAGAGGTTCAAAGCTATCAACAATCAGCTCTGTTCACCTTTAGAAAACGCAGATCCCTTTAGTCTTTCAAGTTATCGGAATCAATTGCCGGAACTTAGACAAGCCTACAGTCATCTTTACGACGCTTCTCAGATGATCAGCTACTATTACGGTACGTCCGTACTCTTCGGAACATGCTGGTGTTTTGCTTGCATTGTGTCTACCGTCAGTCGCTTAGCTGGCACCTTTGTTCTGAACTTTAAGTTAATCACATTTTTTTGCTGGGCATGTATTTCTACGACCCTTTTGATGGTGATATGTGTCATTTGTAATGCGACTACTAAAGAATCGCAAAACACTCAGGTACTCGTCCAGAAGTTACTGCTGGTCAAAATGGGAAGCGAGTTAAAGAAAGAGCTAGAACATTTCTCCAGACAAGCATCCGTCATGACAACCACGTTCAGCGCTTCTGGATTTATAGAAATCGGCTTACCTCTGTTCTATACTATCATTGGAGCATCATGCACTTACATCGTTGTACTTGCTCAGATTCCATAAGTTTCAACCAACATGCTATATGAAACTCCACGCCACTCTGAAATTTTATTTCAGATGCAAAGTGATAGATCTGAATAATAAACGGGCTGCTCATATATACTGCGTGTTATATGTTCTCACTGAATGGAAAAACGTTACATCATTTGCAGCCTTTAGAATTTAGAAATAACCTAAAGACCACTCAACTAATTGTCATTTATACCTGGTATTCCTAACTTTAACACTCAAAAGTTCTAGGAATAATACAAGCAGTAAAACAAAATACATTTACTAAATAACCATAGCTATGAAACTGAGTAAATGGTCAACTTGTGACGAACAAGAAGTGGAAAACGATTTTATGTGTAATTCAGAATAAAAAGTATATTTCACGTGTGAATTGCGATCTTTTATAAACAAATGTTTAAAGCATGATCTGTTGCTTCAATGCTTTCTAGAGGAATTTAATTGTTTTTCGCGTTCAAAGACTCCAGGCGAATTAAGCATCAGGTTCATCAGCTGCTCATACATAAAATGAATATACTAGGATGGGTTAAGGAAACGAACAGAATATGCAAAACGTCCACCGCAGCCAAACCATTGCTTATTGAACGAACTATTCAAGTGTTGTCGAACTACGATGGAGAAGTTAGGAGGTGCACCGTCATGTTAATACCGCATGTGACCGCGAATTTCCTGGAGCAACACAGGTAGAGTTTTATAGAAACTGCAGGAAAATGTTTACGCTGGGACGCCATCACTTGTTTTAACACATTAAGTACATTGATAGTATTTAATAATTGTAATAATAAATTAATGAAAATTATACTCCAAATCGCGAGTTCAATAAATGTACAAAGGATGCCAAAAATGTACACACACTTCAAGTAAAGAAAAAACTGTGTTAACATAACAAAACTGAATTCACACAAACAGAAAATGATGAGCATTATCATCTTAGACTTTTACAGTTACAACAGTTGCTCAAAATGCCCAACATCGGCGCCGATACACTTCTGAGTACGTTGAACTACTGATTGAGGAACGCTTGCTAAAGTGGCCTCAGCGATTGCAGCACATGCCGTTTCAATTTCTTCCCGAAGTGCTGTCATGTAGCTGGTTTTCTACGGTATACAACATCCTTAAGAGTTCCCATAGGTGGAATAGGATCCGGAGAACTCGCTTTAAACTCAATCGAACCTCTTCGTCCTGTCCAGTGCTTTGGATCCAGTGCGCGAGGCTTGTTGCTGTGCGCGGTCTCCCAGATATGCCTTGTGAACATCGCATACGTTACGATAATCTTGAGTTCATTTGTTCATTGTTGTATTACCTGTTACGTAGTCGGTCCTGGTAGTGAAGAGGGCACCAAGGGTAACTTGTCTTCTAAACCCTAAATCGCGGGTTCAAACCTGGCCAGGAACGATGAATTTTTTCGGGCGTAAAATCGTAAAAATGGATTCCTTCGCAAGGGAAGTAAAGCCGTGGGTCTCGTTTCGTACATTTACGGCACGATAAAGAACCTCAAACCTGAAAAAAGAGGCCTGTGAGTAAATTTGTCGGCCGTTTCACGCCCTGAATATAATGGGACGCTGACGACTTGAGCTGTTAAAGAGCGTCCTTAAATCAACAAATAAAATCCTGTTACGTAGTAACGCTATCACAATTTGAGTCACATTTGTTTACAGAACATCATACTACACATTACTGTTGTTTTTTGATCCAACTTTGAAATACATTAAATAGATATCTACTATATAGCGTGTATACATTTTTGGCACCCTCCGCAGTGCGGTATTTTGGCACTATATGAGTTAATGTATGTATGTATGTATGTATGTATATATATATATATCTTTGTAATTGTCTAACTGAGCTCTAACAGCTGACATTCAAAACAGCACAAGTTTTTGGCATTTCCCACATTTTACTGATATATTGAGTTGCATAAACGCACAAATCCACGGTCCTGTGTTTGTTTTGGAAAGCAGGCGGTAGCGAGTGCAAAAACAAATAATACTATTGTTAAGTATTTAAATTATCTAATTAATCATTCATTGTAACGTTTACTGATTTAGTCATTGTTGCCCACAAAAAGCCATTCGTACATAGCATGTAATCGGGATTTTGCTCAAATAGAACTAAATAAGTGTAAACAGAAGTCGTCCAGATAGCTGATGGCTGCATAAGCATTATGCAAAACTAACTAAAAATTAGTGCAATCAAAGTAGCACAGAGTACGGTTAAGGATTTAAGAAAGTTTTCTAAAGTTAGATAATTATTTCCGATGCTACAAGAGCAAGAATAATGGAAATTAACATATTATAAAATAATTGGAAATAGAACAAATATCAGTGAGTTATCATCAAGTATATTATTTACGGAAACACCATTATTCAAAGAGAATACTAAATTTGATAAAAAAACGGAAATAACTCACACATACCTATTAAGTACCTGTGAAAGATGGTAAAGCCAGGGATAATACTATTTTTTTTTTTTTTTTTTAATTTGGCTGAAAATGAACTTAATTTTTAAAGACTTTTGAAGAAACGTGGTAAGGAAACTGAATGAGGATAGGAAAAGATATGTAAGTTAAATTTTGATCCTTCTGTATGATATTACTGAGTAAATAAAGACGGGTTTTATGCAAAGTGACCTTTTTATTTCCAAACAAATGAGCATATTCCTTTTCCATCTCAAAGTTTAGTATATGAAACCAGTACAAACAGTTGCATAACAACACAAGTTCAGTTTTTCATAAATATATTACAGAAAAAAATGTTTGTGATCATTGATATTTTGAAATGTGGCTTCTTTTGTGACCAAGTAAATTTTTTTTTAAAAAAAACATGTTTTCTAAGTAGTAATTTTCAATAGATATTCTATTTTTATTGATTTTCTTAAAATATATTCTAACACTTTTGTAGTAATGGAAGTCATAGTAAAGAAAAGCGTGTTTTTATATATTGCTGCTTTGAAAAGTATCATTCAAATAATAAATGAAAAATATTATATTTTTATTTTCGTCCACATCTCAAATTTTTGAAGGTAAACATTATTAGTTTTCAAATCTGTTATTATTAAAAGAAAACGTTTGTTTTGGTCTGTTAAATTATTCCTAGATATTTCAGTTCTGAATAAGGAACTTCTAGAAATTATCCAACGTTATAGAGACAGCATACAGTTAAATATTCTAATATACGTCAACAATGAAGTCTGTCTCACACATTGAGGATTTGTCTGTATCAAAGTATCGTACTAAAATGTAGCTGATGTAGAACGATGCATTGACAATCTGAGTACTGAAACAGTATTTTTAGAAAAGTTGTCGCCAATTCAAAAGCATCTTAAAGATAATACATACAATTTAAGGTTGTCCAAACAACTGTCAAAGAATGTTTAAGTTTCACACTGAAAGAATGGAAACTACTGCACAAAAATACAATAATAAGCATAGTCTGGCGATCAGAAGAAGACGCGAGAGGAATGTGCTATGTAAAGCATTTACAGTGTTGTCAGATATTCATCCATGGTTAGAAGTCCAGTTTGATCTCTTAACATGTGACCACATGGGTACCCCACATACACTCTTCGTATATGGATAAAAGTTCACGCACTCACTTTCTTCCAATCGCCACACTATAGTTATTGTTGTCTTCGTTGTGATTTTAAAGATAATTTCTCTGAAGATTATGGCATTTTAAACGATATTTGTCCTGCTATAGAATTCTTGAAGCTCAACACCATCTCCAGGAATAGTGTTATAGGAGAAGTAAACTTTATTACAACAATTAATATAAAAAAGTATTTATAAGTCTAACACAAGTACCTTTATTTATCTGATCTGTAGGCATTACAGCCCAAAACTTACTTTTTGAGTTTGTTAACCATTTTGTTTTATTTTAGTTTGAATGAAGGCACCTCTATACCTCTTATTGAATAAACTCTTACGGAAAACCCACTCTTTAACTATTGGAAATTTTCTATGAAGGCCATTCTGCGTAACGACAATAAATTCCCAACAGCGTTTCTAGTCCCTGTCATTCATCTAAAAGAGCAGTATTAGAGAAAATGGTATATTTGGAAAAACCTGTCGGTCTTTGAAAGCGTAGTTACAGGATATACAAAATATGATGTTTTAGAGTTAATGGGGAATTCACTACTTTAGAAACAAATACTTCAAAAGTGAATCTCTAACTCTGGACAAACAAAAGCGCTAAATAATCTACCAATCCTGAAAAAGTAAATTTACGTCATTACCCTTTAAGGGAGATGTATAATTTTGTGAAAGTGTTGAATTAAAATAGTACTAGATACATCTGGAATTTTCTAAAATTGAAAGAAGGAATATCTTAAAGGAGTACCAGTAAGATCAGTAACGCATAATAAAAAGTATGATAAGTTGTTAAGTTTAAAAGCAGCATGGTAATCAGTCAAAAATATCAACAGTTGACTTCCTAGAAAACTATCGTGATATTTTAAGTGATATTCCGAAATGATAAAGAGAAATGTGATTGAAAATTCACTTTTTTGGCTTGCGTTTAGTCTTCTTCCCAGAAAACCTCCAGAAGGCCAGTGATATCCATCAGTAAATGGAGTCTAGGCATGCTGATTGAATATTACTGAATACACAAAAGAGACACTATACAGATTAAATGTACAAGAAAACTATCATCTACAACCTTTTAATATGTCAGAAATTTAGTTCTTAACTCTTTAAAACTAAAAATGCATATTACAACAGAACGCTACAATTATGAAAGCATCTGAAAGCATATTTTAATTCTGCATAAAATAACACGTTTAGAACAACCTTTGTTTAGTAATTGTGGCAAAGGAAAAGTTTCATTTTGTCGACTAGTGCACCTTTTTCAAAGGGTTTTACTCTCAGAAAGAACGTTGAAATATGACACAAAATTACAAAGTACCTGCCTCAAGGGTCTCCTAACGAGATATTCTCCTATGTTACAGCGGAAAAGGAATCAAATTAAACTGAGTTAAAAAGTACTACTTATTACCCAATATTTAGGATTTATTGACAATGCATAATAGAGAGAGTATCTACTGATACAAATAATAGTCAGACGGTAATAGCAGTATTTTCAGACAGCAAGACATACAGCACATGGACGGAGATAGTGCTGGGGTTGCCATGGAAAACTTTAGACAAATACCTCTATCGTTGTATAGTTTGCTACCCCATGTGAGGTAGTTTGTAGTAACTCTTTCCATTAACTCTCATACATTAAATCTTGAGGTGTTGAAAGGTCAAGAAGAATCTCTTCAAAGAAGAGTTTTCAAAGACTTTCAAAGAAATTCATTTACTACTGGATGTGACTATTGATGTTGGAGAAACTGTTTTATTTTTCATGGTTTATTTATAGAAGTTCTTTAACATCTCAGGTCATCAGTCTCCCATTCAATTCAGGGTGTGAAACGGCAGATAAATTTTGCTCAGAGGCCTCTCTATCAGACTTGAGATTCTTTATCGTGCCGTAAATGTACGACACGGGACATACGGTTTTACTTCCCATACTTAGGATTTTTACGCCCGAAAAGATCCATCGATCCTGGCCGGTATTGAACCCTCGATCTTGGGTTTAGGAGTCAAGTACGGTTACTACTTGAAGACCAGAACAGCTTTTTGGAGGAAATGTATGGAAACTATTCAACACTTTATCAGATCTTTCGCTGCACGAAACATGTGATCATAAATGGCCAGCCATTGATCATCTCGAAATTTCTTCATTCCTTTATTTTTTGCATACTACGCTTCCATGGTCACTGACACTGCACAAGTATTCCGCTGTGTGTCAATAAACAACCTCCAGACTCGTGATTTAGTCACTGCACTTTTCTAACGCATGTTCTAACTAAACACTCAAATAATGTTTTACCCAACGTTCCATTCAGGTATTATATTCTCTGTGACAGTCTCTAGCTCAAGTCTCTGAGCATACTTGATTCTTCGCTTTCTTTCCTAGGGCGAACAAGGCCGTTGAGGAAATTTAACTATTAATTTGGGAGTGAAATAGATACTATAGATATGAGGATTTTCTTACAAGTGCAATCATTACGTCATATTCTATCAGAGGAGAATTATTATGTAGTAACTTATTTCTTCTGTATAAGAAAAACAAGTATAACATAAATGATTTAATGTCAGGACAAAGCTAATAATTGCAAATTAATTTTTAAGATGATGTGACAATATGGGGACATCAGTACATTCCGTAATTGAGTATCAATAGCATGCTACGATAATTGAAACGAACTACAGGGCTAGAAAAAATAAACAAGTTATATAAGTCTATCAGAAATACTCTTTGGATTAGGCGATGACAATGAAATTGAGGGATGGACGTATGGAAGGCCATATTATTTTACAAGTAAAAATACAACGTTCCCAGCTGTTATTAATAAACACATAGCACGGAGAGAGAATAAATATAAATATGTACACAATATTCCACGATGAATATATTGAGATACTCTCGATTCGATCTAGCGCATCTTCTCTTCCTTTATACACAAACAGATGCTACAGATTTCATGATTCTACTATGCTGCTATGATCTATGAAATCTCTTTCCACACTTTAACAGGTATTTCTAAATCACCAGTTAAAAACAAGAAAATAACTTCAATATAAACTCTGTTTTCAGATATATATTCTATAACTTATATTTTAATTTATTCTTTCTGCTGAGTACATCTTATATAGGGTTATTTTTGTTCTGCTCACATAGTTGGGCGCAGCGCGCGCTGGATCAAGGTAATGTCAGCCGCAGTTTGCTGTTACGAGGACAATCATTCTTTCTGTCTTTGTATAATTGCAACTCAGTTAGCGGTTGAGAGTTCAGTATAGCTCAAGCCTTCACATTGTTTCAGTCTAATAGTACCCCTGGGTTACTGATTACACGCAATTAATGAAGTAAATTTTACTATAGTGTATATGTATCGAAATTCCTCTCCCATACTTGGAAACTAACTTTCGAATCATATTCTGGACGCTTTCCAAATTTAAATGTTTGCGTCGTCATCAACCGTAGAGGTGTGGTGTAAGAAACATAATTACTGCCAAGGAAAAGAAAGGCAACCACCAGTTGTGTAGCAAAATGCATGGTTGTGCCGGTTTCAAACAACTTCTGTAACATAGGTAAATAAGAATAATACTATGTGCTTGATATTATTGATACAAGTTTTTGAGAGAGGAACTTGTCTACCAGTGGATGATCTTAGCCAAGAGCAGCTTGCGTTCACCTACAGACTGAGGCCAAAAGTAACACAGTATACAACACAGCACTTGCTTTAGGTATGCTATTAAAACTGTTAATATCAGTAATATACTTTCAAGTAACATATGATAGATATTCCGGGTTTTCTTTATAATCTGTCATATTTGTAACTAATAGTTAATAGTTTGTAACATAACGGTATATAAAAGAACCTCAACCCTGAAAGAAGAGACCTCTGAGCAAAATTTATGGGCCTTTTCACGCCGTGAATTGAATCGGACGCTCATGACCTGAAATGTTAAAAGGCATCGGTAAATAAACCTAATTACAATTTTTCTAACGTAAATATAATGTAAGTAACTTTAGCGATATTGAATTTATTGTTATTTTATTCATGCAAGTTTATTTTCCGGCACAACATTAAAATTATATCATTTATAAATTATAAATATTATTTGTAATTATAAAAATTAGTAATGATGCTGAAAACCAAGAACATCCAAATATAGCCTTTATAGACTAAGATAAAAGAAAGGAATTACCAAAGAAGGGTATAACCATTTAAGAAACGAAGAACAAAGAAATGCGGCTTGATAGCCAAACACAAAAAAATATTATATAACAATAATTAATGTAATAATAAAAAATAATAATAAAGTGTAAATGCAAATCAATGTCAGCTTGCTAAAATTAAAAAATTCAAATATAAAAACGTAACTAAAAAGAATAAACAAAAAGAATTTGCAAACATATCCTATGTAAACTAAGGCAAAAATTAATGTAAAAGTTATAACTCAAATTAATAAAGTGACAAGGGAATACAAACAACTGCTACTTATGAAAATTTATATAGGGAAACATTAACACTAAAGATGTAAGTCAAACGATAAACAACAAACAAGATAAGCATAAACTTGCAATTTCAATCCGCATAAACTGAAATACCAGGGACAATAAGGGAAAATACAGAAAAATACAGTTTATATAATGTAAGTTATTAAAAAGTTAAGAAATATCTAAATAAAACTAACATTAAAGAAGTACAAAGTAAAGAACAAATAAAATGTATAAACTCTAATACACAAACATTAAATAAATATTAAATATAACCGATAAGAATAGCATAACACAGGGAATAGGGCCCAGATAAAATACGTAGCAAAATATGGAAATAAAGCATGTTATAAATAATAAAGAAATAACATAAGAAGATAAGTTCAACTGGAGAAACTTATAAGTTCAAATATGGAAACAAAACATAGATATAATAGAAATAATAATGTACAACTTAAGCCGAGGATATGCCGTAAGAAAATAAAGGACAACATTTGTGGGGAGTATCCTTTACAATTGGATTCGGGTTGGATAGCTGCGTTAAGACATTGAAGAGTCGGCACACTGAACCTTTCCAGGACTCTCATGGTGTGACTGAGAAAGATTTCAAGGCATATGCCCATAATGTGAAATTTAGGCAATACGAGGAACGCTATTTTGTTTGGGGGGGAAGGATTTGAAGAAATTATGAAAGAAAAGTTTCCTCATGGCAGCACTGGAAACACCATGTCTTGATTAGTAACTCTAGCAGAAGTCAGAGCGCAGCACTCATTGTTGCAGCTGCAGAAAAATGTTAATTGTGGTGGTACGCTCGCTGTGTGATGTTCCAAGAACCAGGACATTTTCATGCAATGATTTTTTACCACTAGTAAAGCGACTTGAATCAACAATAATACAAGAGATTTTTCACGTGCAAACGTCTATCACAGTTTGCAGAGTTTAGAAGATCAGCATGACAAATAAGGAATATACGAGGCGTGCACCAATAATCACAGATAAAAACATTGCTCATGTAGAAGCCATAGTGAAGAACGATCCGCGAGTGACTTACTTGGAGATAAAGGAGCCTCTACACATTCATTTTCCTTAGATATCAGAAATCCTGCCCGCATATATGAACGTGTATTATGAAAGCACGTTAGCTATGATTCTTGCTCGGAGGTTGTAAGGATATTACCATATGTGCTAAATTGAATAAATACCTCAGACATTTATTAATTCTTTCATCCCTACTGAGTCTCCTGGATTAACGGATAAAAGTAAGGGGTTCGAAGAGCGGTCAGGCTTTTGGAAAGGAAGGCATTGGTGTAAATGAGGTTCAGATTTTCAGATTTGTCAAAAAGAAAATTTTATTGTTTTTTTTTATTTTTAGGTAAACTGGTAAAGATATGTCAAAAAACACTCATTCAATTTTTATCGCTTCTTTATTTTTCCAAATAAGCACCAAAATTACTCAACTTTTGTAATAGGTAAAATAAAGTTTCTCCATTTCCATGTGATAAAATTTGATGTCCTGCTTTATGCGCCTTATCTACAGTTAATCTATAGCTGAGTCCAAATCGTCTACCTCGCAGGTATCTTTTACATTTTCCCAAGCAAAAGAGAGTCAATGGTGATCTAGGAGCATGCTGGCAACTCCATCTGTCTAACAGACCTCTTGTAATTCACCTGAAAATTCACGAAATTTTCAACCTATCGAATGGATATCACATAGTTCTATATACACATAACCTATCCTTACATTTGCACTTTCTATACAACTTAATAAAATAATTGCGCGCAATTCCTCCCCTTATCATTCATCTGTAACTCGCCATTTTGTAAATGCTGGTGCGTCTATGTTCCGCTACACAGGTTTGTTGCTAGCAATGGGACAGTACACACGCGAGTACATAAGTTGCAGTACACTTGTAGCTTTGTTTTGGGGATTAAAACAGCTGCCTAACTTGTTTTTTAACTCTCCTTCGTTTTTTTCGGTACACATTTCAAGGAGTTTCAGCCCCTATGATCTCACCATTGTACGCCGCTCACACTGTTCCCTGACTTTGCAGTTCTTAACTATGGACAAGGAAATGAAATGAGAGGGAATGAGGGACCGCGAAAATCGTGGAAAGGAAATATCCATTACAGCATTCGCCAAAGTTACCACGGCACAACACGAAAAGAACTCAAAATCAGAATCGCTGGCCAAAGGGATTGAATCTGGGACCTCCGGAAAGCGAGTTATGAGTTACGGCCTTAGCCCCCTCCTTGGGACCGCCAAGGGTGTCCGAGGTATTTAAGGCGCGGACACGTCAGCGGGAGGTCTGGGATTCGAATCCCACCTGGATTCTCTTCCCTGTTTGATGTTCTTTCCAGGTTTTCCTCGGTCCTCATTAATGCAATATGCCGGGGAGATACCCTAAACTTAGGTCTGGAACATTTCCTTCCCAAAAAAAAATAATCCTTTCCCGATAGATCATTTCATCTCGTGTATCATCAATGTCCACCGCCTGTGGTGCCTATGTAGCAAAAAACGGGGATTAAACACGATTGAAAAACTCGGTTTCTAGTAGACGACGATGAAATGTTGATTCCAAATTAAAATTATATTAAAATTTGAATCTTTCCATAATTAACTGTCAGGAACATCAAAAGAACTTAGCCTAGAACAACATCAGTCTTAAGACAGACAGGTTCATGATTATTAATTTATGTCCGACATTATTTGTCCCATAAGCTTTTAAGGAAATTGCTTACATAATTGTACTTTGGGGTTGTTTAGATAATCGATCATTCATTTCGTTAAGACTTGAGTTTCAGAGGTTCTTTTAACAAAACGGTTGTATTAAATTATGCAAGTCACTTACGACAGGGACATTTTCAGCTTCCTGTAACAGCAATAACTTTGCATCAGGACTGCTTTGGTGTGTAAAATGGAGCTACCAACGCTGTTATCACGAAATGGTTATTTGCATTTATCTATCAAGCGCTGGCGATTTTTCTTCAGGATATTTGGCCTAGCGCCTTTCTCTTTCGTAGAAAGATCCCATGAGGTTCGTCTGGTGTGCAAAGTGAGAGATCGCTTCTGGTCTGTATTCTGGATGCTTGTGATTTTTCTCACTTATGCATTGATGAACTGGGAAGTGGCAAGGGTCTTACAAAATCATTCTAAGAAAGATATATTCATTCATTACATGCAGAGCATCTTTAAGTCCGGAACAGAAATCATCTGTGTCGCTCAGGGAGCTTTAAGCAAAAAAACGCAACTAATACACATTATTTCTGAAGTAAGTAAACTCTAAATATAATTTTTTTTGTGTAAAGTTGTTCAATTAAGTTAATACCTAAAAAGCATAAATCTTAAAACACAATTGATTTTATTCATTTGTAAATGTTTTAAATTCCCACATACGAGGGCGCTTTATAAAAGTTTTTGGAGCAAGAATGAAGAATATCCTTTTAATCTTAACATTACTTTTTATTTCTTTAACATAATTTCTCATTTATTCCAGCAATGCTCCAATCATATTATCCTGTCTTTACTCTCTATAAAGTTTTCAAACCACAGATGGTGCCAAAAATGTACACACAACCAAAAAAAAATTGTATCAACATAACAAAACTGAATTCACACAAACACAAATTGATGAGCACTAATCATCTTAGACTTTTACAGTTACAACAGTTGCTCAAAATTCCTACCATCGGCGTCGATACACTTCTGAGTACGTTCAACTACTGATTGAGCAACGTTTGCGAAATTGTCCTCAGCGATTGCAGCACATGCCGTTTCAATTTCTTCCCGAAGTGCTGTCAGTGTAGCTGCTTTCTACGGTTTGCACTATCCTTAAGAGTTCCCCATAGGTAGAAGTTCAACGGAGTTAGATCCGGAGAACGCAGTGGAAACTCAATCGGGCCTCTTCGTTTTATCCAGTTTCTTGAAAGATTGTCATCAAAGTACGCACGTACATCTCGGATTCCAGATTTGCCCTTGTGAACATCGCATACGCTACCATGAGTCTCAAATTTGTCTCGAATCCGTGCAATTGTTACTCGCGTTGGCGGTTCTGTTCTGCACACAAGTCCCCATTGCCTTTGATTTTCAACAACATTCTCTGTTTTCCAATACCACTTCAAAACTGCTTTCCGCTGTTCAAATCATATTTTTGGCTCCATTTTGTTGTTGCAACACTAGCATAATGTATGTGAGTCACATCTATTTACAGAATGTCATACTACACATTACTGTTGTTTTTCGGTACAACTTTGAAATATATAAAATGGACATCTGCTTGAAAGTGTGTATACATTTTTGGACACCCTCGCTATTCCTCTATGACTCCAATCACTCTTGATTTTATTTCAAACGTTGTCCAGCGAGGAATAGCTTGATATTTGCAAAAGATAGAAATGATAAGAAACCAAATCTGGGAAATAGGGTAGTTGCTGGAGCAATTCACGTTTCAAATCTCTCATATTTATCATAAGACTTTTTCAAGCAGGTGCGTCGTCTTGACATGAAATGATATTTGGTTCTCAGCACCGCGTCTTCCCACACACTTTTTATCTAATCAGTTTAAAAGATCGAAACAGTATTCTGATTAAGGTTTTACCCTTCTGAATAGCTTTCCTATAGATGGAACTGACTTAGTTTTATTTGGCGCTGAATAACCGTCTTCTGTCCAATGTTTGTTTATTCTTATCATTCTGGGAGTAATGGTGGATCTATATCTCATCTAAAGTATATCTCAATGGATAAAATAAGCTCTGTTGCTGTTAAAACGGACCAAACACTGTTGGAATGCGTTTTTGATCTGCAGCCAAATTCCTGAGCAATTCTCCATGTAAACTACACTTCTACAGTCTCAAAAAGTCCACGCACTTTAACAAGCCGGCTGTAATGTATTTATACAACAAATTCTGTTGGTTTCCTTCACGTTTGTCATCTTCAAGGCTGGTAAGGCCATGATTAATTCAGTAGCTCATTTGTCAATAATTGAAAGTAGAGAACAGTACCTATGAATTTTTATATATTGATATGAACTTCCTTTGGCGCTAAAATAGGCTTAGGGCGTTCAAAAATGATTAGTATTCCTCCCACAAATCTGCAAAAGGGGCACCTTGAAAAGTGTGGCGGTGTATGCGTCAATATGTACTATTGTACCGCCTATTGTCAAAAAATGATGTTCCTATATCCAAGATATAGACTGCGGCGTGCTTTTGAACAACGAACACACAACACGGAAACAAACAATCATGGTCACAATGGACAATGTGGTTGCTAGCGGCTTGCCTCAGACATTCACACAAGCAGCACCAAGACACAGATCGGTGTCTCGTGGAAAAACACTGGGCGTCCAGTAATATCACGTAAAGGCAACACCGAACTCGTGTCTGATTTGATAATGGAGAACAGGCGAATCACTTTTGATGAACTACAGAACGCAACATACGAGGCTGTTCAAAAAATTCCCGAACTTTGTCCACAAACTTTTTCTACGCTTACCTTTTACTTATTGTGCATGGTCTCCTTCGAAATACTATCTTCCCCAATTGATACACAGCAACCAACGCAGTTTCCACTTCCGGAAGCAATTTTGGTACACCTCTTTCTGGATCGCGCGAAGCGCCGTCTGTGAATTTCCTTGTATCACGTCTATCGTTGCAAATCTTCGTCTTTTAACGGGGTTTTCAACTTTGGAAATAAAAAAAGTCCGCAGGGGTCAAGTCTGGAGGTACGGAGGATAAGGCAGCACAGTGATTTCGTTTTTTGTGCAATAGTCGCGCACCAAAAGGGATGAATGAGCGGCTACGTTATCGCGATGCAAAAGCCATGAATTGTCTCGCCACATTTCTGGTCGTTTCTTTCTCACATTCTCTCGCAGGCGTCGCAACACGTCCTGATAGTACCATCGATCAACAGTTTGTCCCTGCGGCACGAATTCGTGATGAACTAATCCTTCAAAGTCAAAGAAAACTATCAGCATCAGTTGTCTCAACATCATTACCGTAACCCACGTCTCATCACCAGTTATGATTCTGTTAAGGAACATCTAATTCTCCTTCGCGCGATCCAAAAACTCTTCACAGATTGCGGGGGATTGTCTTTCTAATCTTGACTCGTGGGGCGAACTTGGCGGCAACACGATGCATTCCAAGATGCTGTGTCAGGATAGTACCATCGATTAACAGTTAGTCCCTGTGACACGAATTCGTGAACAACTAATCCTTGAAAGTCAAAAAAAACTATCAGCATGGCTTTTTTTGGTCTTGGAGAACCTTTCTCGACCCATTGTGAAGATTGAGCCTTGGTCTCAACATCATAACTGTAGACCCACGGCTCATCACCAGTTATGATTCTTTTAAGGAACATGTCATTCTCATTCGCGCGATCCAAAAGCTCTTCACAGATTGCGCGGCGATAGTCCTTCTAGTCTTGACTTGTGGGACGAACTTGGCGGCATTCCAAGATGCGTGTCAGAATTTCATGACATGATCCAACTGAAATGTCACATTCTTCTGCAATCTCTCGGACAGTCAATCTTCGATTGGAACGCACAATTTCGTTGACGTTCCTGACATGAGCATCGTCGGTAGACATCGAAGGGCGTACTGATTGAGGGTCTTCTTTAACTTACGCCCGGCCATTTTTAAACCGCGGGAACTAATCGTAAACCAAGTACGGCTTGAGCACTCATCACCGAAGACTTCCTGCATCATTTGGTGTGTCTCTGTAAAGGTTTTCTTGAGTTTCAAGCAAAATTTAATGCAGACGCGTTACTCCTCTAACTCTGCCTTCTCGAACTCGCAAACTGAGCTACAAAACGTTCTACTCAATATAGCACTGAACAATAACTGACAGACATACAATAACTAAACTTCCGGCAGATGCACATTAAACACAGGCGTGTACAGAGATGTCAACTGCATTTCGCTCCAACACTCCATGGCGCGAAATTAACAATGTTCCGGAATTTTTTGAACAGACCTCGCATCTATCATGGGAAACCATTCACACCTACATCCATGAGGACTTGCAGATGACAAAGGCGTGTGCGTAATGGGTGTCTCATTTCTCACTATTGCGCAGGAACAAAAGTGTGTAGAGACATCCCAATGGTTGGCGGAAATGTAATAGTGCGGATCCGCTGGGGTTTTTTTGAGCGTCTGGTTACCATGGACGAGCTTCAAGAGGGAGAAGAAATATAAAATCTTACTGCCAGTCATTTTTGAACGCAGTATATATTTTTCAAAAAACTTAGCGCTATACTCAATTCCATTCATTTCATGAAATACATTAAATAGTTCGGTTTATAAGCCTGGATTAAATGTACCATTTGGAACAATGCCCTTTATTTCAAATGAACGCTTAAAACTGATTTACCAACCGTGAAAAAAGAACTTTCCTGCCAGTTATATGACCACTAAGGTCTAGCCCGAGAACTTTCTAGACTGCTTATGTATCTTAAGCATAGATCTTGGTTCACCTGACGAAACAATTTCTTTTTTTTTTTTTTTTAATTGTTTATCGTATTTTTTTTTTATTTTCCTCTCAGCTTTTTTTTTCAGTGAAGAAGTCTTGTGCCATTATTTCATTTATCACCTCGAGGATCAAAGTAGTCAGCACAGAAAGTTTCAAGATTTATTGTTGAAAACGTTGCATCTCATTTGGTTCCATTTGGTTTGGCTGTGATATTTTGATACGATCCAAGTGAAGTTTAGCAATACTGCCAGCTAAAAGCATTAACGACTCTTATAAATTATATTCCAAACGTGATATTCCGTACCATTTTTCGGCAGTGCTACAAAGGAATTTATTTAAAAAATATGTGTACTCTGGTCTCTCAGTCGTACATCAGATTTTATTTTTAAAAGCGCGTTTTTCGCGCATTAACCAGTGTACTATTTTCTTCAGCTTCATACTCTTTAAGGAAGTCATAGCATCCTCATAAAGTAAAATCAAAACAACACTATTAAACTCTAAAACGTACATAATGATCTTTAGATGGATTTTCCAACACCCAAAGTATTAAAATAACTTACAGAATATTTACTAAAAACAAATAATCATTATGTCGAAGTATTCAGGAATAGGAAGACCTCAGGATTAGAATCTTATATTTACGTTTTTCGGTTAAACTTTTTAATTAATTCAAATTTATAATTAGGGTACGTATAAAGATTTCTCTCAGGTAATATTTTTGCTGATGAGTTCTATTGTAACCAGAAAACTTTAAAAATACTTGATAAATTTGCCTTCTTGAAAGTAAAATAAATCTTGAAAATGCCAAAAACATATTTCAACTTTTATTATAACAATTTATTTTGATGCTTAGGGTTTCAAACAATAACCAAAACATCTTAGGACAAAGAAATATTTATATATACATTTTGTGGTAGATGCTTTTAATCAAACATCCCAAATTTGAATTCGGCCAGTAAAGGAACAATTGAGTCACTATCAAAGTTATAAAAATACATTCAAACACTCTGGATGGAACGGTTCTGTGAGAACACTATATCGTAAAGAGCGATAAAATATTACAATCAAAACATTATACTAATGCTTACTACATTTTACCTTTACAATTGTGCAGTGTTACTTACTGTTAACAGCTCAATTTTTTGCAGATTGCCAGTGCAGACGAAAGTTTCGGACGGGGAGGAGTGTATGCAAGGATATGGCCCACTGTTACAAGTTTTATAATCGCAGAGGTTTTGCTTATTATATCACTTTTTTGTAATGTCTTAACATACATAAACAAAGAAGAAAGACTTCTCTTGCGTAATGTTTTGCTGTTCATTGATGAAATCTTCACTATGTTCATCATTCTTCAATTCAGTCAGTTCGTGCTGGTGGTACTATTGGTGAAGCAGAGGTTCAAAGCTATCAACAATCAGCTGTCTTCACCTTTAGAAAACGCAGATCCCTTTAGTCTTACAAGTTATCGGATTCAATTGCCGGAACTTAGACAAGCCTACAGTCATCTTTACGACGCTTCTCAGATGATCAGCTACTATTACGGTACGTCCGTACTCTTCGGAACCTGTTGGTGTTTTGCTTGCATTGTGTCTACCGTCAGTCGCTTAGCTGGCACCTTTGTTCTGAGCTGTAAGTTAGTCATGTTTTTGTGCTGGGCATGTATTTCTACGACCCTTTTGATGGTGATATGTGTCATTTGTAATGCGACTACTAAAGAATCGCAGAACACACAGGTACTCGTCCAGAAGTTACTGCTGGTCAAAATGGGAAGCGAGTTAAAGAAAGAGCTAGAACATTTCTCCAGACAAGCATCCGTCATGACAACCACGTTCAGCGCTTCTGGATTTATAGAAATCGGCTTACCTCTGTTCTATACTATCATTGGAGCATCATGCACTTACATCGTTGTACTTGCTCAGATTCCATAAGTTTCAACCAACATGCTATTTGAAACTTCACGCCACTCTGAAATTTTATTTCAGATGCAAAGTGATAGATCTGAATAATAAACGGGCTGCTCATATATACTGCGGGTTATGTGTTCTCACTGAATGGAAAAATATTACATCATTTGCAGTCTTTAGAATTTAGAAATAACCTAAAGACCACTCAACTAATTGTCATTTATACCTGGTATTCCTAACTTTAACACTCAAAACTTCTAGGAATAATACAAGCAGTAAAACAAAATACATTTACTAAATAACCATAGCTATGAAACTGAGTAAATGGTCAACTTGTGACGAATAAGAAGTGGAAAACGATTTTATGTGTAATTCAGAATAAAAAGTATATTTCACGTTTGAATTGCGATCTTTTATAAACAAATGTTTAAAGCATGATCTGTTGCTTCAATTCTTTCTAGAAGGATTTAATTGTTTTTCGCGTTCAAAGACTCCAGGCGAATTAAGCATCAGGTTCATCAGCTGCTCATACATAAAATGAATATACTAGGATGGGTTAAGCAAACGAACAGACTATGCAAAACGTCCACCGCAGCCAAACCATTGCTTATTGAGAGAACTGTTCAAGTGTTGTCGAACTACGATGGAGAAGTTAGGAGGTGCACCGTCATGTTAATACCGCATGTGACCGCGAATTTCCTGGAGCAACATAGGTAGTGTTTTATAGAAACTGCAGGAAAATGTTTACGCTGGGACACCATCACTTGTTTTAACACATTATATGCATTGATAGTATTTAATAATTGTAATAATAAATTAAAGAAAATTAACATCCAATCGCGAGTTCAATAAATGTACAAAGGATGACAAAATGAGCACTCTCTTCAAGCAAAGAAACAACTGTGCTAACATAAAAAAACTGAATTCTCACAAACAGAAAATGATGAGCACTATTCATCTTAGACTTTTACAGTTACAACAGTTGCTCAAAATGTCCACCATCGGCGTCGACACACTTCTGAGTAAGTTGAACTACTGATTAAGCAACGTTTGCGAAAGTGTCCTCAGCGATTGCAGCACATGCCGTTTCAATTTCTTTCCGAAGTGCAGACAGTGTAGCTGGTTTTCTACGGTATACAACATCCTTAAGAGTTCCCCATACGTAATAGTCCAAAGGAGTAAGATCCGGAGAACGCGCTGTAAACTCAATCGAACCTCTTCGTCCTGTCCAGTGCCTTGAATCCAGTGCGCGGGACTTGTTGCTGTGCGAGGTCTCCCAGATCTGCCCTTGTGAACATCGCATACGTTACGATAATCTTGAGTTCATTTGTTCATTGTTGTATTACCTGTTACGTAGTCGGTCCTGGTGGTGAAGAGGTAACCAAGGGTAACTTGTCTTCTAAACCCAAAATCGCGGGTTCAAACCGGCACAGGATCGATGGATTTTTTCGGGCGTAAAAATCCTAAGTATGGCTTCCTTCGGAAGCTAAGTAAAGCCGTGGGTCCCGTTTGTACATTTACGGCACGATAAAGAACCTCAAACCTGAAAAAAGAGACTGTGAGCAAAATTTGTAGGCCGTTTCACGCCCTGAATAGATGGGACGCTGATGACCTGAGCTGTTAAAGAGTGTCCTTAATTCAACAAATAAAATCCTGTTACGTAGCAACGCTATCATAATGTATGAGAGTCACATCTGTTTACAGAACATCATACTACACATTAGTGTTGTTTTTCGATCCAACTTTTAAATACATTAAATAGATATATACTGTGAAAACGTGTATATATTTTTGGCACTATATGAGTTATTGTATATATCTTTGTAATTGTCTAACTGAGCTCTAACATTTGACATTCAAAACAGCACAAGTTTTTGGCATTTTCCACATTTTACTGATATATTGAGTTACATAAACGCACAAATCCACGGCCCTGTGTTTGTTTTGGAAAGCAGGCAGTAGCCAAGTGTAAAAACAAATAACACTATTGTTAAATATTTAAATTTTCTAATTAATCATTCATTGTAACGTTTACTAATTTAGTCACTGTTGCCCACAAAAAGTCATTCGTACATAGCATGTAATCGGGATTTTCCTCAAATAGATATAAATAAGTGTAAACAGAAGTCGTCCAGAAAGCTGATAGCTGCATAAGCATTATGCAAAATTAACCAAAAATTAGTGCAATCAAAGTAGAACAGTGTACGGTTAAAGATTTTAAGAAAGTTTACTAAAGTTAGATAATTATTTCCGATGCTAAAAGAGCAAGAATATCGGAAATTAACATATTATAAAATAATTGGAAATAGATAAAATATCAGTGAGTTATCATCAAGTATATTATTTACGGAAACACCATTATTCAAAGAGATGCTAAATTTAATAAAAATAAAACGGAAATAGCTCACACATACCTATTAAGTACCTGTGAAAGATGGTAAAGCCAGGGATATTGCTATTTTTTTTTTTTTAATTTGGCTGAATATTAACTTAATTTTAAAGACCTTTGAAGCAACGTGGTAAGGAAACTGAATGAGGATAGGAAAAGATATGTAAGTTAAATTTTGATCTTTCTGTATGAATTTACTGAGTAAATAAAGACGGGTTTTATGCAAAGTGACCTTTTTTATTTCCAAACAAATGAGCATATTCCTTTTCCAACTCAAAGTTTAGTATATGAAACCAGTACAAACAGTTGCATAGCAACACAAGTTCAGTTTTTCAAAAATATATTACAGAAAAAAATGTTTGTGATCATTGATATTTTGAAATGTCGCTTCTTTTGTGACCAAGTAACTTTTTTTTAAAAAAAAAACATGTTTTCTAAGTAGTAATTTTCAATAGATATTCTATTTTTATTGATTTTCTTAAAATATATTCAAACACTTTTGTAGTAATGGAAGTCATAGTAAAGCTAAGCGTGTTTTTATATATTGTTGCTTTGAAAAGTATCATTCAAATAAAAAACGAAAAATATTATAGGTTTATTTTCGTCCACATCTCAAATTTCAATTACCTATGTGTTTGAAGGTAAACTAATATATTATTAGTTTCAAATCTGTTATTATTAAACAGAAAAGGTTTGTTTTGATCTGTTAAATTATTCCTAGATATTTAAGTTCTGAATAAGGAACTTCTAGAAATTATCCAACGTTATAGAGACAACATACAGTTAAATATTCTAATATACGTCAACAATGAAGTCTGTCTCACACAGTGAGGATTTGTCTGTATCAAAGTATCGTACTAAAATACAGCAGATGTAGAACGATGCATTGACAACCTGAGTACTGAAACTGTATTTTTAGAAAAGTTGTCGCCAATTCAAAAGCATCTTAAAGATAATATATACAATTTAAGGTTGTCCAAACAACTGTCAAAGAATGTTTTAAGTTTCAAACTTAAAGAATCGAAAATGCTGCACAAAATGCAATAATAAGCATAGTCTGGCGATCAGAAAAAGACACGCGAGAGGAATGTGCTATGTAAACATTTACAGTGTTGTCAGATATTCACCCATTGTTAGAAGTCCAGTTTGATCTCTTAACATGTAGCCACATGAGTATCCCACATATACTCTTCGTGTACGGATAAAAGTTCAAGCCCCCATCGCACTCACTGTCTCCAATCGCCTTACTATAGTTATTATTGTCTTCATTGTGATTTTAAAGATAATTTCTCTGAAGATTATGGCATTTTAAACGATATTTGTCCTGCTATGGAATTCTTGAAACTCAACACCAGCTGCAGGAATAGTATTATAGGAGCAGTAAATTTTATTACAACAATGAATATAAAACAAGTATTTATAAGTCTAACACAAGTAGCTTTATTTATCTGATCTGTAGGCATTACAGCCCAAAACTTACTTTTTGAGTTTGTTAACCATTTTGTTTTATTTTAGTTTGAATGAAGGCACCTCTATACCTCTTATTGAATAAACTCTTACGGAAAACCCACTCTTTAACTATGGGAAATTTTCTATGAAGGCCATTCTGCGTAAGGACAATAAATTCCCAACAGCGTTTCTAGTCCCTGTCATTCATCTGAAAGAGTAGTATTAGAGAAAATGGTATATTTGGAAAAACCTGTCGGTCTTTGAAAGTGTAGTTAGAGGTTATACAAAATATGATGTTTTAGAGTTAATGGGGAATTCACTACTTTAGAAACAAATAGTTCAAAAGTGATTCTCTAACTCTGGACAAACAAAAGCGCTAAATAATCTACCAATCCTGAAAAAGTAAATTTCCCGGCATTACCCATAAAAGGGAGATTTATAATATTATGAAAGTGTTGAATTAAAATAGTACAAGATATGTCTGGAATTTACTAAAATTGAAAGAAGGAATATCTTAAAGGAGCACAAGTAAGATCAGTAACGCATAATAAAAAGTATGATAAGTTGTTAAGTGTATCGCAAAAAGCAGCATAGTAATCAGTTAAAAATATCTGCAGATGAATTCCTAGAAAACTATCGTGATATTTTAAGTGATATTATGAAGTGATAGAGAGATATGTAATTGAAAATTCACTTTTTTGGCTTGCGTTTAGTCTTCTTCCCAGAAAACCTTGAGATATCCATCAGCAGGTTTCTACAAGGTAAATGGAGTCTAGGCATGCTGATTGAATGTTACTGAATACCCAAAAGAGACACTATACAGATTAAATGTACAAGAAAACTATCATCTACATCCTTTTAATATGTCAGGTATTTAGTTCTTAACTCTTTGAAACTAAAAATGTATATTACAACAGAACGCTTCAATTATGAAAGCATCTGAAAGCATATTTTATTTCTACATAAAATAATACGTTTAGAACAACCTTTGTTTAGTAATGGTGGCAAAGGAAAGGTTTGATTTTGTCGACTAGTGCTGTAATCCCCGTATTCAGCGCCACCTTTTTCAAAGGGTTTTTTACTCTCAGAAAGAACGTTGAAATATGACAGAAAATTACAAAGTACCTGCCTCAAGGGTCTCGTAACGAGATATTCTCCTACGTAACAGCGGAAAAGGAATCAAATTAAACTGAGTTAAAAAGTACTACTTATTACCCAATATTTAGGTATTATTGACAATGCACAATAGAGAGAGTATCTACTGATACAAAATAATAGTCAGACGGTAATAGCAGTATGTTCAGACAGCAAGACATACAGCACATGGACGGAGATAGTGCTGGGGTTGCCATGGAAAAGTTTAGACAAATATCTCTATCGTTGTATAGTTTGCTACCCCATGTGAGGTAGTTTGTAGTAACACTTTCCATTAACTCTCATAAATTAAATCTTGAGGCGTTGAAAGGTCAAGAAGAATCTCTTCAAAGAAGAGTTTTCAAAGACTTTCAAAGAAATTCATTTACTACTGGATATGACTATTGATGTTGGAGAAACTGTTTTATATTTTATGATTTATTTATGGACGCTCTTTAACATTTCAGGTCATCAGCGTCCCATTCAATTCAGGGCCTGAAACGGCCGATAAAATTTCCCCAGAGGTCTCTTCTTTCAGACTTGAGATTCTTTATTGTGCCGTAAATGTACGACACGGGACATACGGTTTTACTTCCCTTCCGAAGGAAGCCATACTTAGGATTTTAAGCCCGAAAGATCCATCGATACTGGCCAGTATTGAACCCTCGATCTTGGGTTTAGGAGGCAAGTATGGTTACCACTACACGACCAGAACAGCTTTTTGGAGGAACTGTATGGCAAACTATTCAACACTTTATCAGATCTTTCCCTGCACGAAACATGTGATCAGAAATGGTCAGCCATTGATCATCTCGAAATTTCTTCATTCCTTTATTTTTTGCATACTACGCTTCCATGGTCACTGACACTGCACAAGTATTCCGCTGTGTGTCAATAAACAACCTCCAGACTCGTGATTTAGTCACTGCACTTTTCTAACGCATGTTCTAACTAAACACTCAAATAATGTTTTACCCAACGTTCCATTCAGGTATTATATTCTCTGTGACAGTCTCTAGCTCAAGTCTCTGAGCATACTTGATCCTTCGCTTTCTTTCCAAGGGCGAACAATGCCGTTGAGAAATTTAAGTATTAATGTGGGAGTGAAATATGTATTATAGATATGAGGATTTTCTTACAATGCAATCATTACGTCATATTCTATCAAAGGAGAATTATTATTTAGTAACGTTATTTATTCTGTATAAGAAAAACTAGTATAATATAAAAGACTTAATGTCAGGATAAAGCTCATAACCGAAAAATAATTTAAAGATGATGTGACAATATGGGGACTGCAGTACATGCCGTAATTGAGTGAGTATCAATAATATGCGACGATAATTAAAACAAACTACAGGACTAGAAAAAATAAACAAGTTATATAAGTCTATCAGAAATACTCTTTGGATTAGGGAACTTGCTGGCGATGTCAATGAAATTGAGGGATGGACGTATGGGCGGCCATATTATTTTACAAGTAAAAATACAACATTCCCATCTGTTATTAACAAACACATAGCACTGAGAGAGAATAAATATAAATATGTACACAATATTCCACGATGAATATATTGAGATACTCTCGATTCGATCTAGCGCATCTTCTCTTCCTTCATACACAAACAGATGCTACAGATTTCATGATTCTACTATGCTGCTATGATCTATGAAATCTCTTTCCACACTTTAACAGGTATTTCTAAATCACCAGTTAAAAACAAGAAAATAACTTCAATATAAACTCTATTTTCAGATATATTTTCTATAACTTATATTTGAATTTATTCTTTCTGCTGAGTACATCTTATATAGGGTTATTTTTTTCTGCTCACATAGTTGGGCGCAGCACACGCTGGATCAAGGTAATGTCAGTCGCAGTTTGCTGTTACGAGGACAATCATTATTTCTGTCTTTGTATAATTGCAACTCAGTTAGCGGTTGAGAGTTCAGTATAGCTCAAGCCTTCATATTGTTTCAGTCTACTAGTACCCCAGGGTTACTGATTACACTCAATTAATGAAGTAAATTTTACTGTACTGTATAGTGTATCGAAATTCTTCTCCTATATTTGGAAACTAACTTTCGAATCAATTTCTGGACGCTTTCCAAATTTAAATGTTTGCGTTGTCATCAACCGCAGAGGTGTGGTGTGAGAAACATATTACTGCAAAGGAAAAGAAAGGCACACACCAGTTGGGTAGCAAAATGCATGGTTGTGCCGGTTTCAAACAACTTCTGTAACATAGATAAATAAGAATAACATTATGTGCTTGATATTATTGATAAAAGTTTTTGAGAGATGAACTTGTCGACCAGTGGATGATCTTAGCCACGAGCACCTTGCGTTCACCTACAGACAAACTATACAACACAACACTTGCTTTGGGTATGCTATTAAAACTGTTAATATATTTGCAAGTAACATATGATAGATATTCCGGGGTATCTTTAAAATCGGTCATATTTGTAAGAAATAGTTCATACTTTGTAACATAACGGTATGTAAAAGAACCTCAAGACTGAAAGAAGAGGCCTCTGAGCAAAATTTATGGGCCGTTTCACGCCCTGAATTGAATCGGACGCTCATGACCTGAAATGTTAAAAGGCGTCAGTAAATAAACCTAATTAAAATTTTTCTAACGTAACTATAATGTAAGTAACTTTAGCGATATTGAATTTATTGTTATTTTATTCACGTAAGTTTTTTCCGGCACAATATTAAAATTATACCATTCATAAATTAAAAAAATTATTTGTAATTATAATAATTAGTAATGAGGCTGAAAACCAAAAACAGCCAAATATAGCCTTTGTGGACTAAGATAAAAGAGAGGAATTACCAAACAATGGTATAACCATTTAAGAAACGCAGGACAAAGAAATGCGGCCTGATAGCCAAACACAAAAAAATAGTATATATCAATAATTTATGTAATAATAAAAAATAATAATGAAGTGTATATGCAAATCAATGTCAGCTTGCTAAAATTAAAAATTGCAAATATAAAAACGTAATTAAAAGAATAAACAAAAAGAATTCGCAAACTTATCCTATATAAACTAAGGTTAAAATTAATGTAAAAGTTATACCTCAAATGAATATTACGTAATAAGGGAGTACAAACAACTGCTACTTATAAAAAATTATATAGGGAAACATTAACACAAAAGATGTAAGTCAAACGATAAACAACAAACAAGATAAGCATAAACTTGCAATTTCAATCCCCATAAACTGAAATACGAGGGACAATAAGAGAAAATGCAGAAAAATACAGTTTATATAATGTAAGTTATTAAAAAGTTAAGAAATATCTAAATAAAACTAACATTAAAGAAATACAAAGTAAAGAACAAATAAAATGTATAAACTCTAATATACAAACATTAAATAAATATTAAATATAACCGATAACAACAGCATAACACAGGGAATACGGCCCAGATAAAATAAGTAGTAAAATATCGAAATAAAGCATGTTATAAATAATAAAGAAATAACATAAGAAGACAAGTTCAACTGGAGGAAATTATAAGTTCAAATATGAAAACAAAACATAGAAATAATAGAAATAGTAATGTACACCGTAAGCCGAGGTTATGCCGTAAGAAAATAAAGGACAACGTTTGTGGGGAGTATCCTTTACAATTGGATCCGGGTTGGATCGCTGCGTTAAGACATCGAAGAGTCGGTACAATGAACCTTCCCAAGACTCTCATGGTGTGACAGAAATATTTCAAGGCATATGCCCATAATGTGAAATTTAGGCAATACGAGGAACGGTATTTTGTTTGGGGGGGAAGGATTTGAAGAAATTATGAGAGAAAAGTTTCCTCATGACAGCACTGGAAACACCATGTCTTGATTAGTAACTGTAGCAGAAGTCAGAGCGCAGCACTCATTGTTGCAGCTGCAGAAAAATGTTAATTGTGGTGGTACGCTCGCTGTGTGATGTTCCAAGAACCAGGACATTTTCATGCAATGATTTTTTACCACTAGTAAAGCGACTTGAATCAACAATAATACACAGAGTTTTTTCACGTACAAAGGTCTATCACAGGTTGCAGAGTTTAGAAGATCAGCATGACAAATAAGGAATATACGAGGCGTGCACCAATAATCACAGATGAAAACATTGCTCATGTAGAAACCATAGTGAATGATGATCGGCAAGTGACTTACTTGGAGATAAAGGAGCCTCTACACATTCATTTACTTAGATATCAGAAATCCTGGCCGCATATATGAACGTGTATTATGAAAGCACATGTTCTTTCACTCTTGTGCGAAGGTTGTAAGGATATTACCATATGTGCTAAATTGAATAAATACTCTCAGACATTTAATAATTCTTTCATCCCTACTGAGCCTCCTGGATTAACGGATAAAAGTAAGGGGTTCGAAGAGCGGTCAGGCTTTTGGAAAGGAAGGCATTGGTGTAAATGGGGTTCAGATTTCCAGATTTGTCAAAAAGTAAATTTTACTGTTTTTTTTTTTTTTAGGTAAACTGGTAAAGATATGTCAAAAAAAACTCATTCAATTTTTATCGCTTCTTTATTTTTCCAAATAAGCACCAAAATTACTCAAATTTTGTAATAGGTAATATGAAGTTTTTCCATTTCCATGTGATAAACTTTGATGTCCTGCTTTATGCGCCATATCTACAGTTAATCTATAGCTGAGTCCAAATCGTCTACCTCGCAGGTATCTTCTACATTTTCCCAAGCAAAAGAGTCAATGGTGATCTAGGAGAATGCTGGCAACTCCATCTGTCTAAGAGACCTCTTGTAATTCACCTGAAAATTCACGAAATTTTCAATCTATCGAATGGATATTACATAGTACTATATACACACAACCTATCCTTACATTTGCACTTTCTATACAATTTAATAAAATAATTGCGCGCAATTACTCCCCTATGCCGCTCACACTGTTCCCTGACTTTGCAGTTCTGAACTATGGGCAAGGAAATGAAATGAGAGGGAATGAGGGACCGTAAAATCCTGGAAAGGAAATATCCATTACAGCATTCGCCAAAGTTACCACGGCACAACACGAAAAGAACTAAAAATCAGAACGGCTGGCCAAAGGATTGAATCGGGGACCTCAGGAATGCGAGTTATGAGTTACGGCCTTAGCCCCCTCCTTAGGACCGCCACGGGTGTCCGAGGTAGCTAAGGCGCGGACTCGTCAGCGGGAGGTCTGGGATTCGAATCCCACCTGGATTGTCCTCCCTGATTGATGTTTTTTCCATGTTTTCCTCGATCATCATAAATGGAAAATGCCGGAAAGGTATCCTAAACTTAGGTCTGGAACGTTTCCTTCCTTAAAAAAATAATCTTTTCCCAATATATCATTTCATCTCGTGTATCATCAATGTCCACCGCCTGAGGTGCCTATGTAGCAAAAAACGGGCATTAAACACGATTGAAAAACTCCGTTTCTAGTAGATGACGATGAAATGTTGATTCCAAATTAAAATTACATTAAACTTTGACTTTTTCTATAATTAACTGTCAGGAACATCAAAACAACATAGCTTAGAACAACATCAGTGTTAAGATAGACAGGTTCATGATTATTAATTAATGTCCGACATAATTTGTCCCATAAGCTTTTAAGGAAATTGCGTACATAATTGTACTTTGGGGTTGTTTAGATAATCGATCATTAATTTCGTTAAGGCCTCAGTTTCAGAGGTACTTTTAACGAAACGGTTGTATTAAATTATGCAAGTCACTACGACAGGGACATTTTTAACTTCCTGTAACAGGAATAAATTTGCACCAGGACTGCTTAGTTGTGTAAAATGGAGCTATCAACGCTATTATCACGAAATGGTTATTTGCATTTATCTATCAAGCGCTGGCGATTTTTCTTCAGGATATTTGGCCTAGCGCCTTTCTCTTTCGTAGAAAGTTCCCATGAGGTTTGTCTGGTGTGCCAAGTGAGAGATCGCTTCTGGTCTGTATTCTGGATGCTTGTGATTTTTCTCACTTATGCATTGATGAACTGGGAAGTGGCAAGGATCTTACAAAATCATTCTAAGAAAGAAATATTCATTCATTACATGCAGAGCATTTTTAAGTCCGGAACAGAAATCATCTGTGTCGCTCAGGGAGCTTTAAGCAAAAAAACGCAACTAATACACATTATTTCTAAAGTAAGTTAACTCTAAATATAATTTTTTTTGTGTAAAGTTGTTCAATTAAGTTAATACCTAATAAGCATAAATTTTAAAACACAATTCCTTTAATTCATTTGTAAATGTTTTAAATTCCCACATACGATGGCGCTTTATAAAAGGTTTTGAAGTAAGAATGAAGAATATCCCTTTAATCTTAACATTACTTTTTATTCCTTTAATATAATTTCTCATTTATTCCAGCAATGCTCCAGTCATTTTTATCCTGTCTCTGAAGTTACTCTTTATATAGCTTTCACACCACAGATGGTGCCAAAAAATGTATACACTGCCTAAAAAAAAAAAATTGTGTCAACATAACAAAACTGAATTCTCACAAACAGAAAATGATGAGCACTAATCATCTTACACTTTTACAGTTACAACAGGTGCTCAAAATGCCCATTATCAGTGTCCTCATCGATTGCAGCACATGCCGTTTCACTTTCTTACCGAATTGCTGTCAGAGTAGCTGGTTTTCTACGATATAAACATTCTTAAGAGTTCCCCATAGGTAGAAGTCCAACGAAGTTAGATCCGGAGAACGCGGTGAAAGCTCAATCGGATCTCTTAATTCTATCCAGCGTCTTGAAACATTGTCATCAAAGTACGCACGTACATCTCGGGGATGATAATGTGGTGATGTGCCAGATTTGCCCTTGTGAAGATCGCATACAGTATGTACCATGAATCTCAAATTTGTCTCGAATCCGTGCAATTGTTACTCGCGTTGGCGGTTCTGTTCTTTACCGCGTCTCCATTGCCTTTGAACTTCAACAAAATTCTCCGTTTTCCTATACCACTTCAAAACTGCTTTCCGCTGTTCAAACGATAATCTTCGCTCCATTTTGTTATTGCAACACTAGCATAATGTATGTGAGTCACATCTATTTACAGAACGTCATACTACACATTACTGTTGTTTTTCGGTACAACTTTGAAATATATAAAATGGACATCTGCTTGAAGGTGTGTATACATTTTTGGACACCATCGCTATTCCTCTATGACTCCAATCAGTCTAGATTTGATATCAAACGTTGTCCAGCGAGGAATAGCTTGATATTTGCAAAAGATAGAAATGATAAGAAACCAAACCTGGAAAATAGGGTAGTTGCTGCAACAATTCACGCTTCAAATCTCTATATTTATCATACTTTTTTAAGCAGGTGTGTCGTCTTGACATGAAATGATATTTGGTTCTGAGCACCGTGTCTTCCTACACACGTTTTATTTAATCAGTTTAAAAGATCGAAACAGTGTCCTGATTAAGGTTTTACCCTTCTAAAGAGCTTTCCTATAGATGGAACTGACTTAGTTTTATTTGGCGCTGAATAACCGTCTTCTGTCCAATGTTTGTTTATTGTTTCGTTCTGGTAAGTAATGGTGGATCTAAATCTCATCTAAAGTATATCTCAATGGATAAAATCAGTTCTGTTGCTGTTAAAACAAACCAAACACTGTTGTAATGCGTTTTTGATCTGCAGCCAAATTCCTGAGAAATTCTCCATGTAAACTACACTTCTACAGTCTCAAAAATTTCCACGCACTTTAACAAGCCGACTGGAATGTATGTGTACAACAAATTCTATTGCTTTCCTTCACGTTTGTCATCTTCAAGGCTGGTAAGTCCATGATTAATTCAGTAGCTCATTTGTCAATAATTGAAAGTAGAGAACATTACCTATGAATTTGTTATATTGGTATGGATTTCCTTTGGCGCTAAAATACGCTTGTGGCGTTCAAAAATGATTAGCATTCCTTTCACAAATCTGCAAAAGGGGCAGCTTGAAAAGTGTGGTGGTGTATGCGTCAATATGTGCTATTGTACCGCCAATAATGTTCCTATATCCCAGATATAGACTGCGGCGTGCTTTTGAACAACGAACACACAAAATGGAAACAAACAATCATAGTCTGCAGTGGATTATGTGGTTGCTAGCGGCTACCCTCAGATTTTCACACAAGCAGCACCAAGACACAGATCGGTGTCTCGTTGGATATCACAGTTCAAAGACGGCAGGGACTGTACCGAAAAACTAAAAACACTGGGCGTCCAGTAATATCACGTAAAGGCAACACCTAACTATTGTCTGATTTGATAATGGAGAACAGGCTTATCACTTTTGATGAAATACACAACGCAACATACGAGGCTGTTCAAAAAAATCCGGAAATTTGACCACAAGCTTTTTCTACGCTTACCCATTACTTATTGTGCATGGTCTCCTTCGAAATACTCACCTCCACAATTGATACACAGCTCCCAACGCCGTTTCCACTTCCGGAAGCAGTTTTGGTACACCTCTCTCTGGATCGCGCGAAGCGCCGTCTGTGAATTTCCTTGTATCACGTCTATCGTTGCAAATATTCGTCTTTCAATGGGATTTTCAACTTTGGAAATAAAAAAAGTCCACAGGGGTCAAGTCTGGAGGTACGGAGGATGAGGCAGCAGAGTGATTTCGTTTTTTGTGCAATAGTCGCGCACCAACAGGGATGAATGAGCGGGTGCATTATCGTGATGCAAAAGCCATGAATTGTCTTGCCACATTTCAGGTCGTTTCTTTCTCACAATATCTCGCAGGCGTCGCAACAGGTCCCGATAATACCATCGATTAACAGTTTGTCCCTGTGACACGAATTCGTGACTAATCCTTCAAAGTCAAAGAAAACTATCAGCATGGCTTTCACATTTGACATGACATGAAGAGCTTTTTTTTTTTTTGGTCTTGGAGAACCTTTCCCGACCCATTGTGAAGATTGAACCTTGGTCTCAATATCAAAACCGTAGACCCACGGCTCATCACCAGTTATGATTCTTTTAAGGAACATGTAATTCTCATTTGAGCGATCCAAAAGATCTTCAAGGATTTCGAGGCGATGGTCTTTCTCTCTTGACCCATGAGCGTTGGGACGAACTTGGCGATGCCTTGTCAGGATTTCATGACATGATCCAACTGAAATGGAACATTCTTCTGTAATCTCTCGCATATTCGGTCTTCGATTGGCACGCACACTTTTGTTGACGTTCCTGACATGAGCGTCGTCGGTAGACATCGAAGGGCGTACTGATTGAGGGTCTTCTTTAACTTCGTCCGGCCATTTTTAAACCGCGTGACCTATTCGTAAACCGAGTACGGCTTGAGCATTAATCTCCAAAGACTTCCTGCATCATTTGGTTGTCTCTGTAAAGGTTTTCTTGAGTTTCACGCAAAATTTAATGCAAACGCGTTACTCCTCTAGTTTTGCCATCTCGAAACTCGCAAATTGTGTGACACTACCTTCTAATCAATACAGCACTGAACAATAACTGACAGACATACAATAACTAAACTTTCGGCAGATGCACATTAAACATAGACGTGTGCAGGGATGTCAACCGCATTTCGCTCCAACACTCCATTGGCGCGAAATTACCAATGTTCCGGTATTTTTTGAACAGACCTCGTATCTATCGTGAGAAACCCTTCACACCTACATACATGAGGACTTGCAGATGACAAAGGCGTATGCGCAATGGGTGTCTCGTTCCCTCACTATTGCACAGGAACAAAAGTGTGTAGAGACATCCCAATGGTTGGTGGAAATGTAACAGTGCGGATCCGATGGGGTTCTTTGAGCGTCTGGTTACCATGGACGAGCTCAAGAGGGAGAATAAATAAAAAATCTTACTGCCAGTCATTTTTGAACGCGGTGTATATTTTTCAAAAAACTTAGCGCTATACTCAATTCCATTCATTTCATGAAATACATTAAATAGTTCGGTTTATAAGCCTGGATTAAATCACAATGACCTTTGTTTGAAATGAACGCTTAAAACTGATTTACCAACGTGAAAAAAGCATTTTCCTGCCAGTTATATGACCACCATGGTCTAGACCGAGAACTTTCTAGACTGTTTATGTATCTTAAGCATAGATCTTGGTTCACCTGACGAAACAATTTCTTTTTTTTTTTTTTTTTTAATTCTTTATTGTATTTTTTTTTTTTACTTTCCTCTCAGCTTTTTTTTTTCAGTGAAGAAGTCTTATGCCATTATTTCATTTATCACCTCGAAGATCAAAGTAGTCAGCATAGAAAGTTTCAAGATTTATTGTTGAAAACGATGCATCTCATTTGGTTCCATTTGGTTTGGCTGTGATATTTTGATACGATCCAAGTGAAGTTTAGCAATACTGCCAGCTAAAAGCATTAACGACTGTTATAACATATATTCCAATCGTGATATTCAGTACCATTTTTCGGCAGTGCTACAAAGGAATTTATTTAAAAAATATGTGTACTCTGGTCTCTCAGCGACTGTCGCACTTCAGATTTTATTTTTAAAAGCGCGTTTTTCGCGCATTAACCAGTGTACTATTTTTTCCAGCTTCATGCTCTTTAAGGAAGTCATAGCACCCTCATAAAGTAAAATCAAAACAACCCCAATAATATTAAACTCTAAAACGTACATAATGATCTTTAGATGGACTTTCCAACACCCAAAGTATTAAAATAAATTTTACTAAGAACGCTCAAAAACAAATTTTCATAATGTGGAAAAATCCAGGAATAGGAAGACCTCAGAATCAGAATGTTATATTTACGTTTTATCGGTTAAACTTTTTATTTAAATTCAAATTTATAATTAGGGTACGTATAAAGATTTCTCTCAGCTACTATTTTTGCTGATGAGTTCTATTGTAACCAGAAAACTTTAAAAAATACTTGATAAATTTGCCTTCTTGAAAGTAAAATAAATCTTGAAAATGCCAAAAACATATTTCAACTTTTATTATACCAATTTATTTTGATGCTTAGGGTTTCAAACAATAACCAAAACATCTTAGGACAAAGAAATATTTATATATACATTTTGTGGTAGATGCTTTTAAACAAAAATCCCAAATTTGAATTCGGCCAGTAAAGGAACAATTGAGTCACTATCAAAGTTATAAATATTACATTCAAACACTCTGGATGGAACGGTTCTGTGAGAACAGTATATCGTAAAGAGCGATAAAATATCACAATCAAAACATTATGCTAATGCTTACTAATATTTACCTTTACAATTGTGCAGTGTTACTTACTGTTAACAGCTCAATTTTTTGCAGATTGCCAGTGCAGACGAAAGTTTCGGACGGGGAGGAGTGTATGCAAGGATATGGCCCACTGTTACAAGTTTTATAATCGCAGAGGTTTTGCTTATTATATCACTTTTTTGTAATGTCTTAACATACATAAACAAAGAAGAAAGATTTCTCTTGGTTAATGTTTTGAAGTTAATTGATGAAATCTTCACTATGTTCATCATTCTTCAATTCAGTCAGTTCGTGCTGGTGGTACTATTGGTGAAGCAGAGGTTCAAAGCTATCAACAATCAGCTGTCTTCACCTTTAGAAAACGCAGATCCCTTTAGTCTTTCAAGCTATCGGATTCAATTGCCGGAACTTAGACAAGCCTACAGTCATCTTTACGACGCTTCTCAGATGATCAGCAATTATTACGGTATGTCCGTACTCTTCGGAACATGTTGGTGTTTTGCTTGCATTGTGTCTACCGTCAGTCGCTTAGCTGGCACCTTCGTTCTGAACTCTAAGCTAATAACATTTTTTTGCTGGGCATGTATTTCTACGACCCTTTTGATGGTGATATGTGTCATTTGTAATGCGACTACTAAAGAATCGCAAAACACACAGGTACTCGTCCAGAAGTTACTGCTGGTCAAAATGGGAAGCGAGTTAAAGAAAGAGCTAGAACATTTCTCCAGACAAGCATCCGTCATGACAGCCACGTTCAGCGCTTCTGGATTTATAGAAGTCGGCTTACCTCTGTTCTATACTATCATTGGAGCATCATGCACTTACATCGTTGTACTTGCTCAGATTCCATAAGTTTCAACCAACATGCTATTTGAAACTTCACGCCACTCTGAAATTTTATTTCAGATGCAAAGTGATAGATCTGAATAAGAAACGGGCTGCTCATATATACTGCGGGTTATGTGTTCTCACTGAATGGAAAAACGTTACATCATTTGCAGTCTTTAGAATTTAGAAATAACCTAAAGACCACTCAACTAATTGTCATTTATACCTGGTATTCCTAACTTTAACACTCAAAAGTTCTAGGAATAATACAAGCAGTAAAACAAAATACATTTACTAAATAACCATAGTTATGAAACTGAGTAAATGGTCAACTTGTGACGAACAAGAAGTGGAAAACGATTTTATGTGTAATTCAGAATAAAAAGTATATTTCACGTGTGAATTGCGATCTTTTATAAACAAATGTTTAAAGCATGATCTGTTGCTTCAATGCTTTCTAGAGGAATTAAATTGTTTTTCGCGTTCAAAGACTCCAGGCGAATTAAGCATCAGGTTCATCAGCTGCTCATACATAAAATGAATCTACTTGGATGGGTTAAGCAAACGAACAGACTATGCAAAACGTCCACCGCAGCCCAACCATTGCTTATTGAACGAACTATTCAAGTGTTGTCGAACTACGATGGAGAAGTTAGGAGGTGCCCGTCATGCTAATACCGCATGTGACCGCGAATTTCCTGGAGCTACACAGGTAGTGTTTTATAGAAACAGCAGGAAAATGTTTACGTTGAGACGCCATCACTTGCTTTAACACATTGCATACATTGATAGTATTTAATAATTGTAATAATAAATTAATGAAAAGTATAATCCAAATCGCGAGTTCAATAAATGTACAAAGGATGCCAAATATGTACACTTTCTTCAAGCAAAAAAACAACTGTGTTAACATAACAAAACTGAATTCACACAAACAGAAAATGATGAGCATTATCATCTGAGACTTTTACAGTTACAACAGTTGGTCAAAATGCCCACCATCGACGTCGATACACTTCTGAGTACGTTGAACTACTGATTGAGGAACGCTTGCTAAAGTGGCCTCAGCGATTGCAGCACATGCCCTTTCAATTTCTTCCCGAAGTGCTGTCATGTAGCTGGTTTTCTACGGTATACAACATCCTTAAGAGTTCCCATAGGTGGGATAGGATCCGGAGAACTCGCTTTAAACTCAATCGAACCTCTTCGTCCTGTCCAGTGCCTTGGATCCAGTGCGCGAGGCTTGTTGCTGTGCGCGGTCTCCCAGATATACCTTGTGAACGTCGCATACGTTACGATAATCTTGAGTTCATTTGTTCATTGTTGTATTACCTGTTACGTAGTCGGTCCTGGTAGTGAAGAGGGCACCAAGGGTAACTTGTCTTCTAAACCCAAAATCGCGGGTTGAAACCTGGCCAGGATCGATGGATTTTTTCGGGCGTAAATTCGTAAGAATGGATTCCTTCGGAAGGGAAGTAAAGCCGAGGGTCTCGTTTCGTACATTTACGGCACGATAAAGAACCTCAAACCTGAAAAAAGAGGCCTGTGAGTAAATTTGTCGGCCGTTTCACGCCCTGAATAGAATGGGACGCTGACGACTTGAGCTGTTAAAGAGCGTCCTTAATTCAACAAATAAAATCCTGTTACGTAGCAACGCTATCATAATGTGAGTCACATTTGTTTACAGAACATCACACTACACAATACTGTTGTTTTTCGATCCAACTTTGAAATACATTAAATAGATATATACTATGAAAGCGTGTATACATTTTTGGCACCCTCCGTAGTGCAGTATTTTGGCACTATATGAGTTAATGTATGTATATATATTGAGTTGCATAAACGCACAAATCCACGGCCCTGTGTTGTTTTGAAAAGCAGGCAGTAGCCAAGTGTAAAAACAAATAATACTATTGTTAAGTATTTAAATTATCTAATTAATCATTCATTGTAACGTTTACTGATTTAGTCATTGTTGCCCACAAAAAGTCATTCGTACATAGCATGTAATCGAGATTTATGTCAAATAGATCTAAATAAGTGTAAACAGAAGTCGTCCAGAAAGCTGATGGCTGCATAAGCATTATGCAAAATTAACCAAAAATTAGTGCAATCAAAGTAGCACAGAGTACGGTTAAGGAGTTTAAGAAAGTTTTCTAAAGTTAGATAATTATTTCCGATGCTAAAAGAGCAAGAATATCGGAAATTAACATATTATAAAATAATTGGAAATAGATCAAATATCAGTGAGTTATCATCAAGTATATTAATTACGGAAACACCATTATTCAAAGAGAATGCTAAATTTAATAAAAATAAAACGGAAATAGCTTACACATACCTATTAAGTTCCTCTGAAAGATGGTAAAGCCAGGGATATTGCTATTTTTTTTTTTTTAATTTGGCTGAAAATGAACTTAATTTTTAAAGACTTTTGAAACAACGTGTAAGGAAACTGAATGAGGAATGGAAAAGATATGTAAGTTAAATTTTGATCCTTCTGTATGATATTACTGTGTAAATATAGACAGGTTTTTTGCAAAGTGACCTTTTTTTATTTCCAAACAAATGAGCATATTCCTTTTCCAACTCAAAGTTTAGTATATGAAACCAGTACAAACAGTTGCATAGTTACACAAGTTCAGTTTTTCATAAATATTATAGAAAAAAATGTTTGTGATCATTGATATTTTGATATTTGTCGTCTTTTGTTTCCAAGTAAATTTTTTTTTTAAAAAAAAACACGTTTTCTAAGTAGTAATTTTCAATAGATATTCTATTTTTATTGATTTTCTTAAAATATATTCTAACACTTTTGTAGTAATGGAATTCATAGTAAAGCAAGGCGTCTTTTTATATATTGCTGCTTTGAAAAGTATTATTCAAATAATAAACGAAAAATATTATATTTTTATTTTCGTTTACATCTCAAATTTCAATTATGTTTTTGAAGGTAAACTAATATATTATTAGTTTCAAATCTGTTATTATTAAAAGAAAACGTTTGTTTTGGTCTGTTAAATTATTCCTAGATATTTCAGTTCTGAATAAGGAACTTCTAGAAATTACCCAACGTTATAGAGACAACATACAGTTAAATATTCTAATATACGTCAACAATGAAGTCTGTCTCACACAGTGAGGATTTGTCTGTATCAAAGTATCGTACTAAAATACAGCAGATGTAGAACGATGCATTGACAACCTGAGTACTGAAACTGTATTTTTAGAAAAGTTGTCGCCAATTCAAAAGCATCTTAAAGATAATACATACAATTTAAGGTTGTCCAAACAACTGTCAAAGAATGTTTTAAGTTTCAGACTGAAAGAATGGAAACTGCTGCACAAAAATACAATAATAAACATAGTCTGGCGATCAGAAAAAGACACGCGAGAGGAATGTGCTATGTAAATATTTACAGTGTTGTCAGATATTCACCCATGGTTAGAAGTCCAGTTTGATCTCTTATAATCTGGTCACATGGGTACCCCACATACACTCTTCCTGTACGGATAAAAGTTCACGCTCTCACTTTCTTCCAATCGCCACACTATAGTTATTGTTGTCTTCGTTGTGATTTTAAAGATAATTTCTCTGAAGATTATGGCATTTTAAACGATATTTGTCCTGCTATAGACATCTTGAAGCTCAACAGCAACTGCAGGAATAGTGTTATAGGAGAAGTAAACTTTATTACAACAACAATTAATATAAAACAAGTATTGATAAGTCTAACACAAGTAGCTTTATTTATCTGATCTCTAGGCATTACTGCCCAAAACTTACTTTTTCAGTTTGTTAACCATTTTGTTTTATTTTAGTTTGAACGAAGGGACCTTTACCATATACCTCTTAATGAATAAACTCTTACGGAAACCCCACTCTTTAACTATTGAAAATTTTCTTTGAAGACCGTTCTGAGTAACGACAATAAATTCCCAACAGTGCCTCTAGTCCATGTCTTTGACCTGAAAGAGTAGTATTAGAAAAAAGGTATATTTGGAAAAATCTGTCGGTCTTTGAAAGTGTAGTTAGAGGATATACAAAATATGGTGTTTAACAGTTAATGGGGAATTCACTACTTTAGAAACAAAAAGTTCAAAAGTGAATCTCTAACTCTGGACAAACAAAAGCGCTAAATAATCTACCAATCCTGAAAAAGTAAATATACATCATTACCCATTAAAGGAGATGTATAATTTTGTGAAAGTGTTGAATTAAAATAGTACCAGATATATCTGGAATTTTCTAAAATTGAAAAAGGAATATCTTAAAGGAGCACCAGTAAGATCAGTAACGAATAATAAAAAGTATGATTAGTTGTTAACGGTAAAAGCAGCATGGTAATCAGTCAAAAATATCAACAGCTGACTTCCAAGAAAACTATCGTGATATTTTAAGTGATATCCTGAAGTGATAAAGAGAAATGTGATTGAAAATTCACTTTTTTGGCTTGCGTTTAGTCTTCTTCCCAGAAAACCTTCAGAAGGCCAGTGATATCCATCAGCAGGTTTCTACAAAGTAAATGGAGTCTAGGCATGTGGATTCAATAATACTGGCTACCCAAAAGAGACACTATACAGATTAAATATACAAGAAAATTATCATCTACAAAATTTTAATATGTCAGATATTTAGTTCTTAACTCTTTGAAACTAAAAATGTATATTACAACAGAACGCTACAATTATGAAAGCATCTGAAAGCATATTTTAATTCTGCATAAAATAATACGTTTAGAACAACCTTTGTTTAGTAATTGTGGCCAAGGAAAAGTTTGATTTTGTCGACTAGTGCACCTTTTTCAACGGGTTTTTTACTCTCAGAAAGTACGTTGAAATATGACAGAAAATTACAAAGACCTGCCTCAAGGGTCTCGTAACAAGATATTCTCCTACGTTACAGCGGAAAAGGAATCAAATTAAACTGAGTTAAAAAGTACTACTTATTTCTCAATATTTAGGTATTATTGACAATGCACAATAGAGAGAGTATCTAATTATAAAAATAATAGTCAGACGGTAATAGCAGTATTTTCAGACAGCAAGCCATACAGCACATGGATGGAGATAATGCTGGGGTTGCCATGGAAAACTTTAGACAAATATCTCTATCATTGTATAGTTTGCTACCCCATGTGAGGTAGTTTGTAGTTACTCTTTTCATTAACTCTCATAAATTAAATCTTGAGGCGTTGAAAGGTCAAGAAGAATCTCTTCAAAGAAGAGTTTTCAAAGACTTTCAAAGAAATTCATGTACTACTGGATGTGACTATTGATGTTGGAGAAACTGTTTTATTTTTTATGGTTTATTTATGGAAGTTCTTTAACATCTCAGGTTATCAGTCTCACATTCAAGTCAGGGCGTGAAACGGCCGATAAATTTTGTTCACAGGCTTCTTCTTTCAGGCTTGAGATTATTTATTGTGCCGTAAATGCACGACACGGGACATACGATTTTACTTCCCTTCCGAAGGAAGCCATACTTAGGATTTTTACGCCCGAAAAAATCCATGGATCCAGGCCAGTATTGAACCCTCGATCTTGGGTTTAGGAGGCAAGTATGGTTACCACTACACGACCAGAACAGTTTTATGGAGGAACTGTATGGCAAACTATTCAACACTTTATCAGGTCTTTCCCTGCACGAAACAAGTGATCAGAAACGGCCAGCCATTGATCATCTCGAAATTTCTTCATTCCTTTATTTTTTGCAAACTACGCTTCCCTGGTCACTGACACTGCACAAGTATTCCGCTGTGTGTCAATAAACAACCTCCAGACTCGTGATTTAGTCACTGCACTTTTCTAACGCATGTTCTAACTACTCAAATAATGTTTTACCCAACATTCCATTCACGTATTATATTCTCTGTGACAGTCTCTAGCTCAAGTCTCTGAGCATACTTGATCCTTCGCTTTCTTTCCTAGGGCGAACAAGGCCGTTGAGGAAATTTAACTATTATTTTGGGAGTGAAATAGATATTATAGCTATGAGGATTTTCTTACAAGTGCAATCATTACAGCATATTCTATCAAAGGAGAATTATTATGTAGTAACGTTATTTATTCTGTATAAGAAAAACTAGTATAATATAAATGACTTAATGTCATGATATTGCTCATAACCGAAAATTAATTTAAAGATGATGTGACAATATGGGTACATCAGCACATGCCGAAATTGGGTCTCAAATTGAGTGAGGATCAATTGCATGCTACCATAATTAAAACGAACTACAGGGCTAGAAAAAATAAACAAGTTATATAAGTCTATCAGAAATGCTCTTCGGATTAGGGAACTTGACAATTTAATTGAGGGATGGATTATGGACGGCCATATTATTTTACAAGTAAAAATACAACGTTCCCATCTGTTATTAACAAACACATAGCACTGAGAGAGAATAAATATAAATATGTACACAATATTCCACGATGAATATATTGAGATACTCTCGATTCGATCTAGCGCATCTTCTCTTCCTTTATACACAAACAGATGCTACAGATTTCATGATTCTAATATGCTGCTATGCTCTATATAATCTCTTTCCACACTTAAACAGGTATTTCTAATTCACCAGTTAAAAACAAGAAAATATCTTCAATATAAACTCTATTTTCAGATATATATTCTATAACTTATATTTTAATTTATTCTTTCTGCTGAATACATTTTATATAGGGTTATTTTTGTTCTGCTCACATAGTTGGGCGCAGCGCGCGCTGGATCAAGGTAATGTCAGTCGCAGTTTGCTGTTACGAGGACAATCATTATTTCTGTCTTTGTATAATTGCAACTCAGTTTGCGGTTGACAGTTCAGTATAGCTCAAGCCTTCATATTGTTTCAGTCTACTAGTACCCCAGGGTTACTGATTACACTCAATTAATGAAGTAAATTTTACTGTAGTGTATAGTGTATCGAAATTCTTCTCCTATACTTGGAAACTAACTTTCGAATCATATTCCGGACGCTTTCCAAATTTAAATATTTTCGTTGTCATCAACCATAGAGGTGCGGTGTAAGAAACATAATTATTGCAAAGGAAAAGAAAGGCACACACCAGTTGTGTAGCAAAATGCATGGTTGTGCCGGTTTCAAACAACTTCTGTAACATAGATAAATGAGAATAATACTATGTGCTTGATATTATTGATAAAAGTTTTTGAGAGAGGAACTCGTCGACCAGTGGATGATCTAAGCCACGAGCAGCTTGCGTTCAGCTACAGACTGAGGCCAAAAGTAACACACTATACAACACATCACTTGCTTTAGGTATGCTATTAAAACTGTTAATATACTTGCAAGTAATATATGATAGATATTCGGGGGTTCTTTATAATCGGTCATATTTGTAAGAAATAGTTCATACTTTGGTTCCCGCTCTTTCCGGGTTGGAGCGCTGCGTTAAGACATCAAAGAGTTGGCACCCTGAACCTTCCCAAGACTCTCATGGTGTGACTGAGAAAGATTTCAAGGCATATGACCATAATGTGAAATTTGGTCAATACGAGGAACGCTATTTTGTATATTTTTTTTTGGGGGGGAGAGGATTTGAAGAAATTATGAGAGAAAAGTTTCCTCGTGGCAGCATTGGAAACACCATGTCTTGATTAGTAACTCTAGCAGAAGTCAGAGCGCAGAACTCATTGTTGCAGCTGCAGAAAAATGTTAATTGTGGTGGTACGCTCGCTGTGTGATGTTCCATAAACCAGCGCATTTTCATGCAATGATTTTTTACCGTTAGTAAACCGGCTTGAGTCAACAATAATACACAGAGTTTTTTCACGTACAAAAGTCTATCACAGGTTGCAGCTTTTAGAAAAAAATATCAGCCTGACAAATAAGGAATATACGAGGCGTGCACCAACAATCACAGATGAAACATTGCTCGTGTAGAAGTCATAGTGAAGAACGATCGGCGAGTGACTTACTTGGAGATAAAGGAACCCCTAGACATTCATTTTCCTTAGATATCAGAAATCATGCCCGCATATATAAACGTGTATTATGAAAGCATATTAGCTAGGATTCTTGCGCGTAGGTTGTAAGGATATTACCTTATGTGCTAAATCGAATAAATACACTCAGTCATTAATTAATTCTTTCATCCCTACTGAGCCTCCTGGATTAACGGATAAAAGTAAGGGGTTCGAAGAGCGGTCAGGCTTTTGGAAAGGAAGGCATTGGTGTAAATGAGGTTCAGATTTCCAGATTTGTTCGAGAGCTAGTCAAAAAGTACGTTTTACTGCGTTTTTTTAGGTAAACTAGTAAAGATATGTAAAAAAATTCAATTTTGTATTGCTTCTTTATTTTTCCATATAAGCACCAAAACTACTCAAGCATTTGTAATAGGTAAAATGAAGTTTCTCCATTTCCATGTGATAAAATTTGATGTCTTGCTTTTTGCGCCATATCTACAGTTAATCTATGGCTGAGTCCAAATCGTCTACCTCGCAGGTATGTTTTACATTTTCCCAAGCAAAAGAGACTCAATTGTGATCTAGGAGCATGTATGCAACTCCATCTGTCTAACAGACCTCTTGTAATTCACCTGCAAATTCACGAAATTTTCAACCTATCGAATGGATATTACATAGTACTATATAAACATAACCTATCTTCACATTTGTACTTTCTATACACATTGATAAAATAATTGCGCGCAATTCCTCCCCTTATCATTCATCTGTAACTCGCCATTTTGTAAATGCTGGTGCGTCTATGTTCCGCTACACAGGTTGTGTTGCTAGCAATGGGACAGTACACAAGCGAGTACATAAGTTGCAGTACACTGGTAGCTTTGTTTTGGGGATTAAAACAGCTGCCTAACTTGTTTTTTAACTCTCCTACGCTTTCTTTCTTTCTTTTTTTTTTTTTTTTTTTCGGTGGACATTTCAAGGAGTTTCAGCCCGTATGATCTCACCATTGCACGCCGCTCACACTGTTCGCTGACTTTGCAGTTCTGAACTATGGGCAAGGAAATGAAACGAGAGGGAATGAGGGACCGCGAAAATCGTGGAAAGGAAATATCCATTACAGCATTCGCCAAAGTTACCAGGCAAGAACACGAAAAGAACTCAAAATCGGAATGGCTGGCCAAAGGGATTGAATCTGGGACCTCCGGAATGCGAGTTTTGAGTTACGGCCTTAGCCTCCTCCTTGGGACCGCCACGGGTATCCGAGGTAGCTAAGGCGCGGATTCGTCAGCGGGAGGTCTGGGATGTAGGAAAAAACGTTGCCTATGTAGCAAAAAAAGGGCATTAAAACACGATTCAAAAACTTGGTTTCTAGTAGATGACGATGAAATGTTGATTCCAAATTAAAATTATATTAAACTTTGACTCTTTCCATAATTAACTGTCAGGAACATCAAAAGAACTTAGCCTAGAACAGCATCAGTCTTAAGATAGACAGGTTCATGATTATTAATTAATGTCCGACATAATTTGTCCCATTAGCTTTTAAGGAAATTGCTTACATAATTGTACTTTGGGGTTGTTTAGATAATCGATTATTAATTTCGTTAAGGCCTGAGTTTCAGAGGTTCTTTTAACAAAACGGTTGTATTAAATTATGCAAGTCACTTACGACAGGGACATTTTCAGCTTCCTATAACAGCAGTAACCTTGCATCAGGAAGGCTTAGGTGTGTAAAATGAAGCTACCAACGCTGTTATCACGAAATGGTTATTTGCATTTATCTATCAAGCGCTGGCGATTTTTCTTCAGGATGTTTGGCCTAGCGCCTTTCTCTTTCGTAGAAAGTTCCCATGAGGTTTGTCTGGTGTGCCAAGTGAGAGATCGCTTCTGGTCTGTATTCTGGATGCTGGTGTTTTTTATTACTTATGCATTGATGAACTGGGAAGTGGCAAGGCTATTACAAAATCAATCTAAGAAAGATATATTCATTCATTACATGCAGAGCATCTTTAAGTCCGGAACAGAAATCATCTGTGTCGCTCAGGGAGCTTTAAGCAAAAAAACGCAACTAATACACATCATTTCTAAAGTAAGTAAACTCTAATCATAAAAATGTTTTGTGTAAAGTTGTTCAATTAAGTTAATGCCTAATAAGCATAAGTTTTAAAACACAATTCATTTTATTCATTTGTAAATGTTTTAAATTCCCACATACGAGGGCGCTTTATAAAAGTTTTTGAAGTAAGAATGAGGAATATCCTTTTAATCTTAACATTACTTTTTATTTCTTTAACATCATTTCTCATTTATTCCAGCAATGCTCCAATAATATTATCCTGTCTCTGAAGTTACTCTCTATAATGTTTTCAAACCACAGTTGGTGCCAAAAAATGTATACACTGCCTAAAAAAAAAAAAATTGTGTCAACATAACAAAACTGAATTCTCACAAACAGAAAATGATGAACACTAATCATCTTATACTTTTACAGTTACAACAGGTGCTCAAAATGCGCATTATCAGTGTCCTCATCGATTGCAGCACATGCAATTTCACTTTCTTACCGAATTGCTGTCAGTGTAGCTGTTTTCTGCGATATAAACATCCTTAAGAGTTCCCCATAAGTAGAAGTCCAACGATGTTAGATCCGGAGAACGCGGTGAAAACCCAACCTCTTCGTCCTATCCAGTGCCTTGGAAGTTTGTCATCAAAGTACGCATATACATCTCGGCGATAATGTGGAGATGTGCCAGATCTGCCCTTGTGAACATCGCATACAGTATGTACCACTAGTCTCAAATTTGTCTGAATCCGTGCAATTGTTAGTCGCGTTGGCGGTTCTGTTCTGTACACACGTCTCCATTGCCTTTGAACTACAACAACATTCTCCGTTTTCCAATACCACTTCAAAACTGCTTTCCGTGTTCAAACGATAATCTTGGCTCCATTATGTTGTTGCAACACTAGCATAATGTATGTGAGTCACATCTGTTTACAGAATGTCATACTACACATTACTGTTGTTTTTCGGTATTACTTTGAAATATATAAAATGGACATCTGCTTGAAAGTGTGTATATATTTTTGGACACCCTCGGTATTCCTCTATGACTCCAATCAGTCTAGATTTGATATCAAACGTTGTCCAGCGAGGAATAGCTTGATATTTGCAAAAGATAGAAATGATAAGAAACCAAACCTGGGAAATAGGGTAGTTGCTGCAACAATTCACGCTTCAAATCTCTATATTTATCATACTTTTTCAAGCAGGTGTGTCGTCTTTACATGAAATGATATTTGGTTCTGAGCACCGTGTCTTCCCACACACGTTTTATTTAATCAGTTTAAAAGATCGAAACAGTGTCCTGATTAAGGTTTTACCCTTCTAAAGAGCTTTCCTACATATTGAACTCACTTAGTTTTATTAGGCGCTTCTGTCCAATGTTTGTTTATTGTTCTCCTCCTGGTAAGTAATGGTGGATCTAAATCTCATCTAAAGTATATAAAAATGGATAAAATCAGTTTTGTTGCTGTTAAAACGAACCAAACACTGTTGTAATGCGTTTTTGATCTGCAGCCAAATTCCTGAGCAATTCTCCAAGTAAACTACATTTCTACAGTCTCAAACATTCTACGCACTTTAACAATCCGGCTATAATGTATTTATCCAGCAAATTCTATTGCTTTCCATCACGTTTGTCATCTTCAAGGCTGGCAAGGCCGTGATTAATACAGTAGATCATTTGTCAATAATTGAAAGTAGAGAACAGTACCTATGAATTTATTATATTGCTATGGATTTCCTTTGGCGCTAAAATAGGCTTGGGGCGTTCAAAAATGATTAGAATTCCTCCCACAAATCTGGAAAAAGGGCAGCTTGAAAAGTGTGGTGGTGTATGCGTCAATATGTGCTATTGTACCGCCTATTGTCAAAAAATGATGTTCCTATATCTCAGATATAGGCTGCGGCGTGCTTTGGACAACGAACGCACAACACGGAAACAAACAATCATGGTCAGCAGTGGATAATGTGGTTGCTAGCGGCTTGTCTCAGACTTTCACACAAGCAGCACCAAGACACAGATCGGTGTCTCGTTGGATATCACAGTTCAAAGACGGCAGGGACTGTACCGAATAACTAACAACACTGGGCGTCCAGTAATATCACGTAAAGGCAACACCCAACTCGTGTCTGATTTGATAATGGAGAACAGACGAATCACTTTTGATGAACAACACAGCACAACATACGAGGCTGTTCAAAATATTCCGGAACTTTGTCTACAATTTTTTTCTACGCTTACCTTTTAGTTATTGTGCATGGTATCTTTCGAAATACTCTCTTCCCTAATTGATACACCGCTCCCAACGCCGTTTCCACTTCCGGAAGCAGTTTTGGTACATCTCTTTCTGGATAGCGCGAAGCGCCGCCTGTGAATTTCCTTTTATCACGTCCATCGTTGCAAATCTTCGTCCTTTCAACGAAGGACGTGATAAAAGGAATATTTTCAACTTTGGAAATAGAAAACGTTCGCAGGGGTCAAGTCTGGTGGTACGGAGGATGAGGCAGCACAGTGATTTCGTTTTTTGTGCAATAGTCGCGCACCAACAGGGATGAATGTGCGGGTGCGTTATCGTGATGCAAAAGCCATGAATTGTCTCGCCACATGTCAGGTCGTTTCTTCCTCACATTCTCTCGCAGGCGTCGCAACACGTCCCGATAGTACCATCGAACAACAGTTTGTCCCTGTGGCACGAATTCGTAATGAACTAACCCTTCAAAGTCAAAGAAAACCATCAGCATTGCTTTCATATTTGACCTGACCTGGCGAGCTTTTTTTTGGTCTTGGAGAACCTTTCCCGACCCATTGTGAAAATTGAAACTTGGTCTCAACATCAAAACCGTAGACCCACGGCTCATCACCAGTTATGATTCTCTCAAGGAACATCTCATTCTCATTTGCGCGATCCAAAAGCTCTTCACAGATTTCGAGGCGATGTTCTTTCCGCTCTTGACCCATCAGGGTTGGGACGAACTTGGCAGCATTCCAAGATGCCTTGTCAGGATTTCATGACATGATCCAACTGAAATGTCACGTTCTTCTGCAATCTTTCGGACAGTCGGTCTTCGATTGGCACGCACACTTTCGTTGACGTTCCTGACATGAGCGTCGTAGGTAGATTTCGAAGGGCGTACTGATTGAGGGTCTTCTTTAACTTCCGTACGGTCATTTTTAAACCGCGTGAACTATTCGTAAAACGAGTATGGCTTGAGCACACATCACGGAAGACTTTCTGCATCATTTGGTGTGTCTCTGTAAAGGTTTTCTTGAGTTTCACGCAAAATTTAATGCAGACCCGTTACTCCTCTAACTCTGCCATCTCGAAACTCCCAAACTGAGCTACAAAACTCAATACAGCACTGAACAATAACTAACAGACATACAATAATGAAACTTCCGGCAGATACACATTAAACACAGGCGTGTACAGAGATGTCAACTGCATTTCGCTCCAACACTCCATTGGCGCGAAATTAACAATGTTCCGGAATTTTTTGAACAGACCTCGTATCTATCATGAGAAACCCTTCACACCTACATTCATGAGGACTTGCAGATGACAAAGGCGTGTGCGCAATGGGTGTCTCATTTCTCACTATTGTGCAGGAACAAAAGTTTGTAGAGACATCCCAATGGTTGGTGGAAATGTAACAGTGCGGATCCGATGGGGTTCTTTGAGCGTCTGGTTACCATGGACGAGCTTCAAGAGGGAGAAGAAATAAAAAATTTTACTGCCAGTCATTTTTGAACGCGGTATATATTTTTCAAAAAACTTAGCGCTATACTCAATTCCATTCATTTCATGAAATACATTAAATAGTTCGGTTTATAAGGCTGGATTAAATGTACCATTTGGCACAATGCCCTTTATTTCAAATGAACGCTTAAAACTGATTCACCAACGTGAAAACAGCACTTTCCCGCCAGTTATATGACCACTATGGTCTAGACCGAGAACTTTCTAGACTGCTTATGTATCTTAAGCATAGATCTTGGTTCACCTGACGAAACAATTTTTTTTTTTTTAAATTCTTTATTGTATTTTTTTTATTTTCCTCTCAGCTTTTTATTTTTTTTTCCAGTAAAGAAGTCTTTTGCTATTATTCCTTTTATCACCTCGAAGTTCAAAGTAGTCAGCATAGAAAATTTTAAGATTTATTGTTGAAAACGATGCATCTCATTTGGTTCCATTTGGTTTGGCTGTGATATTTTGATACGATCCAAGTGAAGTTTAGCAATACTGCCAGCTAAAAGCATTAACGACTGTTATAACATATATTTCAAACGTGATATTCCGTACCATTTTTCGGCAGTGCTACAAAGGAATTTATTAAAAAAATATGTGTACTCTGGTCTCTCAGTCGTACATCAGATTTTATTTTTAAAAGCGCGTTTTTCGCGCATTAACCAGTGTACTATTTTTTTCAGCTTCATGCTCTTTAAGGAAGTCATAGCATCCTCATAAAGTAAAATCAAAACAACACTATTAAACTCTAAAACGTACATAATGCTCTTTAGATGGATTTTCCAACACCCAAAGTATTAAAATAACTTACAGACTATTTACTAAGAACGCTCAAAAACAAATTTTCATAATGTCAAAGTATCCAGGAATAGGAAGACCTCAGAATCAGAATCTTATATTTACGTTTTTCGGTTAAACTTTTTAATTAAATTCAAATTTATAATTAGGGTACGTATAAAGATTTCTCTCAGGTAATATTTTTGCTGATGAGTTGCTATTGTAACCAGAAAACTTTAAAAAATACTTGATAAATTTGCCTTCTTGAAATGTAAAATAATACTTGAAAATGCCAAAAACATATTTCAACTTTTATTATACCAATTTATTTTGATGCTTAGGGTTTCAAACAATAACCAAAACATCTTAGGACAAAGAAATATTTATATATACATTTTGTGGTAGATGCTTTTAATCAAAAATCCCAAATTTGAATTCTGCCAGTAAAGGAACAATTGAGTCACTATCAAAGTTATAAAAAATACATTCAAACACTCTGGATGGAACGGTTCTGTGAGAACACTATATAGTAAAGAGCGATAAAATATTACAATCAAAACATTATTATAATGCTTACTATTTTCTACCTTTACAATTGTGCAGTGTTACTTACTGTTAACAGCTCAATTTTTTGCAGATTGCCAATGCAGACGAAAGTTTCGGACGGGGAGGAGTGCATGCAAGGATATGGCCCACTGTTACAAGTTTTATAATCGCAGAGGTTTTGCTTATTGTATCACTTTTTTGTAATGTCTTAACATACATAAACAAAGAAGAAAGACTTCTCTTGTTTAATGTTTTGGTGGTTACTGATATAATCTTCACTGTGTTCATCGTTCTTCAATTCAGTCAGTTCGTGCTGGTGGTACTATTGGTGAAGCAGAGGTTCAAAGCTATCAACAATCAGCTGTCTTCACCTTTAGAAAACGCAGATCCCTTTAGTCTTTCAAGCTACCGGATTCAATTGCCGGAACTTAGACAAGCCTACAGTCATCTTTACGACGCTTCGCAGATGATCAGCTACTATTACGGTATGTCCGTACTCTTCGGAACATGCTGGTGTTTTGCTTGCATTGTCTCTACCGTCAGTCGCTTAGCTGGCACCTTCGTTCTGAACTCTAAGTTAATCACATTTTTTTGCTGGGCATGTATTTCTACGACCCTTTTGATGGTGATATGTGTCATTTGTAATGCGACTACTAAAGAATCGCAGAACACACAGGTACTCGTCCAGAAGTTACTGCTGGTCAAATTGGGAAGAGAGTTAAAGAAAGAGCTAGAACATTTCTCCAGACAAGCATCCGTCATGACAGCCACGTTCAGTGCTTCTGGATTTATAGAAATCGGCTTACCTCTGTTCTATACTATCATTGGAGCATCATGCACTTACATCGTTGTACTTGCTCAGATTCCATAAGTTTCAACCAACATGCTATTTGAAACTCCACGCCACTCTGAAATTTTATTTCAGATGCAAAGTGATAGATCTGAATAATAAACGGGCTGCTCATATATACTGCGGGTTATGTGTTCTCACTGAATGGAAAAATATTACATCATTTGCAACCTTTAGAATTTAGAAATATTTATAGCTGCTATTCCTAACTTTAACACTCAAAAGCTCTAGGAATAATATAGGAAGTAAAACAAAATACATTTACTAAATAACCATAGCTATGAAACTGAGTAAATGTTCAACTTGTGACGAATAAGAAGTGGAAAACGATTTTAGGTGTAATTCAGAATAAAAAGTATATTTCACGTTTGAATTGCGATCTTTTATAAACAAATGTTTAAATATGATCTGTTGCTTCAATGCTTTCTAGAGGAATTTAATTGTTTTCGCGTTCAAAGACTCCAGGCGAATTAAGCATCAGGATCATCAGCTGCTCATACATAAAATGAATATACTAGGATGGGTTAAGCAAACGAACAGACTATGCAAAACGTCCACCGCAGCCAAACCATTGCTTATTGAAAGAACTATTCAAGTGTTGTCGAACTACGATGGAGAAGTTAGGAGGTGCCCGTCATGCTAATACCGCATGTGACCGCGAATTTCCTGGAGCAACACAGGTAGTGTTTTATAGAAACTGCAGGAAAATATTACGTTGAGACGCCATCACTTGTTTTAACACATTACATGCATTGATAGTATTTAATAATTGCAATAATAAATTAAAGAAAATTAATATACAAATCGCGAGTACAATAAATGTACAAAGGATGCCAAAAATGAGCACTCTCTTCAAGCAAAGAAACAACTGTGCTAACATAACAAAGGTGAATTCACATAAACAGAAAATGATGAGCACTAATCATCGGAGACGTTTATGCTTACAACAGTTACTCAAACTGCCCACCATCGGCGTCGATACACTTTTGAGCACGTTGAACTACTGATTGAGCAACGTTTGCGAAAGTGTCCTCAGCGATTGCAGCACATGCCGTTTCAATTTCTTCCCGAAGTGCAGCCAGTGTAGCTGGTTTTCTACGGTATACAACATCCTTAAGAGTTCCCCATAGGTAGATGTCCAACAGAGTTAGATCCGGAGAACGTGCTGTAAACTGAATCGAACCTCTTCGTCTTGTCCAGTTCCTTGGATCCAGTGCGCGGGGCTTGTTGCTGTGCGAGGTCTCCCAGATTTGCCCTTATGAACATCGCATACGTTACGATAATCTTGACTTCATTTGTTCATTGTTGATTTACCCGTTACGTAGTCGGTCCTGGTGGTGAAGAGATAACCAAGTGGTAACTTGGTTCCTAAACCCAAGGTCGCGGGTTCAAACCCGGCCAGGATCGATGGATTTTTCGGGGGTAAAAATCTTATGTATGGCTTCTTTCGGAAGGGAAGTAAAGCCGTGGGTCCCGTTTCGTACATTTACGGCACGATAAAGAACCTCAAACCTGAAAAAAGAGGCTTGTGAGTAAATTTGTCGGCCGTTTCACGCCCTGGATAGATGGGACGCTGATGACCTGAGCTGTTAAAGAGCGTCCTTAATTCAACAAATAAAATCCTGTTACGTAGCAACGCTATCATAATGTATGTGAGTCACATCTTTTACAGAACATCATACTACACAATACTGTTGTTTTTCGATCCAACTTTTAAATACATTAAATAGATATCTACTGTGAAAGCGTGTATGCATTTTTGGCACACTCGGGAGTGCCGCATTTTGGCACTATATGAGTTATTGTATATATCTTTGTAATTTTCTAACTGAGCTCTAACAGCTGACATTCAAAACAGCACAAGTTTTTGGCATTTCCCACATTTTACTGATATATTGAGTTACATAAACGCACAAATCCACGGCCCTGTGTTGTTTTGGAAAGCAGGCGGTAGCGAGTGCAAAAACAAATAATACTATTGTTAAGTATTTAAATTATCTAATTAATCATTCATTGTAACATTTACTGATTTAGTCATTTTTGCCCACAAAAAGTCATTCGTACATAGCATGTAATCGGGATTTTGCTCAAATAGATCTAAATAAGTGTAAACAGAAGTCGTCCAGATAGCTGATGGCTGCATAAGCATTATGCAAAACTAACTAAAAATTAGTGCAATCAAAGTAGCACAGAGTACGGTTAAGGGTTTTAAGAAAGTTTTCTAAAGTTAAATTACCATTTCCGAAGCTACAAGAGCAAAAATAATGGAAATTAACATATTATAAAATAATTGGAAATAGATAAAATATCAGTGAGTTATCATCAAGTATATTATTTACGGAAACACCATTATTCAAAGAGAATGCTAAATTTGATTTAAAAAAACGGAAATAGCTCACACATACCTATTAAGTTCCTCTGAAAGATGGTAAAGCCAGGGATATTGCTATTTTTTTTTTTAAATTTGGCTGAAAATGAACTTAATAATAAAGACTTTTGAAGCAACGTGGTAAGGAAACTGAATGAGGATAGGAAAAGATATGTAAGTTAAATTTTGATCCTTCTGTATGATATTACTGAGTAAATAAAGACTGGTTTTATGCAAAGTGACCTTTTTTATTTCCAAACAAATGAGCATATTCCTTTTCCATCTCAAAGTTTAGTATATGAAACCAGTACAAACAGTTGCATAGCTACACAAGTTCAGTTTTTCATAAATATATTACAGAAAAAAATGTTTGTGATCATTGATATTTTGAAATTTCGCTTCTTTTGTAACCAAGTAAATTTTTTTTAAAAAAAACATGTTTTCTAAGTAGTAATTTTCAATAGATATTCTATTTTTATTGATTTTCTTAAAATATATTCTAACACTTTTGTAGTAATGGAAGTCATAGTAAAGCAAGGCGTCTTTTTATATATTGCTGCTTTGAAAAGTTTTATTCAAATAATAAACGAAAAAAATAAAAATTTTTTTTCGTTCACATCTCAAATTTCAATTATGTTTTTGAAGGTAAACTAATATATTATTAGATTCAAATCTGTTATTATTAAACAGAAAAGGTTTGTTTTGATCTGTTAAATTATTCCTAGATATTTCAGTTCTGAATAAGGAACTTCTAGAAATTATCCAACGTTATAGAGACAGCATACAGTTAAATATTCTAATATACGTCAACAATGAAGTCTGTCTCTCACATTGAGGATTTGTCTGTATCAAAGTATCGTACTAAAATGTAGCTGATGTAGAACGATGCATTGACAATCTGAGTACTGAAACTGTATTTTTAGAAAAGTTGTCGCCAATTCAAAAGCATCTTAAAGATAATACATACAATTTAAGGTGGTCCAAACAACTGTCAAAGAATGTTTTAAGTTTCAGACTGAAAGAATGGAAACTGCTGCACAAAAATACAATAATCAGCATAGTCTGGCGATCAGAAGAAGACACGCGAGAGCAGTGTGCTATGTAAACATTTACAGTGTTGTCGGATATTCACCCACGGTTAGAATTCCAGTTTGATCTCTTAACATGTGACTACATGGGTAACCAACATACAGTCATCGTGTACGGATAAAAGTTCAAGCCCCCCTCGCACTCACTGCCTTCCAATCGCCACACTATAGTTATTGTTGTCTTCATTGTGATTTTAAAGATAATTTCTCTGAAGATTATGACATTTTAACCGATATTTGTCCTGCTATAGAATTCTTGAAGCTCAACATCAGCTGCAGGAATAGTATTATAGGAGCAGTAAATTTTATTACAACAATGAATATAAAACAAGTATTTATAAATCTAACACAAGTACCTTTATTTATCTGATCTGTAGGTATTACAGCCCAAAACTTACTTTTTGAGTTTGTTAATCATTTTGTTTTATTTTAGTTTGAATGAAGGGACCTCTATACCTCTTAATGAATAAATCCTTACGGAAAACCCACTCTTTAACTATAGAAAATTTTCTATGAAGGTCATTCTGCGTAACGACAATAAATTCCCAACAGTGTCTCTAATCTATGTCTTTGATCTTAAAGAGCAGTATTAAAGAAAATGGTATATTTGGAAAAATCTGTCGGTCTTTGAAAGTGTAGTTAGAAGTTATACAAAATATCATGTTTTAGAGTTAATGGGGAATTCACTACTTTAGAAACAAATAGTTCAAAAGTGAATCTCTAACTCTGGACAACAAAAGCGCTAAATAATGTTCCAATCCTGAAAAAGTAAATTTACCCATAAAAGGGAGATGTATAATTTTGTGAAAGTGTTGAATTAAAATAGTACCAGATATGTCTGGAATTTTCTAAAATTGAAAGAAGGAATATCTAAAATGAGCACCAATAAGATCAGTAACGGATAATAAAAAGTATGATAAGTTGTTAAGTGTAAAAGCAGCATGGTAATCAGTCAAAAATATCAACAGCTGACTTCCTAGAAAACTATCGTAATATTTTAAGTGATATTCTGAAGTCATAGAGAAATATGTAATTGAAAATTCACTTTTTTGGCTTGCGTTTAGTCTTCTTCCCAGAAAACCTTGAGAAGGCCAATGTTATCCATCAGCAGGTTTCTAAAAAGTAAATGGAGTCTAGGCATGCTGATTGAATATTACTGGATACCCAAAAGAGACACTATACAGATTAAATGTACAAGAAAACTATCATCTACATCCTTTTAATATGTCAGAAATTTAGTTTTTAACTCTTTGAAACTAAAAATGCATATTACAACAGAACGCTACAATTATGAAAGCATCTGAAAGCATATTTAAATTCTGCATAAAATAATACGTTTAGAACAACCTTCGTTAAGTAATTGTGGCAAAGGAAAAGTTTGATTTTGTCGACTAGTGTTGTAATCCCCGTATTCAGCGCCACCTTTTTCAAAGGGTATTTTACTCTCAGAAAGAACATTGAAACGTGACAGAAAATTACAAAGTACCTGCCTCAAGGGTCTCGTAACGAGATATTCTCCTATGTTACAGCAGGAAAGGAATCAAATTAAACTGAGTTAAAAAGTACTACTTATTTCTCAATATTTAGGTATTATTGACAATGCACAATAGAGAGAGTATCTACTGATACAAATAATAGTCAGACGGTAATAGCAGTATTTTCAGACAGCAAGACATACAGCACATGGACGGAGATAGTGCTGGGGTTGCCATGGAAAACTTTAGACAAATATCTCTACCGTTGTATACTTTGCTAACCCATGTGAGGTAGTTTGTAGTAACACTTTCCATTAACTTTCATAAATTAAATCTTGAGGCGTTGAAAGGTCAAGAGGAATCTCTTCAAAGAAGGGTTTTCAAAGACTTTCAAAGAAATTCATGTACTACTGGATGTGACTATTGATGTTGGAGAAACTGTTTTATTTTTATGGTTTATTTATGGACGCTCTTTAACATTTCAGGTCATCAGCGTCCCATTCAATTCAGGGCGTGAAACAGCCGATAAATTTTGCTCAGAGGCCATTCTTTCAGGCTTGAGATTCTTTATCGTGCTGTAAATGTACGACACGGGACATATGGTATTACTTCCCTTCCGAAGATAGCCATACTTAGGATTTTAAGCCCGAAAAGATCCATCGATCCTGGCCAGTATTGCACCCTCGATCTTGGGTTTAGGAGGCAAGTATGGTTTCCACTACACGACCAGAACAGCTTTTTGGAGGAACTGTATGGCAAACTATTCAAAACTTTATCAGATCTTTCCCTGCACGAAACATGTGATCAGAAATGGTCAGCCATTGATCATCTCCAAATTTCTTCATTCCTTTATTGTTTGCATACTACACTTCCCTGGCCACTCAAACTGCACAAGTATTCCGTTGTGTGTCAATAAACACCCTCCAGATTCGTGATTTAGACACTGCACTTTTCTAACGCATGTTCTAACTAAACACTCAAATAATGTTTTACCCAACGTTCTAATCACGTATCTGTGACAATCTCTGGATCAAGTCTCTGAGCATACCTGATCCTTCGCTTTCTTTCCAAGGGCGAACAATGCCGTTGAGAAATTTAAGTATTAATGTGGGAGTGAAATATGTATTATAGATATGAGGATTTTCTTACAAGTGCAATCATTACGTCATATTCAATCAAAGGAGAATTATTATTTAGTAACGTTATTTACTCTGTATAAGAAAAACTAGTATAATATAAAAGACTTAATGTCAGGATAAAGTTCATAACCGAAAATTTATTTAAAGATGACGTGACAATATGGGGACATCAGCACATGCCGAAATTGAGTATCAATAACATGCTGCGATAATTAAAACGAACTACAGGGCTAAAAAAAATAAACAAGTTATATAAGTCTATCAGAAATACACTTTGGATTAGGCGATGTGAATGAAATTGAGGGATGGACGGCCATATTATTTTACAAGTAAAAATACAACGTTCCCATCTGTTATTAACAAACACATAGCACTGAGAGAGAATAAATATAAATATGTACACAATGTTCCACGATGAATATATTGAGATACTCTCGATTCGATCTAGCGCATCTTCTCTTCCTTCATACACAAACAGATGCTACAGATTTCATGATTCTACTATGTTGCTATGCTCTATGAAATCTCTTTCCACACTTTAACAGGTATTTCTAAATCACCAGTTAAAAACAAGAAAATAACTTCAATATAAACTCTATTTTCAGATATATATTCTATAACTTATATTTTAATTTATTCTTTCTGCTGAGTACATCTTATATAGGGTTATTTTTGTTCTGCTCACATAGTTGGGCGCAGCGCGCGCTGGATCAAGGTAATGTCAGCCGCAGTTTGCTGTTACGAGGACAATCATTATTTCTGTCTTTGTATAATTGCAACTCAGTTTGCGGTTGAGAGTTCAGTATAGCTCAAGCCTTCATATTGTTTCAGTCTAATAGTAACCCAGGGTTACTGATTACACTCAATTAATGAAGTAAATTTTACTGTAGTGTATAGTGTAGCGAAATTCTTCTCCCATACTTCGAAACTAACTTTCGAATCATATTCTGGACGCTTTCCAAATGTAAATGTTTGCTATGTCATCAACCGTAGAGGTGTGGTGTAAGAAACATAATTACTGCAAAGGAAAAGAAAGGCACACACCAGTTGGGTAGCAAAATACATGGTTGTGCCGGTTTCAAACAACTTCTGTAACATAGATAAATAAGAATAATATTATGTGCTTGATATTATTGATAAAAGTTTTTGAGAGAGGAACTTGTCGACCTTTGGATGATCTCAGCCACGAGCAGCTACAGACTGAGGCCAAAAGTAACACACTATACAACACAGCACTTGCTTTAGGTATGCTATTAAAACTGTTAATATATTTGCAAGTAACATATGATAGATATTCCGGGGTTTCTTTAAAATCGGTCATATTTGTAAGAAATAGTTCATACTTTGTAACATAACGGTATGTAAAAGAACCTCAAGACTGAAAGAAGAGGCCTCTGAGCAAAATTTATGGGCCATTTCACGCCCTGGATTGAATCGGACGCTCATGAACTGAAATGTTAAAAGGCGTTGGTAAATAAACCTAATTAAAATTTTTCTAACGTAACTATAATGTAAGTAACTTTAGCGATATTGAATTTATTGTTATTTTCACGCAAGTTTATTTTCCGGCACAATATTAAAATTATACCATTCATAAATTATAAATATTATGTGTAATTATAATAATTAGTAATGAGGCTGAAAACCAAGAACAGCCAAATATAGCCATTATGGACTAAGATAAAAGAGAGGAATTACCAAACAATAGTATAACCATTTAAGAAACGCAGGACAAAGAAATGCGGCTTGATAGCCAAACACAAAAAAATAGTATATAACAATAATTTATGTAATAATAAAAAATAATAATAAAGTGTACATTCAAATCAATGTCATCTTGCTAAAATTAAAAAATGCAAATATAAAAATGTAATTAAAAGAATAAACAAAATGAATTTGCAAACTTATCCTATATAAACTAAGGTTAAAATTAATGTAAAAGTTATACCTCAAATTAATAAAGTGACAAGGGAATACAAACAACTGCTACTTATGAAAATTTATATAGGGAAACATTAACACAAAAGATGTATGTCAAACGATAAACAACAAACAAGATAACCATAAACGTGCAATTTCAATCCGCATAAACTGAAATAGGAGAGACAATAAGAGAAAATGCAGAAAAATACAATTGATACAATGTAAGTTATTAAAAAGTTAAGAAATATCTGTATAACACTAACATTAAAGAAGTATAAAATAAAGAACAAATAAAATGTATAAACTCTAATATACAAACATTAAATATAACGGATAACAATAGCATAACACAGGGAATAGAGCCCAGATAAAATAAGTAGCAAAATATCGAAATAAAGCATGATATAAATAATAAAGAAATAACATAAGTAGACAAGTTCAACTGGAGGAACTTATAAGTTCAAATATGAAAACAAAACATAGAAATAAAAGAAATAGTAATGTACACCGTAAGCCGAGGTTATGCCGTAAGAAAGTAAAGGACAATGTTTGTGGAGAGTATCCTTTACAATTGGATCCGGGTTGGTTCGCTGCATTAAGACATGAAAGAGTAGGCACACTGAACCTTCCCAAGACTCTCATGGTGTGACTGAGAAAGATTTCAAGGCATATGACCATAATGTGAGATTTATGCAATACGAGGAACGGTATTTTGTTTTTTTTTTTTTTTTTTTGGGGGGGAGAGGATTTGAAGAAATTATGAGAGAAAAGTTTCCTCATGGCATCACTGGAAACACCATGTCTTGATTAGTAACTCTAGCAGAAGTCAGAGCGCAGCACTCATTGTTGCAGCTGCAGAAAAATGTTAATTGTGGTGGTACGCTCGCTGTGTGATGTTCCAAGAACCAGGACATTTTCATGCAATGATTTTTACCGTTAGTAAACCGGCTGGAGTCAACAATAATACACAGAGTTTTTCACGTACAAAAGTCTATCACAGGTTGCAGCTTTTAGAAAAAAATATCAGCCTGACAAATACGGAATATACGAGACGTGTACCAACAATCACAGATGAAAACATTGCTCATGTATAAACCATAGTGAAGAACGATCGGCGAGTGACTTACTTGGAGATATAGGAGCCTCTAAACTTTCATTCGCTGCAGATGTTAGAAGTTCTGCCCACATATCTAAATGTTAATTATGAAAGCAAATCGTCTAGTGGCCATTTTTCTTGGTTGTAAGGACATTATTATATAGGATAAATTGAATAAATACACTCAGTCATTTATTCCCTCACCCTACGCAGCCTCCGTGTGTAGTGAGGGATTCGAAGAACGATCAGGCTTTTGGAAAGGTAGATATTGGTGTACATGAGGTCCATAGTTCCAGATTTGTTCAACAGTTAGTCAAAAAGTAAGGTTCGCTATTTTTTGTAGGCAAACTGATAAAATACAAACAATAAAACACCTGCTTCAATTTTTATATTGGGTATTTATTTTTGCATATAAGCACCAAAGTTACTCAAGCATTTGTAATAGGTAAAATGCAGTTTTTCCATTTCCATGTGATAAAACTTAATGTCTGCTTTTTGTGCCATATTGACAGTTAATCTATGGCTGAGTCCAAATCGGCTAACTCGGAGATGTCTTTTACAATTTCTCAAAGTGAGAGAGAGTCAATGGTGATCTAGCAACATATTGGCAACGCCATTTGTCTAACAGGTCGCTTGTAATTGACCTGCAAATTCACGGTTTTTTCGTAGGTATCGAGTGGATATCACACAGTTCTATAACCTATCTTTACATTTGTACTTTCTATATACATTAATAAAATAACTGCGCGCAATTCCTCCCCTTACCATCCATCTGTAACCTCGCCATTTTGTAAATGCTGTTGCGCTACACAGGTTGCGTTGCTAGCAATGGGAACTGCACACAAGCGAGTAGCAGTACACTGGTTCCTTTGTTTTGCGGATTAAAACTGTCAAACTTACTTTTAAACTCTCCTTCATATTTTTCGGTACACAGCCTCTATGATCTCACCATTGCACGCCGCTCACAATGTCCCCTGACTTTGCAGTTCTGAACTATGGGCAAGGAATGAGGGACCGGGAAAATCTTGAAAGGATATATCCATTACAGTATTCGCCATAGTTATGCAACGGGACATCCAAATTTGATCCCGTACAATTAATTAACTAACATAAAGCTTTAATTCTGCTTAATTAATTAATTTACATAGATTAATATCTCACGATAAAATTATGTAAAAGGATGTAGGTTGTTCGAGATTGGGAAATCTTGACTGGAAAGATGAAAACTTTCATGTAACAATGGCTAATTTCTGGTGCCATAAGCAATGTCACATACTCAATAGCTAGGGGACCTTTCTTTTCATCAAAGTAAAAATATCCTTGAAAAATACTGTGTTGAATAGCTTTCACCTTGGGTAACCGTCTCTTAAAAGAAAAAGAGAAATTCTCGCTCCCTTAAAAACGTTTCTAGCTAACATACAATGAATCAAGACTAGCCAATGAGTTCTCGGATTTCAAAATGTCTTTCGAGAAATTTCCAGCGGCGAGAGATTAAGCCAACAGAAAAAAAAATTGAGTTCCCGTAGAAGACGCGTAGAAAGTCTAGTAAAAGCATTTTGAAGGCGTTTTCGTGCAGTTCGATTTGAGATATGAGAGTAGTCAGTTCGATTCGAGAGATCAGAATATACAGTTCGCTCCGGGAAGTGAGATAGGGCTGTTCAATTTAGACAAAGAGAAACATAACTCGTGAAATGGAAGAGTAAAACTCTATTTTTTGGAAGATATTGATAATGTAATTTTGAGTACGCGATGCGAACGACTATAGAATCTGTAAATACAGGTCAGTAAATATTTAAAACTCTCCATACTCTTGCTAATGGCGAGAAAGTGTCGTCTAAGGAAAAGGAGCAATAAAGTGAACAGTGAAGTGTGAACAGTTTAATCAATGGCGAAATTTTAATCCCCAACTTCCACGGTGTCTTCTCAGTGATCTTTCTATCCCTTCCACCCCTGGTAAAATTTCAGAAAAGCCTTACAGAAATTTCAGCATCCTTGATAGGCCTGGAACGCTTACTCCCTTAAAATATATCCTTTCCCTATATATCATTTCATCTCATGTATCATTAGTGTCCACCGTCTGTGGTGCCTCTGTAGTAAAAACGGACATTAAACATTACTCAAAAAAAATAAGCAACACTGAGACGACCGCGGCAGCAGGAGGGTTCAACGCAGACTTCTTTCTCGGCAGTGATCAACAGTAAACATCACCGTCCTTCATCAAACAGACGCAAACTTGGCACCTCTTAATGAACCGCAGCAAATTTAGTTTCCCAACGTGGAGCTCACATTTAATTAAAACCCTCCTAATAAACGCCCTCAAATTTGGGACTTCAACGTGGGGAAGATAATCGTCCCCCCAAGCCTTCATATGCCCCCGCAGTTACCAGGGCATACCACGAAAAGAGCTCAGAGTAGGATGGCTGGCCAAAGGGATTGAACCTGGGACCTACGGAATACAAGTTACCAAGCGTTACCGCCTGAGCACCCCGCTCCGTTTCTAGTAGATAGGAATTAAATGTTGATTCCAAATTAAAATTATATCAAACTTTGACTCTTTCCGTTGTAAACTGTCAGGAACATCAAAAGAATAACATCAGTCTTAAGACGGACAGGCTCATGATTATTAATGAACGTCCGATAAGCTTTTAAGGAAATTGCTTACATAATTGCGCTTTGGGTTTTTTTAGATAATCGATCATTCATTTCGTTATGACCTGAACTATTTTAACAAAATGGCTGTATTAAATTATGCAAGTCACTACGACAGGGACATTTTTAGCTTCCTATAACAGCAATAACTTTGCATCAGGATTGCTTTGGTGTGTAAAATGGAGCTACCAACGCTGTTATCACGAAATGGTTATTTGCATTTATCTATCAAGCGCTGGCGATTTCTCTTCAGGGTATTTGGCCTAGCGCCTTTCTCTTTCGTAGAAAGTTCCCATGAGGTTCGTCTGGTGTGCCAAATGAGAGATCGCTTCTGGTCTGCATTCTGGATGCTTGTGATTTTTCTCACTTATGCATTGCTGAATTGGGAAGTGGCAAGGATCTCACAAAATCACTCTAAGAAAGAAATATTCATTCATTACATGCAGAGCATCTTTAAGTCCGGAACAGAATTCATCTGTGTCGCTCAAGGAGCTTTGAGGAAAAAAACGCAACTAATACACATCATTTCTGAAGTAAGTAAACTCTAAACATAAAAATGTTTAGTGTAAATTCGTTTAATTAATTAATACAAATTAAGCTTAATCTTAAATTTTATTCCATCTTAAATGTCTTAAGACGTATTCCAGTTTTCCCTCTTACAAGGGCGCTTTATTAAAATTTTCTTAGTAACAATGAAGAAGATCCTTTCAATCTTAACGCGTCTATTATTTTTAACGTAATTTCTTATTTATTCCAGCTATTATCTTGTCTCTGAGGTTATTATCTGTAAAGTTTGCAAAATATGCCTGGATGACTCCAACCGCTCTTGATTTGATTTAAAATGTTGTCCAGCGAGGAATAGCTTGAGACTTGGAAAAAGATAGAAATCATAAGAAACCAAACCTGGGAAGTAGGGTAGATGCTGCAACAATTTACGCCTCAAATCTCTCAATTTTATCATATGTCAAACACTTTTATAAGTAGGTGCGTCGTCCTGACATTTTATTCTAGTCAGTTTAAATGATTACACTAATACTTTGGTAAAGGTTTTGCCCTTCTGAAGAGCTTTCCTGCAGATGGAACTGACTTAGTTTTCCTTGGCGCCGAATAACCGACTTCTGTCAACTGTTTTGTTTATTGTTCTCAATCCGTTAAGGGATGGGGGATCTAAAGTTATAACTCAACGAATAAAATCAGCTCTGTTTCTGCTAAAACGATCCAAAAACTGTTGCAATATTTTCATTGAAATGCCTTTTTGATCTGCAGCCAAATTCCTATGTAATTCCCCATGTAAACTACACGTTGATATGGCTATAGCCCCAAACATTGCACGCACTTTAGCAAACCGGCTATAATGTATTCTTGTTGTAGTTTTCTTTCACTTTTATCATCTTCAAGGCTGGTACTACGATCATTAATTCAGTAACTAATTTGTCAATAATTGAAAATGGAGAACAGTTCCTATGAATTTCTATATATTTGGTATGATTTCCCTTGCTTTAAGTTAAGTCGGTCCAGGAAGTGGTTACCATGCTTGCCTACTGCACCCAAGAACGCGGGTTCGAACCCGGCCAGGACCGATGAACTTTTTCGGGCGTAAAAATCCTAAGTATGGCTTCCTTCGGAAGGGAAGTAAAGCCGTGGGTCCCGTGTCGTACATTTACGGCACGAAAAAGAACCTCAAGCCTGAAAGAGAGGCCTCTGAGCAAAATTTGTCGGCCGTTTCACGCCCTGAATTGAATGGGACGCTGATGACCTGAGATGTTAAACAGCGTCCATAAATAAATCAATCAAAAAAAACCTTGGCGTCAAAATAAACTTAGTGGGTTCAAAATTACTGACATTCTCCCCATAACTGTGGAAAAGAAGCAGTTTGAAAGTATGAGTGAAGATATAATATTGCATCGCCTATTGCCAAAAAATAGTGTAGCTACGTCCCAGGTGTAGATCAGCGCTGCGGTATGTTATTGAGCTCGCGGACAACGAACACACAACATGGAAGGAGATAATCGCGGGTAACGGAGGACAGTGTGTTTTCTGTGGGAGGCGGGATTGGCTGCTTCAAACAGTCACACGAGCTGTCGTAGATCGGTGTTTCGTTCTATATCACAGTTCAAAGACGGCATGGACTGTACCGAAAAACGCAAAAAAAAAAAAAAAAAAAAAAAACACTGGGCGTTCAGCAACAAGTGAAGGCAACATTCAACTCGGGTCTGATTTCATCATGGAACACAAGCGAATTACTTTTGATGAACTTACAGAACGCAACAAATCTATGATGGGTAACTTTTTTTTTTTTTTTTTTTTTTGATTGATTTATTTACGGACGCTCTTCAACATCTCAGGTCATCAGCGTCCCATTCAACTCAGGGCGTTAAATGGTCGACAAATTTTGCTCAGAGGCCTCTCTTTCAGGCTTGAGGTTCTTTATCGTGCCGTAAATGTACGACACGGGACCCACGGCTTTACTTCCTTCCGAAGGAAACCATACTTAGGATTTTTACGCCCGAAAAAATTCATGGATCCTGGGCGGGTTCGAACCCGCGTTCTTGGGTGTAGGAGGCAAGTATGGTAACCACTACACCACCAGTACCGACTTGGGTAACCCTTCACACCATGAAAACTTGCAGATGGGAAGGGTGTGTGCCAATGGTTCCTCATACCCTCACTATTGCGCAGAAGCAGAAGCGTGTGGAAACATGCTCACGATTGGTGGAAATGTAACATCGTGGATCCGGTGGCGTTCTTTGAGCGTCTGCTCACCGTGGACCAGCTTCAAGCAGTGGGAAAAAAATAAACAAATAAAATCGTAGGGCCTGTGAGTTTTTAACGTAGTACATATATTTCAAAGAACTACTGCGTAATATTCAATTTTATGAAATACCTCAAACCGTTATGTTTAGATGGCTGGATTAAATAAACAATTTGGAACGATGCGCTTTGATTTAAATGAACGCTTAAAACTACTGTGCCAAGTGAAAAAGAGCATTTTCCTGCCACTATGGTCTAGACCGAGAACTTTCTGCACTACCCGAGTATCTCAAGCTTGTTCTTTGTTTAACTGCCCAAGTCATTACTTTTTCTTTCTCTTTATCTTTTCCTGAATTGCTCTCAGCTCTCAGCTTTATTTAGTGAATAAGGTTTGCAACATTATTTCATTCAACGCATCGAAGATCAACAGTAATCAGCATAGAATGTTTCAAGATTTATGTTGAAAACGACGCATCTCGTTTGGTCGCATGCTTCGCTGTGATATTTTGTTAAGTTCCAACTGAAGTTTAGGAATATTGCCAGCTGAAAGTGTTGACGGCTATTATAAGAATTAGCTAAAGGCTGTAAAGACTTAAGGTATTCCTAAAGTTCTATTCCGTATCATTTTTCGGCAGTTTTACAAGGGGATATGTTTACTCTGGCCTCTCAGTTTAAGACTGTCGATCTTCATATTTATTTTTGAAAGCGCGCTTTTCATGCATGTACAAATATACTACAAAAATGTTTTTTCGGCATCTGACTCTTTAAGGAAGACACAGCACTCCTATGAAGTAAAATTAAATTCTCTAGTACAGCTAATTCTCTAAAACGTTGTCTTTCTAATTAGTTTAGGTAGACCATTAAATATTTAAAGTGTTAAAAATTTCCTCAAGAAACCATGTTTCGTTATATAAAAGCATACAAGCACAAGAGAGACCTCAGAATGAGCAAGTTACACTTGTCCGTTTCGGTTAAAGCTTTTAATTCCATTTAAATTTAAAACTAGTACTTGTGTAAATATTTTTCAGCTATCATATTTTGTAATGAGTTGTCATAATAACCCGTAACCTTAAAAATACTTAACAAATATGCCTTCTCAAAATAATATGAAATTTAAAATAAAAAACAAAGTAATAGAACCTTTAAGATTCACTTTTATTTTGGTTCTTAGTGTTTCAAACAATAATCTATAAATCCTCGGCATAGGATAAAGAAACGCTCATATATACATTAAGTAGTAGGTACCTTGAACCTTATGTCCTAATCCGATAGTAAAAAAAAATTTAGTCACTATCACAATAATAAAAAAGAATCAGGTACTCAGCATGGAGCAGTTCTATGTCGTTAATAAAGAGCGATAAAATATCACAATCAAAACAGAATGCAAATGCTCACCTCTTTTTAGTCTTAACAATAAGTGCGGCATTTCTTACTGTTGAAAAGTTCTGTTCTTTTAAAAAGATAATTTTTTTGCAGATTGCCAGTGCAGACGAAAGTTTCGGACGGGGAGGAGTGTATGCAAGGATATGGCCCACTGTTACAAGTTTTATAATCGCAGAGGTTTTGCTTATTGTATCATTTTTATGTGATGTCTCAACGTATATAACCAAAGAAGAAAGCCTTCTCTTGTTTAATGTTTTGCAGTTAATTGATGACATCTTCACTGTGTTCATCATTCTTCAATTCAGTCAGTTCGTGCTGGTGGTACTATTGGTGAAGCACAGGTTCAAAGCTATCAACAATCACCTGTCTTCACCTTTAGAAAACGCAGATCCCTTTAGTCTTTCAAGTTATCAGATTCAATTGCCGGAACTTAGACAAGCCTACAGTCATCTTTACGACGCTTCTCAGATGATCAGCTACTATTACGGTACGTCCGTACTCTTCGGAACATGTTGGTGTTTTGCTTGCATTGTGTCTACCGTCAGTCGCTTAGCTGGTACCTTGATTCTGACTTATAGGTTTATGAATGATTTCTGCTGGGCGTGTGTTGCTACATCCATTTTGATGGTCATATGTGGCACTTGTCATGTGACTACTAAAGAATCGCAGAACACACAGGTACTCATCCAGAAGTTACTGCTGGTCAAAATGGGAAGCGAGTTAAAGAAAGAGCTAGAACATTTCTCCAGGCAAGCATCCGTCATGACAGCCACGTTCAGCGCTTCTGGATTTATAGAAGTCGGTTTACCTTTGTTCTATACTATCATTGGAGCATCATGCACTTACATCGTTGTACTTGCTCAGATTCCATAAGTTTCAACCAACATGCTATTTGAAACTTCACGCCACCCTAAAATTTTATTTCAGGTCAAAGTGATACATCTGGACAAGAACTTGATTGCTCATATATTGCCTGTTATGTGTTACGACTCTCCACTGAATGGAAAAATAATATACCATTTGCAACCTTTATGAATTGAATATAACCTAAAGGTGACTCAGTTTATTGTTATTTCCATCCAATATTCCTAAACTTAACATTCAAACTTCCATGAAAAATATAAGAAACAAAACAAAAGATAATTGCTAAATAACCATACGAGGGTAAATCCATAAGTTTCCGGCCTCGCCAATAAGTATTATCGTCTTCACAAAACCGTTATCTGATGTCATACCTTATCTGTTAAGTAAATAATTACAGCTATAGCTTCAGCTCTGCTGTGTTCAGTTGTTCAGATACAATTGTGTAAAGAAGGCTATGTGCAGAAGTTTATGGCATGTTCAAAATGGAGTTTGGAGCTGTTATTCAGTTCTTCACAAAAGAACGACTTACTCCAAATGAAATTAAACAGCGATTGGACGGTGTATATGGGGAAGTATCCCATCATATTCTACCATAAAGGAATGGGCCAAACATTTTCGAATAGGTCGAGAAAGCATTGAAGATGAAGAGCGTTCGAGTCGTGCTCTTGTGGAAGGAGAAATTATGGAAGAGCTGCGGCTCAAAGTTACAGAAATAGCAGTAAGGTTGGGCCCTTCTCAAACAACAGTCTTTCCAATTATTCATTAACATTTAAACGTGACTAATGTTCGTGCAAGATGGATACCTAGACTACATTCCTCAAACCAAAAGCAGCAACGAGTCATCTGTTGTCAGGCATTTTTGGAGCTATGCCGTGGCAACGAGAGAGAATTTCAGCGAACTATTGTTACAGGAGATGAAACTGTGGTTCTCTACTATGATCCCTTGTCTAAAAGAGATTCAATGGAATGGTATAAACATGGCGAAGCACCGCCTCTAAAGGCCAAGGTGGTCACTCAGTCAACCAAGAAGATCATGGCCACAATCTTTTGGCACTGTGAAGAAATACTCTACATTGACTTCAAGGAGAGAAACACCGCAGTAAATGGAGAGTACTATGTTGGCCTACTGCACAGACTACGTGCTTCCATCAAAGTGAAGTGAGGGATGTTGTTCATGCCCATTTTGCAGACAAAACTTCTGACTATTTTTTTTTTAAGGGAGGACTGAAATATTAACTGAAACATGTGAGAAGTGTATTGCAATTAAGGATAACTATATTTAAAAGTTAAATATAGTTTTTGTCTTTATCGTACATAGATAATGGTTAGGCCGGGAGTTTATGAACCTACCCTCGTAGATCTGAAATTGATTGAGTAGCCCAACTGTGATGAATAACAAGTGCAAAAGGTTTTTATGTGTGATTCAGAATAAAACAATTATATTTCAATTTTGAATTGTAATCTTTTATAATAAAAATGTTAAAAATACCTCTTTTACTTCACTATCTTCTACACTGGCCTAACTGTTTTACGCAACTGTTCAAAGTCCCCAGGCCTTATGCGTACTGAGCGACGCGTTCCTTTTCTGATTCAAGATGGTGTCTCAAACATTTGTATTATCAACTGCTCTCATACAAAAAGAATAAACCTGGATAAGGTCGAGAAAACCTACATATTATGCAATGCGTCAACTGCAGTCAATCCATTCCTTATTGAAAGAACGATTCAAACGCTGTAGTACTACGAGGAAGAAGTGAGGAGATGCACCATCATGTTGATACCACATATCATCCTGAATATGCTACAGCAGCACATGTACAGTGTCCTACAGGAACACCACGTAAATGTTCATTTTCAGACAACTTGATGCGTTTTAACACATTACTTTTTTTTTTTTTTTTTTTTGAATGGTGATTAACGCCCGTTTTACTACTGAGGCATCAGAGACGGTGAACACTGATGATACATGAGATGAAATGATATGTTGGAAAAGGATTTATTTTTAAGGAAGGAAACGTTCCAGACCTAAGTTTATGACACATTCCCGGCATTTGCCATTTATGAAGACTGAGGAAAACCTGGAAAAAACCTGTCAGGGAGGACGTCCTGGCAGGATTCGAACCCCAGACCTCCCGCTCACGATCCTGCGCCTTAACAACCTTGGCTATCCGTGGCGGTACACATTACATACATTGATAGTTCTGAATAATTATAACAATAAATTAATAAAAATTAATATCGAAATCATGAACTCCATAACGTTATAAGTACGCATATTCGCACTTTATGCACTGTAGGGAGTTTATATCGTAAACTCTAAATGGCTCTAACATTTAGCATTGAAAAAACACAATTTTCAGCATTTTCTATAAGTTACTGATATATTCAGTTTCATAAACTCACAAGTCCATGGTCCTGTGTTGCTATGGAAAGCAAGCAATGACATAAGCTTAAAAAGAAATAACACTATTATCAAGTTTTTAAATTATCTAATTAATCATGATAGATTTTACTACATTACTCACGTTTACCTAACAATAAGTACGTGCCACATGATAAGTATTTCTTCAAAGAAGTAAATAAAATTAAACAGAATGTTGTACACACAGCTGATGATTAGATAGGCTTAATGCAAAACTAATAAAAAAAAATAAGCGATGTAGTCAAAGCAAAATCAGGGTAACATTAAGGGTTTTAAGACTTTTTTTATAAATCTAGATAACCCTTTTCAATGCTGAAAGAGTAAGAAAAATGGAAAATTACATTTTATAAAATAATTGAAAATAGATAAAATATCGTAAAAGCAAGTAAGGCATCAAATATATTAGTTAAAAAAACACTAGTAATCAAAAAGAAAGCTAAGTTATATGAAACTAATCTGCAGAGATCTTACACATATTAAGTTCACGTGAAAGCTGAAGAAGCAAGGGATATTACAAAACATCTTCCCTAAAATTTTCCTGAAAATTAATTTATAAAGATTTTTGAACCAACGTGATAAGAAAAAGTTTCCCGTTTGAAAAACACTAAAAGTAATTCTTTCGATTTATTTCAGAGATTACTGCTTCAGTGAATTGACTACTTTTCACTTAATCAAACTCTAATTTCCTAATTATAACATTTTACACTACTGAAAATATCAATGCTATTTACGACAGGATCTATTTCAGAGTTCAGATATTAACTTACATTTGCGGCTTCAACTTTGAAAAGTCCAGTAAAAATAAATTAAAAAAGTAAGCCCGGCGGATTTGAGATAATTTGCGCTACTAGGCAAAGGAACCACAGTAGAGTGATTTTTGTAATTCCCAAAATGTGTGAAGGTCCACCTCAAATCAGGAGTTACTCTGCATTTAATGAACATAGAACCACTCGATAGAAAACACCCCAGGTGATTTCATTTTAAATGTAATCAAGTATCTAACCGACTTTCCTTTCTTATTTTCCTAAGAACTATTAACAATTGAAGACTCGGCACATAAAAAGGAAATATTATGTACTTGTTTTAGATGTTTAAGATCGAAAAACGAGGCACCACTCATTTCCAATATAATAGCCGCATCTCAACGACTTCTTCGGTGTATAAATAAAAGTGAAGAACCAATAAGCATTGAAAATTAAACTACAGATGGTCATAGAACACGGGAAACGTGCTTAGAACGTTTGGTACAGTGTTGGGGGGGGGGTTCTTATCTATTTGAGTGTTCAGTTCTGAGGATACAATAGACAAAAGTAGTGGCTATCTGAAGGTATGCTGATATACATCGAAATACTGGTGTGCCGTTTATAAGACCAGAGGAGCGTAATATTAAAACAATGGGAGGAATGAAGAATATGGAAACATATGATCAAGCAGCAAGGCCTTCTAAGATCATTCTGCGGAAGCACTGAATGTCTTCCTGGTATTACAACGCGCTAGATTGAATGTATGAAGGTTCATTTATGTATAAATACATTTCCAAAGAAATGAAAGTTATTTTGGGACAGAGATAATATTATTTTTTTCTGTGTTGTGATTAATTTTTATGTATTAATGTTGGAATCATTTACCCAGTCTGTGTTAAAAACTTCTAGATCGGCACTTGCAAATTATCATACGAGATTATAATTATATTATGGCATGAAACTGTTCCCCAAAATACAAGATATCTTAGGCGGAATGTATGAGGATTTACGGCATAATAATATTTAAATACAAATTTCGTCTAGCTCGTGTTATAAGAGAAACATTTTCTCAGGATTTAGTGCATATTTTACACTGTTATGTAGTTTTAAAACGTATATGCATAAGTGTTGTGCAGCAGCAACAAATGTTAAAATAAGATATTTAAAAACAGCATAATTCCAACTTAATATTTATATTTTGACTAAAAGTTGTCTTTATATCTGCCTAAAAACTACGCAACACAGCTTAACCTGTATCAATATGCTGTTTGACACCTCAAGAAATTCAGCGGTGTAATTTCTAACCTTGTTCTTATGTATCCCATTAAATATTTAATACAATTAATTTTCCCCCCCCCCAAAAAAATGTCGGTCCTGGTGGTGTAGTGGTTACCATACTTGCCTACTAAACCCAAGATCGCGGGTTCGAACCCGGCCAGGACCGATGGATTTTTCCTGGCGTAAAAATCCTAAGTATGGCTTCCTTCGGAAGGGAAGTAAAGCCCTGGGTCCCGTGTCGTACATTTACGGCACGAAAAAGAACCTCAAGCCTGAAGGAGAGGCCTCTGAGCAAAATTTGTCGGCCGTTTCACGCCCTGAGTTGAATGGGACGCTGATGAGCTGAGCTGTTAAAGAGCGTCCATAAATAAACCAGTCAATCAATCATTTCCCAAAATATCCATTTATCTCATTTTAATCTAAAAGCATTTTCTCCTCATAGAGATATTATTCACACTTTTCTTCGCCTAATAATTGAAGCGGTTTTGTCGGCCCCAACAATTAGGACGTAATTATGAGACTGTTTGTTTGTGGCCCCATGCTGGAGCAAAATCTTGAAGCGATTTGGTAAACTTATGAATGATCGCCTACGCTTCAATGTCAACAATTTCTCAGGGTGAATTCTGCTTTTTATTCATTCGTATTCAACAGGACTGGGAGAGGATTTCAGTAGTGTAAATAAGCACGCAATGCGACATTATACATACATATATTGGTAATTTATTATGTTCAAAATCTCGCGTTCTCTGGTGTTTTGCTTACGATAGTCTTAGCTACGTCGAATACAAACTTAGCTGTCGCGGTGTTATCTTACAACTGAGTGCCTTCGTCGGAATCAGAATAACAAGTGCCTCTTGCCGCGTGTAAAACTTGTTATCTGCGTCTGAGCTGATTCTGTGAACTGTATGACTCAGCAACGTTGAATTTATAGCGAGTATTGCGAAATGCTTAACTGAGTCGAACTGAATCAGCAGTGTTTCTCCCCCGTGTAGATCTTATAACTGCGGGACAAAGACTTCCTTATATATTAATTCAAAACAAGTGATTGTTGGCTTGACGATGTCACCGGGTCTCACAGGCACGCGCAATCTTTGCGCCTATCTTTAAAAGTTCAAACATACATTTTCCATTGGCTGATTAAAGTTCACCTGCTAAACGTGCCATTTGCTATTTTTTGAAAATTGAAAACATTTTTATTGGCATTGATTAGTTTTAAAGCTAACAGTACAACAGCCGATCGGGGTGAAAGCGGCAAATGGATTTAAAATTCGGTCAGTTAATTAACCCTCCAACGGCAGTCCTTTTAACAGAGGCTTCGCACATGACCTTCGGGTTACTTCTTCTGAATAGAGTTTTATGACCCTCTTGGCTTTCCAAGCTACTGTAACACAAAACAACAGAGACTTTCTCTTTTGTTTACCTTGAATTCACATGTTAATATTATACCGTATTATACATACATAATATTTTCATTACTAATTACATTACATGAAATATTATGACAATTATGTTTGCAACAAATATATTATATTTATATTTCAGTGGGGTTGGGCCGTAAGGACCGTTTTATAATTACGAATTTTTTTTTATGGCCAACGTCTTTGCCAAGACTTAAAACGTTATTTATATACAGGATAGCCCATATATTTATTATTTATTTATTTAACCTGCCAAGAATTAAAGGCACTCTACCAGGCGAAAAACCCCAGCAAATATACGCAGTACAACATACATAGTTATATAAAATATAAAAAATAAGCTAATATAAAGATATATACTGCAGGTAAATATATATTTTAATATAATTAGGAAGTGAATTGTTAGAATTGTTAGAATACCACTTGTTCTTCAATAGTTTCTAGTAGAAAGGGGAAGGAAGAAGAAGGGGGAGGAGGATAAGAAGAAGAAAGGAGGAATAAGAAGAAGTGAGAGACTGTTGTGGTTCCTAGAGTTAAGATGACAAATTAATATCCGTTTAAATTGCTTTATTGACCAACCATCTCTGACTTAAGGAGGAAGGGAGTTCTAGATTCTGGAAACTGACACGCTGAATGAGATTGAGTAGAAATGTGTTCCGTGACAAGCGATAGACAGTAAAGGATATATGCCGGATCAGAGGTAGGGAATGGTATACGAAGTGAAAGGCGATATACTGAGTAGTGGAGGTATGCTATATAAAGTATTTCAAATCAGTGTCTCTTAAATGGACTAATAAAATTAATGCTCACTTTTTCTAAACTTATTGCAGGAAGACGTCTTTGTACCAGGTGAATCAGCTGCCCTAATTTTTTGTATCTATGCGACCCGCGGATTAAAGCCATGCTTGAAAACATCATCCAGTTTGTCAAGCAACAATTTCTTTTGTAGCTGTGTTTTTCTAATCCATTTAATCGTTCTTTGTGACTTATTTAGTATCAATGATGAAAAGATGCGTGAATGCTAAGAAGCTGCCAAAAGCTTAAAACTTTACTTTTTCGTAGAGTTGAAAACACCACGATACGGAAATATTTTGTAAAGAGAGAGGCTCACAAAAGGCTTCCTGTGGTTGAGTAGTCCAGCCGTCAACCTGTCATGAACTCGCTCGGAGTTTGGCAGGTTCAAGTCCTGTACCGCATCATCTTCTTTTTTATTTTTATTTTTGTTTTCTTGCTTACTTTCTTTTTATTTCTGCTTCATTTGTGTATATCATTACTTTTAGGTGTTTGTCATTTATTAACCGTAATTACTGTGATGAGCTAAGGCTAGGGCTAAAGGATAGAAAAGCAATTGCTGAAAAAATAATTTAATTAATGAAGATAATGCTCAAAATGGCGCCCTCTTTGATTAACGCAGTTGAGCACGCTGTTGCAGAGAAGTTCTTATATGCTGCAACATTCCTGCGTGCTTTGCTAATCAACAGTTTGGGTTTTCCGGTTCCTCTGCTTAGACCCTTTCCTTTAAACAGCCTCACATGAAGAAATCCAGTGGAGTGAGATCAGGAGATCTAGCCGGTCAAGCGACGAAGCCTCCTAGCCCAAATCCATTTTTCCGGACATAGCCTGTGTAAGTAATTCCGTATAGTTGGGGATCAGTGTGATGGCGTTCCATCTTGCTCGAACCAATTCCCACCCGTTTCATCAGTGGCAAATTTTCTAATAAGGGCGGCAGATCTTCTTGGAAAAACTAAAGATATCGCGGTCCTGTGAGATTGTCTTCGAAAAAATAGGGTTCTGTTAGGTGACCATCTAGAATCCCACATCACACGTTGACACTCCATTGCACCTGAAACGAGGCTTCTCTCATCCATCGTGAGAGCTATTTACACTCCAATAGTCGGTTCTGGTGGTGTAGTGGTTACCATATTTGCCTCCTACACCCAAGAACCCGGCTAGGATCGATGGATTTTTTCGGTCGTAAAATAAAGCCGTGGGTCCCGTGTCGTACATTTACAGCATGAAAAAGAACCTCAAGCCTGAAAGAGAGGCCTCTGAGCAAAATTTGTCGGCCGTTTCACGCCCTGAATTGAATGGGACGCTGATGACCTGAGATGTTAAAGAGCGTCCTTAAATAAATAAATCAAAAAACAAAACACTCCAATAGTGCATGGTAAGTCGATTCACAGTTACGTTGTTGTAGAACTGGCTTCGTCACTAAAAAGGACATTGCTTAAGAACCCGGCATCAGTCTCTACCTGTTGCAATAACCATTGCGAAAATACCACTCGCGCTTGATAGTCACGTGTAGATGGAAGGGATGAAATGTATTGAGGTGCAATAAACTCAAAACTGATGCCTGGCTAATGCTCATATCTTGTGCTATGCTGGTACGCGGATTGTTTGCACCTTTTGTTCATTATTTCCAGTAGTCACTGGAGCATCCCGAACAGGAGGCAATCCTTTGACTTACCCTGTTTCATGGGACGACTTTCAATCTTTCAAAACGTACCTGTAGTTGGTGATCTTCCTGGAAATCGTTCTCGTACAAACGCTGCGTTACATCTTGCTTCGCCATAGAGCTATAGCATGTCCACATATTCGGCGTTTGAATACATTGCTGTGTCTTCCTGAGTAACAACCGAGACTTGTAGAAAGATTAGGAGTACCTACAGTAGAGCACATGCAAGGTTTCATCACAGCTACTTGGACACTTCGCATTTTGAAGCATTTACAACAAGGTTGAATGGGTGAAGTTTAATACCGATATTAAAAACGTACCTGCGGACTCTGAATTTGTTACTGTGTTCGTTATGTTTTTGCATGAAGCATTCTCATCTAAACCGCCTGTGGTGCCTCAGCAGTGAAAACGGGCGTTAAACACTACACACAAAAAAAAATCTCATTCATTTCATGTAATTTATTAGTAATGTTTGCATAATAATTTTTGATTAGCAATAATACATCATTGGTCGAAAAAATAAAAATAAAAGGTAAAAAAAAATAATATCCGAACCCGAATTCTCAGAGCACAGCACTGAACGAAACGTAACAATTCCGCTCGACCACTCAAAGCTTGGAATCAATCTTCTGTTAAACCGCAATGCTAGCTGAGTAGTGTGGGAACTCTGCTATCGCCTCGAAGCTTTACTTAGATATTACAATGTTATTTTAAGCTCTTTTTGGAATTTTAACATCAATATTAACTTGGCGCAAACTATTACGCCTTCATACAAAATACCGCCACGAGTTGCCGAGGTTGTTAAGGCGCGGACTCGTGAGCGGGAGGTCTGGGGTTCGAATCTCGCCAGGACCGTTCTCCCTGAGGTTTTTTCCAGGTTTTCCTCAGTCCTCATACATGGCAAATGCCGGGGAGGTACCCTAAACTTAGGCCTGCAACGATTCCTTCTTTAAAAATAAATCCTTTCCCAAGATATCATTTCATCTCAATTATCACCAGTGTACATCACCTGTGGTGCCTCTGTAGCAAAAACGGGCGTTAAACACCTTCCTTCATTCATTCATACAAAACATTATATGTCGTAGATAATGTCAGAGTTGAGTTATTAAACATATGTGTGATATCCATTATGTAGACATGTTTTAAATTGATTGCAGCCTATCACTTTCTACTTTGCGCAGAACCGTCATTTTGTTTTAAATAAGGTTGATATGATAGGTGGCTCGTTCAGTGGAAGTTTCTGTGGAGTAAGTAAGGAGTAAGTAAAGAGTAGAATAAAAGTTAATAAAATGTGTAGAAACCAATTCTCCCCAAATTGAGAGTATGGTTGGAATGGATTTATATCGCGAGTACCATCCGTCCCTTAAGCCACTTATTTACTGAGTTTTCAAGCCGTCTTCTGTCTACGAATATGTGAGAGGTGTGAAGTGAACAGTTAAGATAGACCCAAGACGCATCTGTCATTTAGGTGTTACAAATTTTGAATGTACAGGCCATTCGCCTGGTAAAGTTTCATAGAAAAAAGTAAAGGGTCCCTTTATGGGACTTCGGGGAGGTAATTTCAGAGTTTTAAATGCAATGGCGCTGTATTTTTATTTATGTAATAGTACTCAACAAATTAAACAGCTGTTGTTCAAAATATTTTATTCTAAAACTAAACTGAGAAGTAATTGTGTGCTTGAAACAGCATCTAAACAGTTTGTGAATTCATAAAGGAACTATTGGAATGAAAGAATAATACAAGAATTCTAGTAAATATCAGGAATGAATTATCTAATTCGTGATAAAAAAGTTCCTCTTAGGTACACGTGGAAAGTGTGGTACTTGCAAGATGGAGCACCGCCACACTTCATAAGATGTACCATGCATTATTAAAGCACAAATTTGAGAATAAATGAATTGAATGTGCTAGGTTTGTTGCATGGCTTTCCCGTTCTTTTCATCTTATATGCGTAGATTACTGGAATAAACAAAAAGACATGTCTAAAACACCTTCAACAATTGATGCATGGAATACAGGAAACTTCAGCATTATCACTGCATGCATCATGCTACGAAATGTTAGAACAAATATCCGAAGAAACCTTGCTAATAGATGGAGCTTATTTTGAACATTTCATAAAAGTAATTAAAATAATGGCTTGGTTTTTTCATTTACAAAATGAGTTTTTAACGCGCTACAACTTTTCAAATTTTATTCCATAAAAACGTTTTAAACAAAAGTTGCTTAATTTGTTGAGGATTATATAAACATCACTCCATTTAAAAGTCTGGAGCTACCCCCGGAGTCCCATAGGGTCCTGATTATGTTTTACCCATGGCGCTATTATGAAGGCCCTCTTTGTGCAATAAATTCAGAACGAGTCAGCGTTTAGTTTTATTGGCTCATTTAAGTGGCATTGGCTTGTAACATTTTATATGGGTCACCCTGTATACGGGGAAGACTTTGGGGTGTCATTAGTGGCGAAGAAGCTGCCATATCTTTTATCTCAGGTGCTTCTCTGAAGTGGTTTCTGATAGAGACCCCAGTTACGGCAACTACATACCAACTGCTTAATCCCCGCTCACTATCAGATATACTCTTGTTGATTTATAAATCAAGGATGGATAGATATGTGGAGTTATAGTAATTTTCACTATCGTCCTCTTCAAGACAGACACTGTGCAGTCTGGAGTAGAGCCTGCTGATCTCCATATTTATCACACTCCCAAGAAGAGTTTCCCAAGAAATCTTTTCCTCCCCTTACCCAATAGCTCTATTCATGAGTGCAGACTTAACCAATCGCAATAGTCCATCACGTAAGAGCTGTGCAAGCTAAGTGAATTCCTCAACAAGTAGAATAACTTTAAAAAATAATATAAAATAAATTATAACCTAATTAACTAGTGAAATAAGATATTACATTACTGTGTGTTAATTAGCATGACAAGTAATAAAGATTACTAATAAAAGAAAAACTAAACTATTATACATTGCTTGACTAGTATTCGGTTTGTTTGATTTTTTTTTTTCCCTTCAAAATTATTTGAAAATAAATGTTTATAGTGAAATTACTCTAATTTTTAAAAGTAAGGGAACAAAATTTAATTATTACAATCTATAAGATTACAGAAGAGAAACCACAATTTTGGAATTATTCTTATCCTTATAATTCAGATTAAACCACAAACATTAATGGTATACTATTAATTACACGAAATATATGACCACTGACATATAAAACTATACTGTGTGGGTATTTTTAAATGTAATCATGTTTATTGGTACCATGGTACCATTTTTACATTCACTAAAATAGAGTGAAAAGACAGAAAGTTTCGACTTGACATTATATATTTAAGAAGTTCATATTTGTCAATAAAACAAAAACACCATAGTATTTAAAAACAATTACAATGTTAAAAGCAAATATGCACAATCAACAACATACAATCGAAAGTTACGTCGATTTTCAGTGGCTTTGGAATTTAATTTAAATGTTATTGTAATAAAAACAAGAAACGCAAACATTTTCTGAAGATTATTACAGAGCACTATACAAATACAAATCTCGCGCACATATAATATTAATACTTTACATTTGCTATCTTCACGACGATGCCTTTATTAAATATAAAACATATGCATTGTTATAAATACAGTTTACATGGTGAGTTAATTTGTCCTTTTATTTTTAAAAAATTGAATGAAGGTGTTTAACACCCGTTTTTACTACAGAGACACCACAGGCGATGGACACTGATGATACACGAGATGAAATGATATATGGGGAAAGGAGTATTTATTTTTAAGGAAGAAATCGTTCCAGGCCTAAGTTTAGGGTACCTTCCAGCATTTGCCATATATGAGGACTGAGGAAAACCTGGAAAAAACCTCATTCAGGGAGGACGGTCCTGCCGGGATTCGAACCCAGACCTCCCGCTCACGAGTGCGCGCCTTAACGATCTCGGCCACCCGTGAAAAAAATTAAACACTAGAACGTATTTTAAATTTCGGTTTTCAGGCATACTACTTCTAATTGTTCGATTTCTCTAATTTTCCTCCAATATTTTTCTTGTTTTATTTAATCGGTATATACCGAGTTTCGTTGCTGTTATAGCAATTTTTATATGTTGCGTTTCAGGTAAACCCCCACTTCTAATAGTAGGATTTCACTGATTTCCAGAAATACTTTTTTTCTTAATTTATTTAAATGGTCATATCCTAAGTTTCGTTGAGAAAAACACACGTTGCGACCGCTACAGCTTTAAAATTTCGCTTTAATTCCGTTTCTTTAAATTTCGGTTTTTAGGTATACCTCCACTCCTAATAATCCGATTTCCCTGATTTTTAGAAACTATTTTCTAATTTTTTTTAAAAAGGTATACCGAGTTTCGTTGAGAAAAAATAAAAATTTCCACCGCTAGAGCGATTATTTGTATTTTCGCTTTAGGTTAACCTCATTTTCCATCCAAAAAGTTGCTAAAAACTTAAAAATAATTTTCTTCGTCCTATAAAAGACCTGATAACACCGACACAGAAAACACATATTCAATAAAAACGTTGTTCCACAATTATTTATGTCTCATTGTTTCAATTACTTGCGTAATTTGGAACAAGCAAAAAAGAAAAAATGAATACAACTTAACTGATTGAAGAAATGTGTGCATATCACACTGTAACTTACAACCACAGTTTTCGTAGCATGGATTGTGCAACATATGTATATACATATATATATATATATTTCTGATGTAAAATGTTACACCGACATCGTTTTTACAAAACAGTTGTCTCCGAAATTTACGAGAAAAAAATTTACACGTTTTATTCAATTAGTAGCATGTTTGTTTATGCTATTTGGATAACAATATTAGTTTTTGGAAACGACAATATTTCTAAGATCCGTAGTCTAGTGGTATACTTGCGTCTACTAACCCGGAGATTCGAATCCCGGTCAAGTCAAGCTGTGTCCATAAGATATTTTCCCCGTATTTTTTCTTACCCTGAGAAGGTGAATGCCAGATAGCTTTAAGGCGCCAAGGACTCCGAGCTCATTTGCGCTATCATTAATTCATTTCATTCTTTTGTACAGACTTGCCCCTATAGCGTTCGCTCTACAATCAGTAGAGTTGCATAAAGATCAATGTCGTCAAAGCACAATAAATAAAACATTAACAAAATATTAATCGCTAAGCGCTGTTGGTTGATGAAGTGCTCGTTTCTTCAAGAAACTGTCGAAGTGTTAAAAATAAACAGTGAAAAGTCGAGTGAACGTGTAGCTCTGGCAAGGCCTTGAACGAAAATCAATTCCTTTTATTGATTACTGCTGGCTGTTTATCTTCCATCTTCTAATGAATTTAATCAAGTCCTTTGCAATAATGTTTAAAATTAATAAGTTATTAAATTTTTTTCGTAGTCTCTCAATTGAGACAATATAAAATGACTTCAACCTCCCTTTTTATATTATTGATATTAATATAATTATAATAAATTTATACAGTTTATATGTCTGCATATGAATAGTTTAGTCATTTCGCTTATTTCCTGAGAATTAGAACAACTTGTTTACAAAGCTTTTAGACATAAAACAGGAAACGTTTTGTTTGGGAACGGGACAAAAAGAACCAGAGGGTCCTGTACATCTTTTGTATATACTTTGTAAGAAATTTGTATAAGAAGAGTCGTTTCTAAGAATTAATTTGAAAAAGAGAGTGGGTCAGATCCCTAGATATTGTATGAACGGACAGAAGGGTTATTTATTTATTTTTTTTTTGTTAAAATCCAGGACAGGGCTGGCAATAAAAAACATATTGATGCAACATAACCTTTTGTAATAATTTGTAACCAACATTACGTAACGAAACCCAAGGGAAAAACAGAAGCAATAAAGGGTAAAATGGACATTTTTTTTATTGATTTATTTATGGACGCTCTTTAACAGCTCAGGTCATCAGTGTCCCATTCAACTCAGGGCTTGAAACGGCCGACAAATTTTGCTCAGAGGCCGCTCTTTCAGGCTTGAGGTTCTTTTTCGTGCCGTAAATGTACGACACGGGACCCACGGCTTTACTTCCCTTCCGAAGGAAGCCATACTTAGGATTTTTACGCCCGAAAAAATCCATTGGTCCTGGCCGGATTCTAACCCGCGATCTTGGGTTTAGGAGGCAAGTATGGTAACCACTACATCACCAGGACTGACGTAAAATGGACAGTCAATCGGAAAGCTTGTGGACTGTTAGCAGGGAGTAATATCGAAAATAGCGGTACAAAAAGAACAGTGGGACGGTGAAAGATTTGATACAATTACCGGGCAGTGATACACTAGAATCCATAGGGTTAGTTGTCAAAACTCATCAATATTTTCAAAACTTAAAGGCGGCCCTTGAAAGATAAAATTACTTAAATAAAAAAAACCGTGTTATAGTAAGTTCCACGATTTGTGTTCATCTTTTGCATAATTCCCAGACCTCTCCCATTGGCCTAAGAGAGTCATAAAATTCCAGCAATCCACCGACGCTAGCTTGACACGGCGATACTCGATAGGCAGCAGGAGAAGAGAAAATCGTCAACTATCAATTTAATCAACAAACTCCTTCCCCACTTATCACAATAGACTATCGAATACGATGGCACAGTATAATTTTATTCCTAAATATCTATAATGATACAATAATATGAATAACAATAATAATTTATTTTCAGAAATTGAATTAATAGCTTCCTTTCAACCCTCTTAGAGGATAGCTTCATTCATATATACATTTTGTAACATTTATACAATAGTAATACATGCATAGGTATCACTATACTTATTGTGTATAGCACAGGCTGTAAAAGTGTATCCACTAGTGACCTGCAGAATTTCAATCAAACAACAACCACGGAAATATGCGTATTAATTTACATTCACTCTGTCTCTCAGGCTAATGTGAGCAATAGCTAACTTAATTAATGCTACTGCGTATCGAGAAAATGTGGAGGCTGGAGCTAAGCTTATTAATGGAAAATAAATAATCAAAAAAAAAAAAAAAAACAGATCCGAAGTGAGCGATGAATATCCATAATTGGAAGAACTTATAAAGAACAAACCAAGAAGGTCGGAAAAAGTATCTCAAGAGAGAAAGTCAACAGCGGAAAATAGCTCTGCTCTGCTCTGCTGTCGTCAAAGAGATCGAAGAGAACAGATTAAACACATGACCCGTGAAAGTAACACATAGATCTGATGATAAACTTTCCTGTTTGAAGTTCCGAAGTTTATGAACACCGTCTTAAACAATTAAGGTCGATTTGTTTAAAAGTATGTGGAATTCAAAGTGCTTACCAATATGTAAACTAAGTTTGAAAGTTCCTACGTTTGTTTTTGTTTTTTCAATGTATACTTATTACTGTATGTATACCATGTATTTTTAAGTTTTTTTGATATCTCAAATATTTCTCCAGCATGTAATGAGAATGTTTTATTAACATTTTATATAATATATTTTCTAGTATTTTTTTAAGTTAAAGATTTCTTCCGTAAGAATTTCCTTTCTTAGTACTATTTTTTTTTTCAAAGGCTTGGCTACTTAACAAAAAGTTATTTCTAACTCTAGTAAGATAGTTGTCTTGTCTTTATTAATTTAAAGAGTTTGTTCCGTTGTATTGTTTTGATATGTTTCTTTGCATAATATGCATATAAGTGTATTTCAACTGATATGTAAATAGAAGCAATGAGTTCTTTCCATTTTACGATAAATTATCCTTTACCCCTAGAAATTTAACAAAATTTAGTAAATACTTTGCTCATCATAAATTTTAACTATGGGCTTAAAGTAAATTATTTTATAAAAATGTATAATTATAATTTTTTTCTATTTAAAGATAAATCACACTCATTAAAGTACTTTGTAATGCATTTGCATTTACACCAAGTTTATTGAGATTTAAGCTGCTACATAAATAATCGTCAGCATACAATATACATTCTGAATCGCCTAAAACTATCACCGCGAATTTTTCTGAATTGAAAGGTACTATTTTTTAATAGTGTTTAACGCCCATTTTTACTACAGGGGCACCACAGGCGGTGGACACTGATGATACGTGAGGTGAAATGATAAATTGGAAAAGGAAGGAAACGTTCCAGGCCTAAGTTTAGGGTACTTCACCCGGCATTTGTCATTTATGAGGATTGAGGAAAACCTGGAAAAAACCTCAGTCAGGAAGGACTGTCCTGGCGGGATTCGAACCCCAGATCTCCCGCTCCTTAACGACCTCGGCCACCCGTGGCGGTGAAAGGTACTATTGATGCACCATTTTCACCGAATTGAAGTTAAGAAAGGAATTTTCAATGTATCCCATAAAAGATTCTTACAATTATTAGGTGTATTTCTAGAATAAAATTACATTTTTTATGGAACAATGCGTATTGACTTCAGGGGGAAAATACATGAGATCTATGTACAATTTTTGTACAATTCTAGGAGAAGTAGTACACTATTGTCATATGTAGAACTCAGACTTTCAGACCCATATCCATTAGGCAAAATTCAACACACTGTTAGGCAAAAACAGCACATGTCTGTTTCATTTTCGTCTACAATTTAGGGAAATTATTAGTTATGTTACAGTTTGTCCTGAATGAATCGAATTCCGAATTCTGTCATTTGAATATTTTACATATTTTTAACGTTTCATTTACTGTCGCTTTGACTGCATTTGTCTTCTCGCGATGTCCGTGGAATACTGCAGAGGTACGTCTGTAATTATGAATTAAATGAAATGAATTAATGATGGAGCAAATGAGCTCGGTGTCCTTGGCGTCTTAAAGCTATCTGGCATTCACCTTCTGATAGTAAGGAAAAATTTCGAGGGAAAGAAAACTAGAGCTTGACACGGTCTTTAAAGAATTGTTTGCTTAGTTACTAGACTAGAAATGTACCGCATATTCCTGCCTACCGCGACCACATGCGTACGTTTATATTTACATTTTGTTATAGAAGTAAGATGTGATGAAGGTTTCATTTTCACTAAGGCTGAAAACGTCGACATGATACTGGTGTTTGGAAAATATAACGTGCTTTCTTGTACTGTGTGTACCGAGAGATATCCAGAAGATATCCGGAATAAATTGTGACATACTGTTGTTAACGTTCTTAAATTGTAAACAAAATGCTAATAAACACGTTTATTAATAAGGGGATTGTGTTGTGTTTTGTATAATTATGATAGAAATTCTCTTAAAAATCTGAAAGTTCAAGCTCATGTTACGATATCTCGTAAACTACTTGGCCTTATAAGTGCACAAAAATAATCCATTGACATTTTAATATCATCTAATTTATTTTCTTTAAGTTATAAGCATTGTTCCATTTGAAAAATGTTGTTGTTGAAAATGAAAGTTGTTGAACTTAATTTATGAGCCCTTCTTTGAATTTTACTTCGATGAAAACAGCACCTGTCGTTTCGGAAATATTTGAATTTGGTAGTTTGAAGTAATTCACTCTGCATATGTAGACTTCATTGTCAGATCTACCGTTCTGTATGCTATATGACAATAGAGATGTTCTAAATTTCCCATGATAGATATTAAACAAAAAATAAAACATATTTATTTATTTTCCCTGGCAAGAGTTAAGGCCATGGGGCCTTCTCTTCCACTCTACCAGGCGAAGCACCAGCCAAAGTACTGAGTACAATATACATTATTATATAAAATACATAAAAAGTCAAATTAATAATGCATGTGAATATTACATATTTTAAAATAGTCAGAAAGTTGATAAAGATGGTGTATTTGTTCATCAACAATTTTTCTCGAATATAAGAGGGGGAAGGAGGAGGAGGAGGAAGAAGAATAAGAAGAAGCGAGAGAGTTCCAGATTCTGGGAACTGACACGTTGAATGAAGTTAAGTGGAAATGTGTTTGGTGACGAGGGGTTTATTTATTATAAATTTAAAGAAATATTGAAACTTCCGCGCCTTCTGTTCTGTATACGGATTATTGAAACTCCATATTGTACTAAAAATTGCATTGTTTAATGCCTTTTGTGTCTACTTCACTGTGTTTATTTAGTTTAAGGGCTAAATATTTTTCTAGCTATATATAAGATAAGTGTGACGCCCGGTCTTAGCAAATACGCAAGAAGTATCCATTTTTTTATAACCGCAGCCCTCATTCTGAGGTATTAATGACAAATAAACGTTTATAAATTACTCTACACCTCCTCCCCTCCCAAATATTTCGACTAATCTCTACAAATTCAAAAAGATTTGCAAATGAACAAAAGCCGTGCTATTGCCAGCACTTCTACATGGTCGGGTGCAGGAAATGTTAGAGACCTATTCGTTACGATCCCTGGCGAGGAAATAGCGTCCCAGTTACAATCAATACAGACTCCGCCACTGCTGCCGTGCCACGCCTGCGCTTAGGCAGCAAGAAGAAGAAGACGGCCGAAAATACAACAAGCTTGAAATACCTCTTGTGTGTGTATATGTATTGAAGATGTCTGGCACAGCCCGAGTGTTGTAAATCTTAGCTCATTTGTGAAACGTGAGTGTATGCACATTTCATTTAACGCGTGTGCGCTGACCGTTTCCAAAACGCGATGTAAACAATAGATCTCGCGTGTGTTCAGCAACCATATCGTCGCTTCTGTCAGTGAATGAGCATTATCATGACAACAAACAATAACTTCATCTCACCCTTTCATTTCTTTCTCGCCGTGTTTCCTTACTGATCTTACACCTACATCTTATGGCTTTCGTGTTCCATTGTGTTTGTTTATGTAAATGTTTATAAAATAATTAACTTGGGGTACAGCCATATCTATATCTGCTATTAGCGCCTCTTCAGGGAAATGTGACAAGTTTTGCTGGACGGTGTCGCCTGTTACTCCAGCAGCAACAACAACAAAAGCAACAACGAGGAGAACATGCTGAACGCCGCGGCAACCATGCGCTGAGCATCGAATCTTCAAAGCAAATGGGTATTGATTTATGCTTATAAAAACATGCTATATTGTATAAATTTTCATATAAATACATATTTTTGCATGACAACATTATCTCAAGGCAGGAAAATACGTAATAAAATTTGTTAATATTGTGTAATACGAAATCTATGCATGATTGCTAAAATTAAATAAATGTTCAGTCAAATTAGCTTCACGTTTTTGCGTTAACATTGCTTATATATAACTCGGTCCTAATATGAATCCGATACAATTCAAAATAAATTTGCTGTGCCCACTGTCTCACTGTTTAGATGGTTGTATTCCTAACGAAAATTTAATTAACGCTTTTGATGTCTATGTCAACAGTGTGAGGAAACCCATGCAATTGCGGATGTTAAAATAAATTTAAAATGTTAAAGGAACGCTGCAAAGGAATATTGTTCTCTCAAAAAAAAAAAAAAATAATAAACAAAATGCGTATGCAGTATGAAGTATATGGGGCGTTGAATAGACCTGCAGGGCGGTGGGTGGATGGCTGCGTGCGCATTCGCAGAGTTCTTTTGTTTTTGTTACTTTCTGCCCTGGAATAACTGGAGCTTCGTAAAAGAGGTTTCTTAAAATGTTAGTAATTAAATCTTCTCCACCCCTTTCGGGCATTTATTTGTGCATCACGAAAAATAGCGGTAACACGTACAACTTCATCTTGCCTGTTATTATTTCTATTATTGCTCTTGTACCATAACATAGACTCCACTTTTAACTCCTACTGATGCAATCATTTTGTTCATGTCTGCGACTGTGTCGCGTATCATAACGCTTACTTTAAGCTTTTGATTTTTCCTAATTTTATATTTATAGTCAATTAATGCTCAAATGTTAAGCAAAATATTTCCACCATTATTTATTGTTTAAATATTGCCTGTTTTATACCACTTATTGTCTTCAAGAAAAATGAATTTTGGAAAAATGCACCCAAACCATGCCAATCATAAGCCTGTTATTTTTTTTCACAGCTGTAGTTTAAACAAAAGAAATGTGTTATGGTTCTTACCTCTGCAATACTGCTTATTTGTGTCAGTGGGAAATTTATAAAATCTTCGTTTACACAGTTGCCGTAGCCCATCTCTACAAAGAAAAGAGAAAAAAAAAAAATAAAAAAACTTAAATTGTCCGTGACTGTGTAAATTGCACCTACTAATATAACTTTCACAAGTAATACGTACTGATTTTCATTAATGACTTACATATAATCTTGACAATAACTCTAAAATAATACTTTTCGCAGAGGACATTAGTTAATTTGTATCAGAAAAAACACCCAAGTAATAGTCAAGCATAGCCATTAAGACATTTGAAGAACTAAATGCATGACTTGAAGCTAGCAAACTAATGTTAAAATATGACAAAACAAAATTTATTCAACTCGGAACTAAGAACAAAATTGTTCAAGACTCAATTGAGGAGGTCTCTTATAGAACGTTCTTAGGGCTAGTGATCGATGATGAATCAATTGGAAGAGATGCTAGAAACTATTCCAAAGCTGAATTCCACCTGAAGTCTAAAGTACATTGTCACTTTGAAGCACTAAGAATAATAGAATTTAGTTATTTTACAGTGGCACTTAAAAATGACTACTTGTATGGCAGAGACAAGAAATACAAGCTGTGCAGCGGATTTTATGTAATGGAGAGAGGGAAGAAATTTGGAAGGAATGTGTTTAATGATTTGACTATGCATTGTCAGGGGTAATGTTTTCCTCTCAGATGGTTTTCATCTGACTTACACTTACTCCGACTAGCTCTTGTTTCTTTGCGGGACTTTTTACGGTCCTGAGACCATAAGGGAAGGAGTCAAGTAGATTAATAATTAGATTGTTGATGTCGAGGAATGAAACATTATTTATTGACAAATTTTTTTGTTCCACTTAAAGAGCCACCGCTAGTCCTTGGAGAATTTCTTGTGTTATATGTGCCACTTCTGCAATAACTATAAAACTATAAGCCCCATATTTATTTTACCAGCACTACGTAACACGCTACGAATCTTTGATACTGAATACTAGTCTTCAGCGAGTATTAATGTTCATATTGACAGTGAAACCTCCGACACTGCCTACTGTTAATTCTCTAAAACTGTTACAACTGACGCAACGCTACCCTAAATGAATGACAAAAGCTCGCTGACTGAGAATTCCTCCTGAAAACTGAGCTGAACTGATCTCTGATAACCCAGATTTGATGCAATAACTGAATCGAACTGATGAATACTCTTGAATTGATACTGGACCGCAAAATTACAAGCCTAAATAAACATGGCAGTCTGTCGGTCTCCCGGAGCTATAATTTCTTTCAAAATATGCCGAACTCGCAAAATGTCCTCATCTCTTTAATTGGTTATCGTGTCTACGACCCAAGATACGTCACCAACATTTAGCGTTAACTTCTCCCCTTCAAGAGATTATCGGCCCGTCATTTCTCCCCCGTAGCTGGCACATGTTTTATTACACTACTCTGCTTTTCAATTCTCCAAGTAATAGCGGTCCGTTTTGCTTTGAGGACATCTATACAACATACTGTTACAATAGGCATCTCCGTTCCTATCGCCAGGTCAAGTTTTTAATAGCTAGAGTGGATTTCTGCACTCTCGTACGAGAAAATAACATTTTACACACAACACTTCAACATATGCACAAAAATAAAAATGACACTGCAATTATAATTAAAATCGAAAAAGTGCATAAAATGAATGAATATGTTGATTATAATTAATATGGAGATGGGAATTAATAAATTCCACGTTAGATGTTAAAAGTTTTTATTTGTGAGTAATCTTTATTATAAGTGAGAAATGGGATAAGAATTTAGCTGTTAGTAATTATAAATGAGTTGCTACGTGTTCTGACTCGCGTTCCAGATACACTAGAGAGGATCTACAATGATATGATTAATTCTATTCTGCTATATAGAAGTGAAATGTTGGGATTGAGGAGAGCTGACCATATTAATAAAATACAAGTCTATATTTGTAAAAGAGATCTCGAACTCCCCAAAGGAACGTCAAGCTGTGAGGTCTTGAGGGAAATGGTTGTTATGGAGATACGGCTAAATAAAGACGGTGAATTACTGGCTTAGACTAGTGTAGGGAGACGCTAAATGCCATAGACATCAGATACAAAATATAACACTAACGTTTTGGGTTGCAGACATTGAAAGAGGACTCAAGAGGAAATGGCATGAGTTCAATATGGCGAAGAGATAATAAAAATGCATGGAAGAAGTTAGAACAAGGCTAGAGGCTATCAGCAGGGCAGGAAATCGAGACAGAAACGTTACACGAAAATCTCTTTGAGCCTATCGAATGAAGATAATAGGAGACATGTTTCAGCAAAGGTCTAGAACGCACAAGTTTAAGGGGTTCATTATAGAAATAACTGTCTTTATCTAAGTGTTCCATCGTGTTACTATGAAATAGGGCTTGGTCGGAGGCTGACATATCAAAGACCACATCTTGCTCCGTAACCTAAATGTTACAGTGGTGATTTGCAGCTGCATAACGAAAGCGAGATGAAGAATGAATATTCAAATGCAGATGTAAATTCTTTCATTCTCGTCGATTCCAGGAATGAAAGTCTGACAGTTTCCAGCTTATTGGTACTTTCAGGAATCCAGCCGAAATTAAAGTTTATACGCCATAATCCTTACTAGTCACATTTAGTTGCATTAGGCCAGCCGTATAATTGTTTGTGTTTCCAACTAATTTCACCATTATTCATAATTTTCTTTGTTCTTTGTTAACATCTATGAGCTATTTTACAAGCTCCCTGTCTAACCCAAGCCATTCCTAATCTTGCCTTTCTCCTTAAAACGAGCATATATACATCTTCATCCCAGATTAATTTCATTTCTTTCTAAAAAAAATTAAGGCATTTAGGTCGATTGACTTGCTGGGGCCTATTTTTGGATCACACTAATTGGTTGAATATGGGCATTTTTCTATCCAAAGTGCGCGAAGATAGAGGCAATTTAATTTCTGGATAAAACACAATAATGAGTATAGTTGTAAATGATATGTAAGTTGTTTCCGATATACCGTTCTTCCATTTTCATTTTTTAAATTTATTTAGTTATCAATGCTTTATATGTTTATTATTTTTCCTCTTTCAAATTGTATAACATAATTAAGCATGTATGCATGTCGAGACCCTGCATAAAACATATTTGTAATATTTATATAGAATTTTTAACAACAAAGACACACCACGACAACTCAGCTCATCTCATCAGAGTCCCGTTCAATTCAGAGGATAAATTTTGCTCAGAGGTCTCTTCTCTCTGGCTTGAGCTTCTTTTACATGCCGTAAATCTACGACATGGAAGCCACTGCTTTACTTCCCTTACAAAAGAAGGCTTACTTAGGATTTTTACGCCCAAAAAATCCATCGACCTTGGCCGGAATCTTGGATCTACGAGAGTGATGTTGGTGGGTCAGTGGTAAATACCAAACATTTCTTTTGCCGTTTATGTAGTTAGCCAGAACCTAAGCGGACAAACGCGAGAACCTCCAGAAGACAATGCTACCTGCCACAGCTATTTGTTTAAGTATGCACCAACCGATGGAGAAATATTTTGTGACATTATTGCGTTTCATGCCTTGACTGACATTAGGATTGCATCAAAAAGTGACATAATTTAATGTGTCATTTTTGCCAGATTCATATATTTTAATCTCTACTTTGAATAAAATCAGGAGTTCCTATGCATTTTATATTACATATTTTGAAGTTTATGTTAATTTGTGTAATTATTTTTAGAATAATATATCATAAAAAACCGGACTCTAGCAAAAAGGTATTCGTGGTGTAGAAGAACCCTAAGAATTATTAGTGATGCTGCAACCAAACATCTTGTGTGCCCTTGTTTAAGAATATAATTTTCCCATCTTCACAGGAAAGTACGTGTACATATTCCCTTTTGGGTCACCTGGCTAATAATTATTAGTTTCAAGGCTAATTATCCGCCTATAGTACCTTAGTAGTAAAAACGGACGTTAAACACTAATAAAAAAATGGCTAATTATATGGTGCATGGTCATGATAATAGACAAATAACTAATAAGCATAAAACTCATTAACTCTTCCAGAAGGGGTGTTATTATTTGCAGTGCAGGTATATAATAGCCTTCCAACCTATTTAAAATTGCTAGATGACCAACGGTACCGCATTGTGTTTAAAAACTGTGCAAATAAATCTATTCACTCATTCATTTATGATTATTTTAGTATTAATGCAAAATAAACTTCATGCATGCCCTTATTCCTTTTGTTACCAACATAAATTCATTTTGTTATATGACACGTTCTACATCCTGAAGCCTTTATCAATATGATATGAACAAAACGTTTATCACTTACTACGCGTCGGTTGCCCACGTTAGAAGCAACTGTCAACTGCCATTAACGCCTTGCATTCAGCGTATGGTATACAACTCTTAGAGTCAGTTTGTATAAAAATTGCTAACCAGAGATTACTTTTAACTGTAATTTAAAAAGTAAGTTGAGGTTAGTCATTAATTCTGTTGTATAAAAATAACCTCAGATACATAGCCTCGAGTTTAACCGTCAAACCTACGGCAACATCGCGAAATAATAGCGAGATTCGTGTTTAAAATGGGTCGATTTCATTTTTTAAATATGTCTTTCAACATGCATAAGGAAAAATCAAAACGAATGCGAGCGAACGACAAATGTTAGTAAACGTGAAAAGGATATTATTTTTGATCTGCTGCTAAAATATCAGAGAATAATAGAAAGAAATACACATATATTAAACCGCAAATAAGGATAAAGAACGTACATGGAGGTAAATTGCCAAAGAGGATAATGACTCGATTCTGAAGACTTCTGCATTATAACTCCCAAGCGATATAATGAGTATATTGGCGTAGTGGTAACCATACTTGCCTCCTAAAATCCAAAGTCGCGGGGTTCAAACCCGGCTAGGATCGATGGATTTTTTCGGGCGTAAAAATCGTAAGTATGGCTTCCTTCAGAAGAGAAGTAAAGCCGTGGGTCCCGTGGTGTACATTTACGGCACGAAAAAGATCCTTAAACCTGAAAGAAGAGGCCTCTGAACAAAATTTATCTGCCGTTTCACGCCTGGAATTCCCATAGGACGCTAATGACTTGAGAAGTTAAAGTGCGTCCGTAAATAAACCAAATCAACAAAAAATGAGCCCTCTTCGTTTAGCATTTTAATGAAAGTTCTCAGAGCTGCTACTACTCTAGTAGCTTTATGAATGCTTTTACTGGCCGTTCCTTTCTCCACTTTAAATATACCTCCAATAACTATTTGGAAACTCCTGTCGAATGGAACCTTAAATTTATTAGTTTCATGAACGTAAAATTCAAAGTATGATTTCGCTTAGTTTGTGATTGTAACGGGGACGTTTCAGTTCTTCGACATCTTTTGCTACACGAAATCGCATTTTGAACTTTTGTCATTCAGTTTTAGAAGCTGATTTTCTCTCTCATAAAATACTAGAAGCACGGTGAAATTCATCATTGGATAAGATGTCGGAATAATCAGAATCTGTAATATATCGCTTGTAAGGTTAGCCTAACATAACCTACAATTGAACGCTACTCTGCCTGCTATTGTTACGCGTAAATGAAAAATGAAATTAAAATAAATGTAACACCAATTTATTTATAAATGAAGTTGTTACGATTCTGCACTCTGAGAAATGTTCTATTTAACAATTACTAAACTCTATTTAGTGCTTTAACTTTGACATTTTGTGGGTTAGATTTAATTTGAGGTTAACGTGAACTAATCGTAGATTAATGTTTTTACAACCAAAAGTCCAAATTATACATAACTGATGGTTAATTTTTATGCCCTATACTCAAGATACAGCCGGCCCTTAGTTTTAGTTATGGAGATCTCCAGCTCTTTACAGTATAATTGCATATATAAATTAATGAAGCTGTCATGGCAAAGCAACAAACAACACACACTCCACGTCGACTACAGTTGTAGACGGGTACACAGTTTATTTTCCTCTTACACAGACAACCAGAATGTTTAAAGTGCGCGGATATGTTTATCTATCAGTGTATCCTGCCTCAAAGTGATGTTGAGCTGTGATTATGGACTTAGTCGCATGGAATTTCAGTACACAAAATTCACCAATGTTATGACCGTCACGTTCACAAAATACTGTTTTGTGGTCAAATCGTTAAGCTATTTTAATCAAGAATAGTAAAAATAAATGTTTCCATATATCTTTTCGTGTTGCTGTTTAAAATTAACCATGAATGAGTCAATATTCTGGATGCTTAACAAGCGTTTGTATATTTTACATTAATCAAATGTTAAAAAAAAAAAATAACTTTTCCCATTTTCAGCTAGAATTGGCACTAATACAGATAACGCTTAGAAACGTGTTTTGCTTCTGTCGTCCATATTATTTTTGAAAGCTTTTTGATCTGAACAGTTGCTACCAGTAGCGAGGGGTACAGCAAATTGTGGGGTTCTTAAAGAGGGACTTAGACAGGTACCTGATTTTTATCAATATATTTAATGCTTCTATATTTTTAATTAAGCACTTGTGCTTTGTGTTGCCTATGTGTCTTGGCCAGTTCCCGTTCAAGTTAAAGTGACTCCCAAGTATGTGAATTTCTTAACATTTTCCAGCGCCTAACCTGCATACTCCCACCTCTTTTTCCTTCTGTGTCTTGAATGCCGTTTGTTTTGGTCTTCTACTCATTGACTGCCATTCCGCATTCCTGACAATACGCCTCTAAGCAGTTTAGTTCCCTTTGCAAACCGTCAATTGCTGTAGATATCAGCATTAGACCATCCGCATAAAGTAGCGCTGGTATGGGTATTCGGGGTATCAGATTCTGCAACACACATTTTCTCCAGTATGTCATCCACAAACAAAATGAAAAGTAGGAGTGATAGATGAGACAGTATTTATAAGCTGCCACCCCCATATTTAATTAGAGTAATTGTGGCAAGTAATTTTACGTAACTTCCTTATTATAGTCATGAGTGTAATTTTATTTTCTGTACAAGTGTTGAATTATTGGTGTAAAATATTCTTGCCAGAGTGCGGAAAGCTATCCCAACCATAAAAATTGACCTAGGAATCTCTGTTGCCTATTGTAACAATATTTATAAATATAACCGAAGCAAACTATTGTTTTCTGGAGAAATTTCTAAAGGGGAATCCTTGAGTAAGATGATCATTTGTATACTGTTAGGGAATTGTAAAGCAAGGTAGACATAACATATTACAGGCAACTACAGGGATGAAAAGACAGGCCGATAACCTCTTCAAGGGATAGTCTTCTTCAAGGGAAGAAGAATATCTACATGTAAAAAGGCACATAGGCCATGTCTCTTTAGTCTTGTAATTTTGCGGCCCACAGTCAGTTTTGCAAGAGTATTCAGGGAGGCAGTATCAGTGGAAGGGCTTTCTCAGTTCAGTTCAGTTAGTGGAAAGCTGTAGTTAGTTTTGGAAGAGTATTAAATGGAGCCTTATTAGTTGAGTTCAGTTGCATCTCAGGGTTAGTTGATTTCGTGATCAGCCTTTTAGGTTAAAGCGTGCGTGCGTGCGTGTGTGTAAACGAATGAATTTCGAATTCCTTTTTTTTTTTTTTTTTTTTTTTTTTTTTTAATTTCCGCTAAGTTGCGCTAGAATCGCAGTTATGTTGCCCATTCTTAAAATTGCCCTGATGGGCTGCAATCGTCATTAGTGGGAAAAGCCTGTGGTTGTATAAGCCTGGAAGCGTGGGAGGTTACTAGCTAGTAGATGCAAGATGCAACATATTGAAAACTTTGGTAACAAAGAGCACAGCTATGAATGGAAGGTTGCGGAGCATGAGGAGTGTTAACCCGTCAGGACCAGCAGCCTTTTGGGGATGGAGGCGCAGTAGTGCACCCTGGACTCATTTGGGAGGAAAGATGTGAATACTATAGTCTACGTCGTCCGGCGGTCATCGGAGGTGCCGACGAACGTCTCGACGAACGTGACTTGAAAAGTTTTCGTCCTGGGGATTCTCTCTAGGCCCTCTGGTGCCATGATAGGCTGGGCGGTCTTTTCTCGTTGTCCACGGAGGTTTTTGGCGATCCTCCACACGTCGCCATCAGCATGATTCTGCCTAGCCATGGTGTCCTCCCAAGTGAGCGTTCTGTGCTCGCATAAGTGAACACGCACTTCGTGGCGCAAGCGCCTCCAGAGCCTTCGGTGATGTGGCGTGCGGTGTCATTAGAACAATCTGCGGGCTGCCCATGATGGGCGAATAAGGAGTTCTAGTGGGATGACGTCTGGGTGTGGGGGTGGGGAGGTGTGCATAGTGAGGTTATGAGCATGGGAGAAGCATGAGACCGCAGTCTCCAAGAGGGGATGTCTTGGACTTTTTTGGTTTAGGGGAATGATAGTGTTGAGGCAATCCTTAAAACTTTTCTAGTCAATTTTGCGGTTTAGACCTGCGACATCGTGACTGGCAACCCTTGTGTTGAACTCTGCCAACAAGGGGTTATGGCCGAAATGTAGTGTGTTGATCGATGTGAGGGTGAGGTGGTGTGGGAAGTGTTTGATGATCGCAAAGTCGATGACAGATGGTTGTCCTCTACTAAGCGGATGGTGTGTGGGTTGCCAGGGTCCCTGTACTCGTAGTTTTGGAGCCTGAAGACCACGGCTTCCAAGCCCGGAAGAAACTTTTAGTTATAAGTCTGACTCCGGTCGTTAAAGCTTCCAACTCTCGTTTTGTGACTTTGTTGGTAATGAGGTAAAAACCTGGCGAAAAGAATGTTTGACTTATCATACCATGAGTTGTGAATACCTGATGAAATTGTTTGGAAATACTTGTAAATGTTCCCTCCAAATATAAAATTTTCATATTGTTCAAGTGAATGAATCCATATTTTTGCATAAAATTTTCTTATAGGTAATTTTTCAAATGTTATCATTAAAAGGGTAACAGTTTCGAATAGCTCATTCAGAAAATATGTCGCTTTTGCATGTGGTTATGGTTCCATAGCAATTCAGGCGCAATAAGTTAACGCGTGATAAAAATTGATAAAACGAAGTTGAAACTATTCCTGAATAAAACTAGATTTGGTAACAAGGAACAACATATTGCAGCCAGGTAAATACAGCATAATCTTTATAGTTATAAATATATTGCTGGAGCTCTTGCATCTACTAGCTAGTAACCTCCCACGCTTCCAGGCTTATATAACCATAGGCTCCTCCTACTAGTGACGGTTGCAGCCCCACCAGTGCAATTTTAAGAATGGGCAACATAACTGCGATTCTAGCGCAACTTTAGCGGAAACTCGGGGGGGGGGGGGAAGAAAGAAGAAGAAGAAGAAGAAGAAGAATTCGCAATTCATTCGTTTACACGCACACACGCACGCACGCTTTAACCTAACTGTTACGCTAACCTCGGGTAAATCGTAGAAATCGGTGGATCCAATGGTTTGCTGACGGCCTACGCTGTCTCCTTTTCGTAAATATAAATTGATAGCGACTTGCGTGTTACTGTGTTAGCGAGTAAATCATTTTAATGGTAACAAATCTCCTTTAACTCCAGAAAAATGTACATTGTGTCATCTAGCGGCAGAAAGCTTAAGCAAACTAGTCATGATTAACAAAATAAGTGATTGCAACAAGAACCTAAGTGTTGGATGAACTATTCGAATAATTATTATTAAAAGTTCTAAGTATTTGTTCTAACACGGCAATCCTCGAGCAATTTAGATACAGGTAGCAGGGGATTTTTTTTTTACTTGATTTATTTACGAACGTTCTTTAACATCACAGGTCACCAGCGTTCCATTCAATTCAGGGCGTGAAACGGCCAACAAATTTTGCTCAGAGGCCTCTTTCTTCAGGCTTGAGGTTCTTTTTCGTTTTTTTCTGGCTTTACTTCCCTTCCGAAGGAAACCATATTTAGGATTTTTACACCCGAAAAAAACCATCGATCCTGGCCGAGTTTGAGCCCGCGATCTTGGGTTTAGAAGGCAAGTATGGTTACCACTACACCACCAGGACTGACAGCACGGTAAAAGATTTATATTTAGAAAAGACACTACGCATTAAATTACAAAAGGTACAATAGGTTTCATCCAACTATTTACTATATGAACAATTAAACATCAACAAAAATAAATGTACCAAGTAATGAATTACAATTATAGCCAAAAGTTTCTGTAGCATGAACACTTATTTGTTTTCCAATACAAAACAAACTTTAGAAATGAAATGAAAAGTTGGTTATGTTACGTAAGTATACATGTTTCTATTAATAAATTGAATACTGTTTATCCAAAGGTCTACAACACATTTAAAGTGAAATAACTTAGAGGGTTTGGTAGCTATTGCTTTTATTTTTAAGTGACGTTTTAACACCTTCCCATAGATTAAGATCTATCACCGCTTCACAAATAGAACTATTACTGTTCGTTTTTATATAATACTTACATGTTTTTATATGACACCAAAACTTGTAGCCGTCAACAAGCAACATACACCACTTTTACTAAACTTGAGCTGCATGTTGATTCATTACCATTCTTCGGCACTAGTAAACAACCTTATGCTTTGCTGATACGGTTGCTGTGACGTAAGATGTGACGTGGCATCTTTTGTGCTGCGTAGCAAGAATAAGTACAGAACCTTTAGTTGTAATTGAATGTCCAAAGGTATGAAAACAACTGACTGCATAGAAAAGCCAGAGCCCTGGCGGTTAGCTGACGGGCGACAGAAGTAGCATACGGCAATGGTGTGCAGTGGTGGCTCTCCAGAAAGTGATATTGCCTAATCATACACTCGTTTAATTTCATGAATCATAGTTATTTTTATATTTATTTGGGATAAAGAGCATGTGTTTTACGTTCATTGTATTATCACACAAGTTTTATATAAAGCACAACTAAACATTTTTTTTTCTGAATCATTTTCTTCTGTTAAAATATATACCATTTCGCTGTGAGAAATAAGTCATCTACAAGTTAACTAAAATGTGTTTGAAATATTCCGAAAATAAAAAATATAACTTACAAATCCAATGAAATTTAAAATAAGTTTTCCAGTTTCTTTAGCACACTTGCTGGTTAACAATGCATTATGGCTAGGCTGAAGACTTAAGCACTCAAGCGTAAAATAGCTCCTAGGTTCTCATCTGATCTTGGATTGCCAGGAACACAGTTCACCTAAACTGAACAGTCATATTTAGTTCCGTATATGTATGTAAAAAATGTGTACATACATATGTAGAACTATATATGACTAACAGTGCATAGGCAAACAAATGAAAGTTTTGAAACTTTCTGAATTGGGGAAATTTGCAAAAAAAAAAAAAAAAAAAATCCTATCCTGATTTCCCTGAAACCCCGAATGTTGTACTGATCTCTTTCAGTTGCATATTTCCTTGTACAGGTGTGAACGCCAATTTTCAATTCTTTGTCCATGGCTGTAGCTCTCGAAATCTAGCAGTGGATTCCATAGTAAAGGTTTGCATTTAATAAACACGTGGTCTTGATAACCCTTGAAGACAGTTTTCAGAGACAGAAAGGGATTAAGTTGTCTTTCCTTTAGGAGTATTTGCCCAGAGCATTGACATACCTGCAAAGAAAGCAAGGTCCATATATCCATAGGAGTTGTTAGTTCTGGAACATCTGTATATTTCTCGTATTTCTTTCGGAAGTATGACAGGCCTCTGCTAAGTGAATTTACCTTACTATAGCGTATTACATTATAATTATGTCACTGTCAAAGGGAAATTCTTAAAATGTTGGATATGAAGAGTGTGGGGTTCTAATTACATCAACTGTTGGTTCGTTATACTGCTAAGACCCACTGAATTAATACACAGTGCCTACCAATGAACAGGACAAACTGATTTGTAGGAAGTCCGTTTTCAGTTTGATGTTGCCTTAATTTTTCTGTTGGCTAGGGGTCTCTATCGATACAGCTAACTAAGCGGAGTGGCTTAGGCGTTAACGCTTGGGAACTGCATTCGGGAGGTTCCAGATTTAAATCCTTTGGGCCTGGCCATCCTGACCTTTCCAGTTTCTCCTGGTCGCTTAGGCGAATTCTGGGATGGATCCTTTCCACGATATTTCCGCTGGTCAAGCTCACTTAACCATCACCGAGGAATCATTGCAGCTGTAGAAAACCTTGTAAGGCAGAATCGCCGAATCGCCTCCGAAAGATTACAGAAATATTGCCATTGTCACATTCTCCATCGACGTGACGGTTGGGATACCACAAGATTTACCTGCAGGGATCCCTAAGCATCTTTCTGAGGAGCAGAATGCTCGGCGAATGGGTGTTTGTATGGAGCATCAGCTGCGTTACCAAGCAGAGCGGGGTCCATTTCTTTGAAGATTGGTTCCACAGTCAACCACGGAAGATCTTCGCTAGGGGTATCCATAACCTTGTGACGCGCTGGGACACTTGCTTAAACAGACTAGGCGACTATGTGTAGCGGATATGCCATCCATGTATCACTGTTATGTTTATATATTGCAAGCAATAAACCATTACAAATAATAATACTGTTTCGCCTTCATTTGGGCAAACCATATACGAGGGTAGAACCATAAGTTTCCGTCCTAGCCATTTTCTAGCCATGATAAAGACAAAACTATATTTCTCTTTTCAATATAGTTACGCTTTATATCAATACACTTCTCACATCTTCAAATTAACATAAAAAGCAATCAGAAACCTTGTCTGCAAAATGGGCATAAACAACATCCATCACTTCTTCGTCACACTTAAATTTCCTTCCTCGAAGGTCCTTCTTGAGTTTTGAGAAGAGGAAATAATCACAGGGAGCTAGATCTGGACTGTAGGGTGGATGGTCGATCTCCTTGAAGCCACATTTCTTCACAGCTTACTTTGCAACAAGAGCTCTGTGCACAGGGGCGTTGTCGTGAAGAAGGCGCACACCACCACTCAGCTTTCCTCGCCTGTTCTCTTTGATGGAAGCACATAGTCTGTGCTGTAGGCCAGCATAGTACTCCCCATTTACTGTAGTGTTCCTCTCCTTGAAGTCAATGAAGAGTATTCCTTCACAGTTCCAAAAGATTGTGGCCATGATCTTCTTGGTTGATTGAGTGACCTTGACCTTTAGAGGCGGTGCTTCGCCAAGTTTACACCACTCCATTCATTCTCTTTCGGACAAGGGATCATAGCAGAGGACCATAGTTTCATTTCCTGTAACAATGGTTTGCAGAACTCTCTCGTTGCCACGGTAGAGTTCCAAAAATACCAGGCAACAGATAACTCGTTGCTGCTTTTGAACTGAGGCCGGAAGTCTAGTCACCCATCTTGCACTAACCTTATTCATGTTTAAATGTTCATGAATAATTCGAAGTATTGTTGTTTTATAAAGGCCCAACCTTGCTGCTATTTCTGTAACTTTGAGCTGCCGGTCTCCATAGTTTTTCCTTCCACAAAAGCGATGTTTTCAGGAGTGAGCACCTCCAAGGGCTGACCTGAACGCTCTTCGTCTTCAATGATATCTCGACCCATTGCCCATTCTTTTACGGTAGAATATGAGGGGGAGGCCTCCCCATATACACCGTCCGAGCGTTGTTAAGTGTTTCATTTGGAATAAATCCTTTTTTGATGAAGAATTTAATAACAGCTCGATACTGCATTTAGAACATGTCTCAATCTTCTACACATAGCCTTCTTTATGCAACTATATCTGAACAATTGAATACAGCGGTGCGAAAGTTACAGCTGCAGTTACTTAACAGATAAAATATGACACCAGATAAAGATTTTGTTTTCCTTATCGGCGAGGCCGGAAACTTATGAACCTACCCAGCACATAGAGACGCTCCTTTCAACGTTCACTGAGGCAAAGATGCATACCTGAATCACCAAATATCCACATCATTGAGATAGCATTTATCTTGTATTCTGTGCGAAACCTCCTGTTCTTGTTCAAAACTTTTACATTTTACGGAACACAATTTTACCAACTTCACTTTCCACGCGATCAAATTTATCTCCTCTCACGTCACCAAATCTATTGGATTTGATACCGCAGAACCACGTTGTTCCAGAAATGTGACAATATATGACGATTGTAAGCCAATTGTGTACTTTCCTAGTAACATCCCTTACCACAGAATCACCAACGTGCGCAGAAACTAAGAACCATATCATGTCCTTTAGAGCAATTCTTCTCGGGATACCAACTGCATACATTTGTAAAAGCTGAACTTACAACAAGGACTAAACCTGAGGCAATAAGAAGGCAAATGAAATTTGACGTATAAAATCATTACGTAACTGATGACATCATATCACCTGCTTGTAAAATCACTATCACGACAAATTATGTGGAAGCAATTTATTACGGATGTGTTAGGTGTGTTATTTCCTATATTTAGAACAAAGTTAAATGTTCACTTGCTCGCTCCATCGGCTAACATAATAACACTTGTAAACTGAAAATGCCCGTGATATTTAAACCTGACCTAAGACAAACATCATTCAACAATTGGCGCCCAAAATTAGGTAACTGGTGATATCACAGCAAAAGCCTGTGGCGACTTCACAGTATGTTCCGTTCGGAGCGTTAACAGAAAATTCCCAGTCATTCAGCCCTGTAATCATTCAGTTACTAATCTTTTCTAACATCCTGGGCTTTGTTTCACGAAACAATTAGTGTACAAGTTAGTATTTACTGGCCGTAATTCCATCATTTCTAATAAAACCTGTTTAACCAACATTTATTCTGCAGTGATAGGATCATAAAAATTTGTCACTAGTCACTTGTCAAAATTACCAGTATAGCGACTGTATGCGAGCATCGAGAAGGTGGTTTTGGGGATATTTATTAATTCGTGGACTGTTTGTTGATGCGATTTTGTTTACCCGGCATATATTTTAAATCGTATATTCAATACGATATATACTTTTTGGGCAATTCCCTGACAAAATTACGAAGAAATACAAAGCTGAAATGTAGAAAACAATAACACAAATTGTGAAAGTGTTGAGGTTAATTACATCGAAGAAAGATTAAGCATACGTGAGGGACACATTTTGGTCAAACAGCAAGAAAGTTACAATGGTAAGTGCTCAGGAAAGCTGAGTGGTGGTGTGCGCCTTCTTCACGACAACGAGCCTGTGCTCACAGCTGTTCCTGCAAAGGAAGCTGTGAAGAAAGGTGGCTTCAAGGAGATCGACCATCCAGCCTACAGCCCAGATCTAGCTCCCAGTGACTATTTCTTCTTTTCAAAACTCAACAAGGGCCTTGGAGGAAGGAAATTTAAGTGTGACGAAGTGAAGGATGCAGTTTATGCCCATTTTGCAGACAAGACTTCTGACTATTTTGAGGGGGGGGGGGGGAATTGAAATGTTAATTCAAAGATGTGAGAAGTGCATTGATATAATACGTAACTATATTGAAAATTGAAATATAGTTTTTGTCTTTATCATACTTAGAAAATGGTTAGGCTGGAAACTTATGGACCTACCCTCGTAGGAACGCATTTAGTTGACCTAGTGCTGTATAATCAATAACAGATATAGGCTTATTCAATTTCTCACTAATATTAAAGGTTATTCCTAAATAACAAAAAAGTATTTACATCTTGTATTTCTTGCCCAGTGTACTACAATTTTTCATCTCTGCCATACACGTAGTCATTTTTAAAATTTATTGTTTTGGTTTTGTTAACATTTACTACCATACCCCATTGCAGACAATGCTCTTTTAGGATGTGAATGCCTTTCCGCAAGTCATCTCTTGTTAGAGATAAAAGATTTAGATCGTCAGCATACAAAGTACAGGAATGCATGTACCTCCCACTTCAGGGGTATTCATTTCCTCCGCTAACAGGGCATCCGAGATATCACACAATAACGGAGATAGAATACTTCCCTGACGAACTCTTCTACTGGCTGATCTACCTTCCGATATGTTTTCAACTATCTTAACACAAAATGTCACATCGCTATATATCTGCATCATTCTGTTGGAGACACCTTTCTGATACATTTTACCCACAGAACATCTCTCTGAACACTGTCAAATACTAGTTTAAAATCAACAAATATGCTGTATAATTTACCCCGTATATCTATTAGCATCTTTAAAACGAATCTATTTTCCACCGTAGAAAACCCTTCCCTGAAACCGCTTGATATGTAGATATTTTATTGTATTCCTTAGCTCATCCCCTTAATCAATCATACAGAATCTTGCAGTATACTTTACCTAAGGCAGATATATTAATGTACCCTCGTAGTTCTCTGGCGCTAGGGTTACCCTTGCCTTTTGAATATCGCCATTGACCATGATTCTGGATATCTTTCTCCATTAAATAATTAATTAAATGCAATTCACAGGACCTCTGTTACTTCCGGTACCACTAAGGAGAATTTTACAAATTCTGTTGAAATTCCTTCAATTACGGATGCTTTCCCATTTTTAGCTACTACTATTTCGTTCTCCACTATTTCTCCGTCTAATATTGGTACAGGGGGCATTAAACGCTGTTCTCTAAGAGCCCGTCGTAGTCCCTCTTGATTTCACCACATATGCTGTATTAAAATACGCCAGCCCCCTTCGGGTTAGATGTTCATTTGCCCACTTTTTCGTGCTTTAATTTTTGTGATAAAATTCCAAATGCTTATCGTATCCTCCGATAGGTTGCAGTTCTTAGATCCCCCGCCAATTTTGTTTTGCCATTCCGATTTGGGACTTTCCACTGCGCGTTTACATTCTTTACTTAGTTGGACTTGAAAATTACAGCTTTCCTCAACACCCTCCCGCCTGTAAGCCTTAAGCGCTGCCCCAATTTTTTTCCTTTGCTTGTTCGTATCGTTCATCTTTTGTATGATATTTACTTGTTTTCATGTGTCTACCTATTAATTGTATTTGTCAGTCTTCTAACAATATATGCCCCGTTTTTCCCTCTCCCCCATTAAAGACGTTTGCCTAGTCACGCAACATTCCCACAAATTCCTCCATTCTTTTTGGGATCCCAACAACGGTGACACAGAGATGTTGTTAATTTCCCTTAACACTATTTACTGAGGCTAGATGCTGATTTAGCGTAAGCAAGATAGATGAACAATGCGATTCCACTCTGTTTACAAGTTTGAAATCTGTATAAAATCTAACGTCTCCTATTATATGCATAATATATAATCAATAGTGCTTCCTCTGTTGCTATTTATAAATGTTAATTCTCCCAGCTTAGCTGACCCGTACTTTCCCCAAATTACTTCCACCTAAAAGGCATCGCACAAGGATAGTAACTGCCTCTCGCCCGAGTTTAGTGTTGTGTCTTTACTGTGTGGCACTTCTCTCCTATAGGCATTTTCCTCACGTTCTATAATTATATTTTCACAACCAATTCTGACATTAAAATCTCCCATTATCACTAAACCTGAGTGTGCTTATCTGTCTTGAATTTGTGAAATGGTGCAGGTAAATCCATGGGATTGGTTGCCTGTATAAAACTAATATACACAATTCCACCTCGTTTAATTGACAATATACAGCAACAGCTCCCCCTAATTTAATGCTAAGCCTGTGGATGTCACCCCCCCCCCCCACTCTTCTTTAAAATAAAGTGCCATACCCTTCTTAGGGCTTTTGTTTCACTTTCCTCAAACGGCGCTTTGAAGCCACAATAGTTACAATTTCACACTTTTTTTAACCAAATTTCTGTCAATTTCATAATGCCTACACTATTTAAAAAGTCAATAAACCTGTCGTTCGCAAACTTTTTTTTTCACACGCTCTACATTCCACAGGCAGCTTTTCCCTAAAGTTTACTTGATCTGGTGCTCCTTGCCAGTGGGTCATTGACTTGTTTCCTGCCGCTTTGAATCCGTTTGTAGATGTTTCTTACCCTGTCCCATTACCTCTCCGCTGTTCGTCTCCTGCTTAAGTAAGCAGTATGCAGCCTTCTTAGGAGGCCCGTAACTTAAACTGAACCCGTTTTGATTTTGGCGTTCCTCTCCCGAGGATTATGGACCCTCTCCTATCCTTGAAGAAGGGACCCTTAACAGGTACTATCTGCTGGGCCAGCAGGACCCTAGAGCTCATTAAAAAAAGGGAAACTAATCTCTGAGATTACTATCATCTCATCCTGTGTTTCAGCTTCTTAAAATAGCAAAGTGTTAAATAATCTCAAAAAACTGCGCCAAAGACAGCAATTAAGCTTTAATTTCTATCGTTTTCTGTGTGTTTTTGAAAACTGTAGTGAATATTTGGTGTCACTGAACAAATAGAGCGTGTTCTATTTAAGGCAACTTTATGTTTAAAAATGCAAAACCACGTGGCTGCATATTTGATCTAATTATGACTATTCCCATATGGCACTGCAACTTTGGTTCCAACGATAAAAGCCTTCCGTTGTGTCAGTTACAAGCATTCAAATGGCAAGTGAAAGGGCATTTGTTTCCGGAAATTGTTGGATGGTCATGTTGGTGTTTCATGGCACTGAGAACAATTTATGGTCTCCGGAATGGAGTTACATCGCTTGTTCGTGAGTTGTAAAGCTAGAAATGACCACCATGAACTACAGTAGGATGCACACAATGCCAATGAAAGAGCTAAAGCCCATTGACACTCCAGGAATTAGAAGTGAATAATGCAGGACTATATCTGGAAGTTTTCTGTTTCGAGAGTTTGTCTGCAAAACTTAACTCTCCATCACATGAAGATTTAGCTATTGTTCAACAAAATAGTAATAGCACTTTAGGTAAATCTAGTAACATTCATAGAGGAACACCTTTATTAAAAAAATATCCTTTGAAACAGTAATTCTGGTAGTTCCCCTGAATATATATATATATATATATATATATATATATCACATGTATTTTATTGTAATTATTAATATGTGATATGGTAATCAATTATGTATACAGAGGTTTGCCAAAAATGTATACACACTTCAAGCAAAGAAAAAACTGTGTTAACATAACAAAACTGAATTCACCTAAACAGAAAACGATGAGCACTAATTATCTTAGACTTTTACAGTTACAACAGTTGCTCAAAATGCCCACCATCGGCGTCGATACACTTCTGAGTACTTTGAACTATTGATTGAGCAACGTTTGCGAAAGTGTCCTCAGCGATTGCAGCATATGCCGAAGTGCTGCTCGTGTAACTGATTTACCCAGATCTGCCTTTGTAAACATCGCACACGGTACCATGAGTCTCAGATTTGTCTCGAATGCGTGCAATTGTTACTTACGATGGCGGTTCTGTTCTGTACACAGTCTCCATTGTCTTTGAACTTCAACAACATTCTCGGTTTTCCAATACCACTTCAAAATTACTTTCCGCTGTTCAAACGATAATCTTGACTCCATTTTGTTATAGCAACGTTGGCATAACGTAATGTGAGTCACATCTGTTTACAGAACATCATACGATAATATTGGCTGATCTGTCACGTAGCAACGCTATCATAATGTATGAGAGTCATATCTGTTAACATAGCATCATACTACACATTACTTAGGAATATAGAAAAGCATCCATATACTTACATGACACGTTTTCTATGAGTAATTTTATATACAAGTACATAAACATAAATAGAACCCTTACTCTTGAGCCTCCCGTCACGCCCCCTCACCAAGCCTCCCCCCCCCCCTCTTCACTATAGCCATTAACCTTCTTTGTCGGGTCTTCGCTAGAAATATTCCCAAATTGTGTGTCTCACATGCTCCAACAGTTCCCGGCAAATGTTCAAACTTCTATTGGCACTCAAAAACTGCGGAAATGCTCGCTTCTTAAAATCTCCGTTTCCCTGCTTTCTACCAAAATATGCCTCCAGTATCGCTTTCTCCGCACAATGTTTTGTTTCCTTTCCAAGCTCCTAATATAAACCATGCGAGACCACTTCTTTCTTCTCTGCCACAGACATCTAAATAATATCCCTCCCCCACACCGGATCTGTTTGAGCCTGCAGGTTAAGCGATACTTTTTCTGAGTATTGAGACTCAATATTTTGCCTATATATACCTCACAAACATGTCTTAACTTTTTTTCAACTATTTCGTGTAATGTTCTCTCCCCTTAACCAAATATACTCCAATCCAATTTTGTCTAAGCCTTGCCTTAATTTTGATGCCCATTCCATATCCCATCCTTCCCTTATTTGCTGCCTTAGACAAACTGCTCAAAGAAGAGCTTGATCCTCCCGTATTGTTCTTAGCATGTAATTAATTGTTCTTGTTTTTCACACTTTCGTTATAAATCCCAAACTCTTTAAGAACCACACAATTTACTGTACCCTTTCCTACTTGTAGCAACCGCTTTAGAAACTGTGTTTGTACCTGATTAAGTTCCTCGGTGTTTTCCCACTCCCAAATTTCGGCCCCGTACGTCACAACCACCCTGTACACCAACTCCATAGTTCTCAGCGGGATTTCCGGTATTTTTACTAAATGCTTTAATGTCTCTGTATTTTTAATTACGCACTTGCGTTTGTGTGTTGCCCAGTTCCCATTCATAGCTAAAGTGACTCCCAAGTTCACAGTTGCTAGTGCCTGACCTGCACACTTCCATCTCTCTTTCCTGCTGTACCGCACAGGGTGTAACCGTTATGTCATGTTCACGCGGTAGTAATATTGTTTGTTATTTGAGTGTAAACCACGTAACACATTCTCACTGTTCCATTCGTCAACGACCGCTTACAAGAAAAATCAAAACTTGGAAATCTGTCGCGGGATGTGTCTGTATCAGGATCAGAGAAATGTTTACATAGACCGGGAAGTCCGCGGTCAACAAAAATCACAAACTTGCCGATGCACGAAATAACGTTAGTATCTAGGTCAAGGCCACAGCGTATACAATTCTAGTTTAGGATAAAAGACTAGATATAATGTAGAAGAACATAAATAAACCACTCAATTCCTCGTGTATATTGTGAAGAACAACCTATTCCCCCAGTTGTGTGAAGACACAACATTTCGTGAAACGTGTATCTTGAGAAAGAGTAGATTGCACCGCCCAAATCTAATAACTGACACAACACCTGCTGTCCCAAGAAGCGGTCACCTTTGGCACCTAAGTGAGGCTTCCCGTACCAGAGAACCTCAATTGATCTAAAAGAAAAGAATACCGTGATACGTTTAATATCTTCAATATATTAGAATACGATTCTTCTCCATACGTAACAAAGTAAAAGTGTTCAAAATTGTAAATTCCCTCACAAAACTCAAAAGTGAAATGAATGCAATTGAAGAATGAACACACAAAGTGAGAGACGATGAACGGACGTAAAGATTAAAGGACTCGTGGAAAAATAGTTGAACAGTGAAAGAACTAGTACGTGGAATTGATAGATATAGGGAAGGACCGACAGATTTCGAGACGGTAACGCAGATGGGGCGAGAATGGATTCCTTTCACATTCACATTGAATGATCACGAACTCGCCAATTAAAAATCAAAGAGTTGAAAAGTTTAAAGTGAAGCTTTTGGCTTTTCTGATAAATGAATAGATCTCTCAACGTTCTGTATTTCCATAATATGTTAATTCAATAATAGGTACTCTTATAAGATATATGATAATTTCAGGGAATGCTTAAGGAAGATGGATGTAACTTCCTTCTTATGCTCCATATTAATGCTCAAAAAATGTTAAGTTTTCAGAAGGTGTTAACTTTGTCACATCTATAGCCTGCACTCCTCTCAAGTTGGAACATATATCAGCCAGGGAACAAGGGACTTATACCATGCCCTCATGCTCCGTTACGCAATCGGAGATTTCTATACTAGTAGAAACTGTAAGATTGTAGTTAACGTTAGGCTGACGAGGCAATTGAACTTGCTTAGTCGTGCCTATCACGCCGACTGTTTCAGTTGCATTTCTGTACGAAATACGTGTTAAATTTTCTAGAGTATATTTGTGTAATATGGAGTAGGCCGAGAGTGAGATATGCCCAAGAACAAAGCAGTTTCATGTTTGTTATGTGAAAATAAATCGTACGAATAATGTAGGAGAGAATCGTGCTAAATTTCCTGGAACACATCTCTATTAGGAAGTGCAATTTTCAAACATGTGAACAAGCCGTTTCCATTGGCAAGAAGCTAAGACAAAAAGGGGGTTTAACAGCAGAAGTTGAATGAAATAGGGTCTCGATTAGAAACTTCTCCTCAAAATAATTTCGCAACAAACTAAGCCAGTTAGTATATCTATCGGCAGTGGGTATAAAACCACTCAGCTGCTGCGTCTTAATCCATATAAGTTATTGCAGTAAAATCCGTAGAGACGCCTATGAAACTCGCTTATAATGTCATCAATTATTGTGTTCGTAAAAGTTACAAAGCTCCCTTTGCTCGTTTCTTAAACGTTTACTTGTGCAATAAAGTACAACATTATAAAGTAATATCTTATATACTATTTTTCTAAGAGTTTTAATAATATGAATGAATAAGAGAAAATCAACGATGTGCTAAATATTCATAAAATGTTTAAATGTTCTTAAGTATGTCATTAATTTTGCAATAAAAATATGATAATTTATTAAAATATGTACTACAGTTTCCTGCTTATGTGAAGCATCTCATTGCCTTTAGCGATAACGCTGGGGAACATAACAGAAGATGCATTTGTAATCAATGAGATACACAGAAAAACCTTATTACAAAAAATTATGAACATAGGTTAGGTGCACAAAGTATCGTTCTTATTTCTTCAGGTACCTATGACACCTATCCGGTACAAAATCACAAATCTTGTCACAAGTGCTTTAGGGGAGCAGGTTTCGGAATACGGACTATATGTTTCTTTAAATGTTGCACATCATGACTTTTCACTGAATACCCTATCTTTTAGTATCTCGTCGCTGAAATGCCCATCATAGTATAGTCTGATGAACGAAAAGAACATCTGATGGTCTCAAATCTGCCAATCCATTTTTCAAACGTTTAATTAAAAAGTTTCCTCAAAATTAGTCCATAGTAGAAGGTGGTTGCCATGTTAAATTCACCTGAATTACTTGCACGTGTTCGAAGAGCACATTCGTTTCCCGTTATAGCATTACTTCATGAAGTGTTTTCAGGTAATTTGCTTATTTGACCATCTAGATCAAAATGCACCCTACGAGCCTATCGACAAAACTTTCAACCCAGTCATAGCAGGAGTATTTAATTCTATCTGCATCATCAAACATGGATTCACAGAATCCCAATAAACACAGTGTGTATGATTTCGCTTTCGTTTGTCTTAAAAGTTTTTCATCTTTCCACAGAATGATTTGTAAAAAGTTAACATTATCTTCGTATCTATATGACTTCAACTTTTAACTTTTTTGTATTTTTTGCAGAATTGTTCTGGTATGCTTATGGGTCGTTTCTTGCTGCTTTTGGTGTCACTTTTTTTTTTAATTGATTATTTACGGACGCTGTTTAACAGCTCAGGTCATCAGCGTCCCATTCAACTCAGGGCGTGAAACGGCCGACAAATTTTGCTCAGAGGCTTCTTCTTTCAGGCTTGAGGTTCTTTTTCTGCCGTAAATGTACGACACGGGACCCACGGCTTTACTTCCCTTCCGAAGGAAGCCATACTTACGATTTTTACGCCCGACAAAAATCCATCGATCCTGGCCGGTTCGAACCCGCGACCTTTGGTGTTACTGTACAAAATAAAGTGTAACAACAGAAATAAACCTATCTGAATGAGTAAGACTTTCTACCGGCCCAAACTTTCAAACCTATTAGCTAGTGAATACCTTGTACGTATTTGAAAAAAAAAAAAATGTTCCACAAATAACTAAAAATTTCGCTGTTATTATCGTTGTTTCCATCAGTTGAAGTACAAACACACATTTCGCTATAAATAACTTTCTGCCAAAGTAGTGACTTTTTCATTAATCCAATTTATAAGTGTTAAGAAGTAGTAGTAGTAGTAGTAGTAGTAGTAGTAGTAGTAGTAGTACTTATTATTCCAGTTAAACTAGGTATACATATATTGCACATTATAGTCGCAAGACCGTTCATGCTCTTGTAAAATACTCCATTTCTGAAATTAATTCCAACAAAAGAAAACAGCATTAGCATGAACGCACTCACACACATGAAACTGATATTCATTCATACAATAATTCTAATATTCATATAAAATGTTCGTATTATTTATGTACAATGTTTATAGAAATTTCTTGTCCCTATAACTATGTATTTCTTTAAGAAAATGCCCAGGTGTAGCCAGTTTTGTCTTTTCGAAATTAAATGCCAGCCTCCCCCTACTGGAAGTCAAAAATAAATCTGGGAAAAACTTAATCCTAGCATCTTCTTTCTGTGTACACTTATCCAAGATGTGCACCCAGTCTTCCGGTTCTGACCCTGATGGGCAAATCCTCCTGCCATTCTCGTCATCAACATTACGTGCCTTCCAGTCTCCTAGTCTAGGCTATGCTATTCCCGACCCCATTTTGATGCCTAGCTCCATGATATAGGTATCGTTACTTTACCTAGTTTTAATTTCGCTCTGTAGGTCCAGAGATGACATCTGCATGCCTCTATTTCCTACCGGTTTATGTCAGGCATGCGTCTTTTGACTATTTTCATTACACCATATTTGTCTTCAATACCCTTCGGCCAAATATAATTTAAACCGATTTTTGACATTTCCCGCTGTATAACCGCTGTTCACCATTTTGGATAATGGTGCTAATAGTATATTATCCCTAGGGTTGTTTGTTGTCTCTTAATTTTCTTAGCCAGTATCTAATTACATTTATTTTGCTGTAGACTACATCTTTCCAGCATCCCACCTCTCGTAGTACACCATAGTTCGATGTTCCCCTCCCCATACCCAAAATTCGTTTCCAGAAATCACATTGTAATTTATTTAGACCATCTATTTTATTCCATCCCCAAACCTCACCTCCAGGACTTCATACGTAGTTTCTAATGTTTTGACTGGCATATCCAGTATCCGAGCTAACTGACTCAGTACCTCAGAGAGTTGATTTGTGCTTGACAAAAATTGTGTGTTGATGACATTTTCCACTCATGTCAAATCTTATTCCCAGATAGTCAAATTGTTTAACGGTTTGTATTAATTTTCCCCCATATGTTCATTTTTCCAACTTACAGTATGTGCTAAGTAATAACATAACCTCAACAACTGCTGCTCTAGACAATAACTACTATCCCAGTCAAGTTAATTCATTACTTACTAATCAAATAAATACATTTCTGCGAAAATAATGCTTAAGCAAGGTGAAAGAAAGTGCTGCGAAAATTTTACAAAAGACCCCACAACTGCCCTAATTTGTGGAATTAATAAATTCAATTTTAACCTCAGCGACACTTTGTCGGATAGCATAGCTAATAATGTTGATTTGACCTCTGCTCTTATCTATTGCGCTTGTCTAAATTTACCTGTAAAGCTAACTAAACAGAATTTTGGGTATCTGGACTAAAACTATATAAATAATTAATATAAAACCTAAGGTATGTTGGTAATGGCTGTAAGAACTGCAAATGCTATATTTAACAAGTGAACTTGCATGTGCTGTTATTTATAGGCAGAAGCTTGTTACTCTTCTCCCATCAAATGCACATCTAGTCAATTTTAACGCGAGTTCTGTCCTCAGCTTTATATTGCTGGGGATCGTAAACCAAAACTCGTTAATTTTTCATGCTGCATTATGACGTACTTAGGGCTCGGTCGGAGGCTGACGTATCAAAGACCACATCTTGCTCCAAGTGCACGCCGTAACCTAAATATTACAGTGGTGGTTTGCAGCTGCATAATGAAACCGAGATGAAGAATAAACGCTTCAGTCCTTCCTTAAAATTGATCTTCATATCATCTGGTTCTCATTAGTATACCTCCTCCTGAACATTTCCGTCTTCATTTAGCCTCTTCATCTTAGCTTGTGCTCAAGGCAATATTGCACAATTGATATTTCTGTCTTTTATATAACAACCTATGTCCAGCCTCCCACCTGTAAATTCTTTCATTAACCAATCTATGTAACATGAAATCAACCAGTTTTCTCTATATTCTATATTTTCATCAATTTCTCTAATGGTAACCGTTTCTCCGTTTCGTTTATATACCAAATAGTAATAATTTAATCTTTGTCCTGCTGCTTTCCTTAAAAACCTATTTAATTGGTCAGTAATTTCTTTTTATAATTTTATTTTATAATACAACCAACATTACCATAAACACTACTGGCAGTGGTTCAGTTTTTAATATTTTAAAATAAGCGTATCTTCTAATGTTCTTCATATTGCACCATTTTAAAAATTAAAGTTTTACATTTATTCTTTCATAGTATTATTTTTAAATTATATATTGCTGCAACTTAAAAATTTAAATGCCCTTTATGTTAATAGAACTATTTTTGACCTAATAAATTTTACTTATTCATTTTATAATTCTGATTTAATCACGCCTCTACAGATATTGTGTACAGAAATCGAATAAAGACGTTTATAGATTAACCTGTTAACTTTCAGCAACTGCTTGATTGACTATAAATAAGAATGTCATTATATATTCTTTCCTTTTAAAAGTCAAAAATATAAGCGAATTATAACGCCAACTTACTTGCCTGTCAGGCACTGGAGTTCCGCACAAGGGCGGCAGAAGGCAGCACAAACCAATTATAACGCCATCTTCGAAAATAGGCACACTACATAATGCTGAATGGTTAAGGTGTAGATGGGGATGGGATGACTATGGAGCAAAACCTGAGTATCCACTTAGGACCGCTGGGGTTGAAACCGGGCTGCTTTAGCAGAAAGCGAACATGTTAACCATTCGGCCACAAAACCATAAATATAAAAATCACATTTCCAATGCGTTGCCACTTTTCTATGTAAATGAAATTGGCCGAAAACTACGATATATCCTTGCTTCACTCCTTGATTTACTTATTTTTCAGACTCACAATCGGGAAGTCTCGGGCTAAAACCCCTCGGAGTCAGCCATCTTCTTCTTCTTTTTTATTGTTTTCCCCTGGTAACTTAAATGTGAATGCTGCAATAAATTTTCAGCTCTCCCATGTCTTATCATTCCAAGTTCTCTAGTTCTGTTATCAATTCTGAGGGGTGCAAACTTCTTGGAGGTGCGGCTTCGCTGGTACCGGAATATTCTCTTTACAAATAATGTAGAGACCTCGTCTGTGTGCGCGCCTTACCGTCCCTGCATTCTGACAACCTCATGTTACTCTTAGCTCACCCCTTCCTCCCGCAGGTACCCCCACTAGGAGCATAGGCAGCTCATGAACAAGACTGAAGTACCTGCCTTATCAATCCAATCCAAGTTAATAATGTACTGGGAAATCTCTTTTTTAACTTATTACTTTCCACAATTCATCACTTGTTTACCAGTGCCTAGTAAATTTCCACAATATTGGTAAGAACAATTATTGTAGTAGTCTGTGATAAAGGCTCCATCAGATACGATGATTAGTTTAGGTATCATGGCTATTTGAGTTTATGACTGTCGCATCTGCTATAAAAATGGAAATAAAAAGAAAAAAGAAGTGGACAGCCGCATAAATCAAATACTAATAATGTTCAGGAGTATCAAATGTCGTTTATTTCTGAATTAATGAGTTTAAATATGGACATACATAGATTTCTGCACCGAAAAGAAAGTGAGTTCCCGTAATTTTTAGTTCAGATCAACACAAAAGCATTAAAAATGTTCCTGGTATCGAACATGAAGGATAGCCAAGTGAAAATACATGAGCCACCTGAAACTGTGGACATCTCAGCTGAATACCTTGCACATATAAAGGTGACTTGTATTTGCGCTATGGGTGCCGCGATATCGCTGCAGTGTTTGGCGATGTTTAATCGCAATTCACGGGAATTTCCCTCAATTGCTGATTACATCGAAGCGACAGTCAAAACAGTGGTCAGTGACGGGTGAAAATGCGAAGAAGACAGTGAAAACTTTTATGTTGGCTAGGAAAATGATTAATATTTTGGAATTTCCAAAGGTTGGACTATTTGGAAAAGGGAAAGACTATAAGAGGGGCATATTATGCAGCATTATTGAGTCATTTTAAAAAAAATTGAAGGAAAAACGGTCAAGATTGGTAGAAAAAAAAGTGTTTTCTTACCAATAAAATGCATTCCAATGATAAACGAATATGCATTGGGCCTCGAATCGCCTCCTCGTTCTTAGTCTCTAATGATCTCTACCTATTCCTGAACTGAAATCTGACTCGAAAAGACGCTTTCATCCAACGGATATGCCAAAGAAGCTGTCAAACCTCCTGAATTAAATATCTCTCGCTGGAGAAAAGGTTGAGGAAAAAAAGTATGGTTAACAAAGAGTTTAACTTGCTTTAATACCAAAATTTTTCAATGCTCTCATAAACTCTGTACTTTTATTACCCATTTTGTTTTATTTCTATTTAATCAAATATGACTTCTACTTTTATAATCACTTTCGCAAACTTTAATCATTCCTCTCTATTTTGGTTTCAAATAAAATGCATTGCGCAAATATTCTGACTAATTTTTGTTTTGTTTTGTTTTTGCCTGCTTTTCTTTGAAGTTTTTAACTTACTGCGTAATATTTGAGTAAACTAACAGAATTATAATTGTTAACATTGGTGTCTTAATATACCTGTCTCAGAGGAATTTCAATTGTATTCGGAACGAGGAAGCAAATGAACTATGATCAGATAATTAATCTTAAAGAATCGTCTCTGAAAGAAGAAAGCATAAGATTCACTTGAAGAAATAAAAGGCACTGATATACATTGAGAATTTCATAAGATATACTTCAGTATTCTGTCATGGTACGCATGCAATGGATCAATTTTTTCGCTGATGATATCTCTGAGTAAAATTTGCACAAACTGCACCTAACTGTAAAGAATTAAGTTCAGCATTAATAGCATTTTTGGAACTAATCCAATGTTAATTATAACCATCTAATTTACCAAACACATAACTTTACGCTCAAACTGGCATTTAGGCACTGTTTTGAGATGTCAGAATTGCAGTGTTGCCTCCATTTTTCATCGCACGTGACATTTCTGTTAATAAACCTATCATTCGTTGGGCTAAGGATAATTAATGCAGATACCCGCTCTAGCCTGAGTTGTTCTGATGTTAGTTCATGAGTAACAGATCCATCCTCTGTGTGATTTTCTGAAAGTTTTATATAACAATGTATGATAAATGTCGACAAGGAAATTCTTTTGACAGCCTGCGAGTACTTTATGAATGTATTTGATTCCAAAACTTCCGGATAGTACCTAATATAAGATGCTAGAACTTAAGCTGTTAATTAAGCGCTGAGGACTTACTTTCACCTCACAGATTTTTTTGGCATGAGGCAGCCGTTTTATAAGAAGTTATTTCATAAGAAGTATTACAAATTTCAAACAAAATCGGGCAAAAATGCCAAAGTTGATTATGAAAATATGATAACAACACAAATGAGAACAGCGCAAAGAATAAAGCATTCAACAGACAAGTTCATCAATTACTATCAATGACATATTCAAATATAATTAGGGAAAGATTCTGCTAGTGGGCTTTCAATGCCTAAACGCTAGAAAAATTGAATAAACATGTTTATTTTCTGTAGGGAAAGTGACGTCTATATTAACGCTTTGAATAAAAACCTGTCTTGAATGAAGAGTTCATAGAAAGCCTTTTACTAATGGAGTTTGCATTTGCTACAAGTTCTTGATTCCAATAACAAAGAAAATGGTTTTCTTTTCTGGGAGGTCCATTCAAATGATGACTTTATAGTTTGCTTCAGTAACGAAGCAACAGTTGATATTTTCAAAAAGATGAGAATTTAGGTTCCTGAATATCTAATTTACATGTTCTGCATCAAAATTCATGAAAATGGGTTTTCTTCGTTGAGAATGCGGTGACAGGAACATCCTATTTTTATATGAAAAAGCTATGAGTTGCATTTATCTGAAAGAGGGAATTAAGTCGACATAAACTTCAATATTCTCAGATCAATTGCTCCTCCCTATCCTAGTGTTCCATCAAGTCAATTTTTGATGTTCACTATGAACCGAATCAAACTATGGGTGAGTACGGTTGATAGCTCCTTAAGTCTTGAAAAATGTTCCCTAAAGATGAAAATCCTTCGATGAGCGTGAGCATAACATTCACATAATAGTTGAGAAACAGACTCATTCCCCTGCTGACACCTTATGCAAGTGAGTTTGATGTACAGGCTCATCTTGTGTTCTTTAAGGATGCAGTGTCCTGTAATAAAGCCAATCGCCCATGGGAGTTACCTCCCTCTTGCTCAGTTTAGCATTTCATGTGACATGCTTTTATTAAGCCCGCGTACATAGTTCCAGTACCCCTCACGTTCCTGAGTCTCTGTAACTCGTCTTAAAGATAATCCCAGCACTGGTTCACATAAAATAAGTTGCATTTCAGTTCTTTTTGTTATCTAGAATTCCTACATGTCCAGGCACCCACTTTCAGTTAAATATGTTATGTTCAGCCAGTGCGATAGACGACTCGGGCATCCCAAGAACAGCTCCAAGAAACCCTCAGAGTCTTCTGTCCAGCTTGACTATGGAGAATATAAGAATATATCTAATACTAGTTAAGAGAGAAAATATCTCAGCCTGAAAGACTGTGGTAAACTTGCGGCTACTCTCATATAGCCTAACACCAGTCCCTAACTTAGTTTTGGAACCAAATAGGTCTGGAAATGGCCATATCCTTCCCGCTGGAAAGTAACAGTGAATGTGGTAACCCTTATATTCGACATAGTCCCAAGGGAGCTTGAGATGGTCCAAACACCCATCTATTTGATGTGTAATTTTGTGAAATAGCATGAAGGCCTCAGACCAAATCCAAATAGATAATGAGGTAAGTTCTATTGGCATGTTTATAACAACAGCATAAGTTTTAGTATAACATTACAATGCAGCGTGCTAAGTTCATTTATTTATTTATTTATTTTTGCATTTTCTCAATCTACGAGGGCTGTTCAATAAAAAAAAAAAAAAAAAAAAAAAAAAAAAACTACAAAAATTTACAGATATAATTTCACGCACTAAAATATCGCTTTGGCATATTTTGTTATCTGATTGCGCAATATACACGTGATACAAACTTCCTTATTGTCATTTCCGGTCCCTGCCTGTTGGAGGTGGATGTTCAGTTTCTCCTACACAAAACAGAGGTGACACGCACGAACAATAAGCTGCCTTGAAATTTTGCTTTCGTCTCAACAAATCTTAGGTTGAGGCAATACAAGAGATCTATGGAAAGTTTTTCTTTTCTATAGCATAGCTCAAAGAAGGAGGTTATTTGTATCAAAGGTAGGTGCACCCGATGCTCCGGTTTGTGCTCTAACTCAAAAAAATATTATCCCCACTGCTGCCACTTGAGAGGGAATTGTCGAATAACATTAAGGACTGTTTAAGAAATTCTGAAAATTTCACTGGTTGCCACCCACCGTTGGTAGCCGAAAAGTTGCACATGAGACGTGTGTGTGAACGGTGAATTCCAAGATTGCTGATTCCGAACCATAGGACATTTGCGTGCAGGTTTGCATGCATTTGAAGATGAAATTACAGGAAGATGTAGAGTTCTTTCAAAAGCAAACACTGCTGATGAAACTTGGCCACATCAGTGATCAAAGATCTGTTCGGAAATCCGTCATCACCAACACCAAAAAAGGAACAGCGGTTGCTTCTGCTGGAAGAGATATGACCATCTCATTTATCGATATTCAAGAAATGGTTTGCCAGCATGTCGTACCTGCATACACAATTGTAACTGCCCAATATCACAAACGTTCTTAAAACTTTCCAAGTCAATATCATATATATATCATATATATATGGGACAGGGGCTTTGCATCCAACGAGGACTCTTTGAGAATGCACATCAAAATTATGATGCACGACCGTTCTTTATTGAGCAGCTCTCGTAGTTCTCGGCATAAGTGATTAAAGGCCTACCACGATAGTGTAGTAATAACACACTTAAAGTCTCTTTTCAATCAATCTCTTGTACAAAAAAGTGCATGTGACAGATAAGTTACTGTTTCACCAAATAGAATTGGTTCCCATAGGTTTCCTACATTGCAGACATATTTAATATCAGTATCATTTCCATAGCGATGTTCGAAATCATCTCAATGAAAGATAGACATAATCGAGTGCATCCATATTGCAAGTTCACCTTAGTCAAAGATCATGTTATTGTACCACCCTACGTGTGTATGCATCACTATTGAACTGAATGTGACTGAGTTAGAGATTGGTGTACCATGTTCAAATTAAACTGTAGAGTTTTCCTTTTAATCTGAAATAGTTTTATAGCAATGTCTTTACAATAAATATCAGTAATAGTGTACAGTATCAGAGGGGGTATTAGAGAGAGTTTTGGAGAACTCCTGCACTACAGCCACCCTCAAGACCCTTATAGTGTTTCAAAGTATGTGTTCTTGATGAGATCCAGAACCTTATTTCCTATAAGGGGATCATGCATATGGGATATGGTTGTGGACCGAAGAGTTGATATCTTCTTCTCTCCAGAGCTTCACATTCAAAGAGTAAATGGTTGGTAGTCTCGTAAGATTGGTCACAAAATTTACATATAGGCTCTCCCTGAGAGAGTCCCATTTTCAGGAGATGTTTCCTAAATTGACCATGTCCAGTAATTAATTCCACCACTCTCCTTAACTTTTTCCTTTCCAGCATCAGGAGCGTTCTGGTGAGTGTGGGATTGGGTCCACTGACAAGGTTCTTCCCAAAGACTTGTCCTGGGGTAATTGGATCATTGTATTTTATGTTTCTCTCTCTGGCCGATAATTTAATTGTTGTCCTTACTGTGGACCTACTAATATTGTGTGGTAATCAGTAACTGTTTTTATACTAAATTTGTAATAATGACTTTGCAAAGGCAATTTTATTTCACATATTTATTCCATTTGTTTATGTGCACTGCGCGTTAAATTGCCAGCCCCGAGCTTTATTTATTTGTTTGTTTTTTTCCTATTGATCATGAAATAACTTTCTCTTAACGCGCGTGCGGTAATAAACGACTAAATGTGTCATTTGTTTACTAACGACTACAACACGATCAGCAGTTTCACGAGGTTTTAAAACAACAGAGTGTGAAAAGGTATGCATGCAGCGTTTTCATGCTTAAAGCTTGTAAATGTTTATGTAATGATATAATCAACGTAGCAGGCATACGCCACTGTAGAGACATTCCCTTGAAGAACAGGCAGAGGGAACCTCAATCATCCTTTTACCTCCCGCAGGGAGAGGGAATTAACTAAATAATGGACAGGCAACACTTTATGATATCCAGACCTCTCTTGCTCTCTTTTGCCTATCGTCAGTGTTCCTACAGACTACGGAGCAACTTGACTGTTCTTTATCGCTCTTAATAAACACTTAGCGAATTTTGTTGCTTTTTGGTGATGGTGGCTAAGCCGAGAAGACTCTACGTGTAAAAGAAAACCTACTCCGTTCAACGATTTAAGAATTACATCTCACATTACAGGTAACAAAGAGTTTATCAGATCAGTTATAAAATAGTTGATCACTGTGAAATACTTTTGAAAACAAATTTCGAGATAGTTGGAGCTGATTATCGTCATTAAAGTGTATTTGTAGAAATAGTGAAAAAAAGATTGCCACAGTAAAACATTCACATTTTTTATTTAAAATATGTCAAAAAATCGTATTATTGTTATCTTTTTTCTTCATTTCGTTTCCTTCTGTAAGAGTATTCCAGTTCTTTTCACGAAAAGTCCTATTTATATCAATTTTTGGTCATTCTGTCTTCTTCCCTTTCTTCTTAACTCCCTCCTCGCTTCTTCTTGCTAATGGGGCTTATTTCGATATGGTAATTCTGCCTCTGTTGTCTTCTATATTACAAAGAAACATAGTGTCTGTTCTGGCTGTACTTCAAGTACTTCTGCAGAAAGTGATGAAATTTAACAGAGCTGCAAGAATGTAACGTGCCTACATGATAGTTGCAGGGATAGGAAATGCCCTATCCCGAAAAGATTAAAAATGAAACAGTTTCTAAATAAATGTATGGAGGAGCATGACATACATTTTAACATATTATTTTTATATCATAAATATTTCTTAGTAAAAAAAAGCTTAAAACAGTGCAAATTTTGAAAATAATCACTTGCATACAAAAAAAATGGTTTTTCTTCCTTTTTTATCCCACCTGGATATGTGAATGTGAATGCCCTGAATTCAAATATGTTTTCAGTTTTATTCCTTTGGACCAGGTTTATAAACAAAATCTCACCAAATATAATAATATACTTATATTTTTATATGAATGAATTCTCTGAATTAAAATATGTTTTCAGTTTTATCCCTTTGGGCTACATTTTTAAACAATACTGCATCAATTATAATTATGTGCTTATATTTTTATGAAATATTATTAAGTTAAGACATATAGCTAAGACAAAACTCTTTTTATTTTTATTATTTTGTTTCATTTCAACTTAAATATGTTTTTTGAATAGTGTTTAACGTCTGTTTTCACTACTAAGGCACCACAGGCTGGACACTGATGACAGTGAGAGCAAATGATCTATTGGGAAAGGATTTATTTAAGTAAGGAAATGTTCCAGGCCTAAGTAACTTAAATGTTGGTGAATATTTTGCATAAAGATAGCTATGTGTCATTTTCCAAACTTTTTTCATTATTAGGAAGAGGAAAACTTCATTTTTTTCGAAATGTGATATATCATTCATTAGTGCCTCTTTTCAAATACCAACAGTAATTAGCCATCATTGATACAGCCTTGATAGCTGGTTTTCATTGTTTTACTTTATGAAACCGCTCACCTTGTTCTTCACCCATTGCACCAGGATTCCGAGGGAAGTAATCAATATAGTTGTAGAGAAAATTCATTTTAACACTCATTCTACATCCTAGATTTCTAAAATGCTGTTACATTTTAATTTTTTTATATATTTCTCAGATTTTTATTGCTGCCAAGATTTTTTTTATCTCTTTTTTGTGTGCCAATCATTCTGATTTCTCTTACTTGGACATTGACTCATCCTGCACAAGCTCACAAATCAAGAGTCCATCGAAAATACCTGCTGCTATCTTAGCTTCAGTTTTCTGTAACAAGAAAGTTGAAACAATCACTATGCTTATTCAGAGCAGTAACAACACCGCCTGTGGTGCCTCAGTAGTGAAAACGGGCGTTAAACACTACTCAAAAAAAAAAAAAAAAAGAGCAGTAACAAATTGCTTCATCAGGTTCAACTTAATATGAAGTGGTACAAGAAGTACATTAGAAGCAAACACTAGTGATTCATTTTTCACATTTCTCTCTTCAGGAATTACTCCTTTGTGGCCAGTTTTTTCTGGTCCAATGCTATGATTTAGCCAAATGCACCATTTATTATCTTGTTTAAATCTCTCAGAATATTTATTTTATGTATCAGCTCAATGAACAAACATAAAAAACTGTTATTTTTATAATGCTGATTTATGAAAAACTGTAGCCTGATGAGACAAAACTAAGGCTGGTTTGAGTCATTCCATGTGGTAAAGAAACAAAAAATACAAACAGTTTTCATTCAGAAAAAAAAATTGGTAGACCAATGTTATGCTTCAGTATTTGCTAAAGGTTTTTAAAATAATCCTTCAAACATTTAAGTTTTCTACTTAAAGTACAAGCTGAGAAAATATACATAAAGCAAACAAGCTTTCTATAGAAAGCTGACTATAAAGTTAAAGCATTAAACATGTCTGTATCATAGTTCATATCATTTTTCTTAAAATTGTTGACAATATTAATGATTTTCTACTGCCCACACTAATTAATTATAGCTTTCTTTCACTAATCTCGATTTCTTCTCTGAAGACCTAGGAATGGCTATAATGATATTCAGATTATGGTTCCATGTGCTGCATCTAGATAATTCATGATTACTATATTATTTATTTATTTTCAATTAGCACACAGTTTTATTAATTCTTACACCGTGTAAAGTCATTTTCCAGTTGAAAATGTAAAAATTACTATCAAAAATGTAAAACACAATCACGCAAAAACACCCATGTCTAAAGAAAATATCAAACCTAAGAATATTTTTAGTTTGCCAAAAGATTTATTATGAAATGTTAGCAGTAGGCAACATGTCCTCTGACACATCACTTATCACTGGTACTTTAAAATGTACTTCAAGTTCTATCTGCATGATTCAAATGCCATTTGCACCATGTAAAAAGTAAAATAATTTAATGACAGGTTTCTATACCCTCCAGTTGATGTCAAGACTAGTTTACTTTTGGAGTATGCTAGAAGGACAACCCCCAGAATATAGCCTTGGAAATGTAAAGGAAGAAGAAATTCCAGCTTATAACAGTGAGAAAATCAGTATAATTTATTAACCACAAACTTAATTTAAATAGAAAACAAATTTAAACATGCCAAAGGTGTAAATGTATCACAGCAATGCATATTTCAAATAGTTTCAAAAGATTTCATTTATTACATTTGAATCTTTGGAACTTTGAAATTTGAAGCTCTAAATCTCCAATTCTTTGCCACATCAACCATACAATAATTAGTCAAATTGCTGGCGATAGAGCATATTATAAAATTTTTTGTTTAACAATGAATATAAAAAGTTTAAGTTTCCTTAGTTATATCCTTGACATCTTGACTTACATCCTGACCAAAAGCTATAACAAAATAAACTTGAAGTCAATATAATACAATACATTAAGACTTTTAACATAAAATGTTTCAAAATTGCATTCTGCTCAAGCCACTGGATGTACATAATGAAAGAAGCCTCGAACCTAACAGTTTGAAACGGGTGTATACAACTCATTTCGTCGGGGTCTCCCTTCTGTGTGATGAAGGACGGAAGACGAGTACGGCTACAACATCGGTCTAGAACATTCTATGAACTTAAACCAATGGCAAACAAGCATTAGTGTACCATACTGACGTGGCGAGGAGGAAGAAAGGAAAAGGAGAGGGGCATGCTTGAGTATTGGAAAACAAAGGAATGCGCGCAAGAACGGCAAAAAAACAAACAAAAAAGCATGCAATTTATAACAAGTAGATGTCCCTTAACGAATATAGTTTGATTATTTGATAAAGCTCGTAAACTTTTTTATTTGTTTTTCTTCAATGCCACCAATGTCCATTCGAACTTGTGCTATACTGCCCCAACCTGGCGAGAATGTAGAATGTAGAAAAACAAATAAAAAAGTTTACGAGCTTTATGATATAGGAATTTTGCTCAGCAGGAACAGATGATTAAAAAAATTGTATTTATGTGTTTTACAAACATTAATAATTATGCAACATACATTTTCTAAAGCTCAGACAAGAAAGTGTGTGATTATATCTCCACTATATCCTTAGTTATAAAACTTTTGAAATTTATCTATTAAAAATGGTTTGTTATATATTTTTAAACAAAAACGTGAATGGAGATCGAATTTTAAAAAAGGGGACTTTCTGTTTATACACGTCTATTGCATTACAAAATCATTCATGGGGAATTTGCACAGTTTCTTTTACATCTGGTTGCTTATACAGCATTCTCTAAAGAGGGCATAGTTAACTCATAATTAGAACACTTTTTGGGGGGAACAGCTGGAGCTCTAGACTACACATGCATGAACTGAGCAGATGCCCTTGTCACCACACACATCGCATCTATTATTCCGTAATGACTTTATGAACACAAGGACATGTGTGCTCAGTTTGTAAGTTTTAACTGTTTTTACTACATGAGTAAGCAAGCTGGAGGATTCTTACGCACAAAATCACTTTAACAGCTGTTCTGTTACCCTTTAGCTTCTCCTGTCCCTTTCTTGTTCTAAACATTGAAACATATTCAAGGTGCGTTTTCTTAAACAAATTGTGTATATCTATTGCAGTTTTTCTTAATGGTATTTTAACGCCCTTTTTACTTCTGAAGTACCACAGGCGGTGACATTGATGATACATGAAATGAATTAATAAATTGGGAAAAGATATTTTAAAAAAGTAAATGTTCCAGGTCTAAGCTTAGGGTACCTCCCCAGCATTTGATATTTATCAGGACTGAGGAAAACTTTAAAAAAAAAAACAAAAAAAAACGTAATCGAAATCGAATCCCAGACCTCCCGCTCGCGAATCAGCGCCTTAACGACCTGGACCACCAGGAGGGTACGTTTGTCACTGTTGTTGTCCAATGGCACTGAATGTTGATATACAAGGGGCATTCTAAAAGTTCTCCGTCTGACCAAGAAAGTGTAAGCTTTAAAAGATTTTTTTCGACATAGTCACTTTGAAAATCAGTACATTTAGTCCAACGAATTTCCAGCATTTTAATAATCTCAGTAAAATAAGATTTGTCCATCTGTGAAAAATGAGCATCTGTCTCGTTTTCATCATTTGATGTGAATATTCGTCCACCTAGTCATTTCTTCAGGTTTGGGAATAAAAATAATCGCTTGTATCCAAATCCGATGAATATGGTGGATGTGTAAGCATTTGGAAGCGAAGGCAACAATCCCAGACGTGTGTGAAGGCTCGTGAAAGAAAACTTTCTTTTTCGCAAGATGTTTGCGTTTAGCTTGAACAGCATCCTTCAGTTGGTCCAATAGGGAAGTGTAATATTCCTCTGTGATGATTCTGCCATTCTAGAGGTAATCTAGGAGCACCATACAATGCGAATCCCCGGAAACCGAAGCCATGATATTTCCTGCAGATAGAACCGTTATTGCTTTCTTTGGTGCACTTTCACCTGTTGCCACCCACTGTTTGGTCTATTCCTTCTTCATGGTGATAATCCATGTTTCTCTACTTTTGTGAAACGTTGAAGAAACTGCTTCGAAATGCATGTAACAAGTCTAAAGACTCTTGCGAAATGTTCATTCCAATATATTTTTGGTCCAAAACAAAAGTGACACCCATCGATCGGAAATTTTTCTCATATCCAAACGTCCTGTAAAATGTAGAGGACATGACCTATCGAGATCTTTGCAATGTCAGGTAACTCTCGTATCATTGAGTGCGACATTGTGAATTTTTGTCACAATCTCGTCGGTCGTAGCAGTTTCAGGATGTCCTGGGCGCTCATAATCTTGAATGGATGTACAATCAGGCTTAAATTCAACAGGCTCTTTTTAACCATGAAAACGAAGGGGAAGAATCCATTAATATGGAGTCTAATTCCTTTTGTATTTCTGTGGGGTAAACCCTTCAAAACTTTATTACATCTCGTATTTCATTTTTTATCCACTTTGTAAAAATTGTGAATACTATTTTGTTTACACGATCGTCACAAACAAATGATCGCACTTACGTGTTTGAAACTTTACAGCGCCAACTAAAGAGTGATACTTAACTAGCATAGTAATTTGGCCACCTTCACATCTCCGAGTGAGACCGAAAACTTTTAGAGCACGTACATCATCTACGCAGACCGAGGCTTCTTCTATTCAACATGTGTTCCGCAATTCCGGGGGCCCCAGGTTCGAATCCCGTAAGATAAATTGTTTGACTAAGGTGTTTTCCGGACTTCTCCGGGCCTTAAAAGATAAACAACAGGTAACGTTAAGCGTTGTGGGCTCCCGGCTTATTTACGCACTAATTTAATCTCATTATACCTTCATTGTTATGAAGGATGTTAAATCGTTAATAATAATAATAATAATAATAATAATAATAATAATAATAATAATCCATCTCGCGTCTTAATAATTAATGCTGATACTAAAACAAGTAGCGTGATATTCTCTTCGTTATCATCATTGTTACTATTATTATTTACATTCTTTTTATTATTTCATGTTATGTTATGCTGTCCTTATGTGGTAAAATGCTGCCAAGAAAATAAATAAAACAAAATTAACAAATCGAGGTAAAAATAGTTTAGTGAAATTTGCTCTTGGGTAATGACTTAATTTTATAGGCAATTTTGCAAAACACCACTCATATTTCTTTACTCTTCTCTCCTTCCACCATTTGATCATTGGGTAAGGGGTATCATATGGTAAATCTGCTGTAAAGCTTGGGAAACACAATATACGCTTTTCATAGATGTGCTCTTTGCGGTAATTATAAAACTAAGCTACACTCACCAGATCCTTAACCTAACTTTTTTATATCAGAAATTGTATAAATCCGAAACATTGCTACACTCTCTCAGCTAATATAATGTAGGGGTTAAGAAGGTAAATTAAAATAATAATAGCAATACTTAAAAATGCCCGAGTCATTCAGAAACCACCAATAAACAATCAAAATTGAAAATAAGAATAAAAAATACACGATTTACCCACCTTAATTAATGTGATGATCTACACCGTATTGTCACTAAAATCCACATATCAGTAAAATGAGCACAACCGCGCAGTTAATTAATTGTTATTGGGACAACTAGTTAACAGCTTTGGTAAGGAGAGAGGGTCAAGTTAGAACACGACCGGAAATACTAGAGCTAATTTTGTTACGTGTTATCTACAATGTTTTTTCTACGTTTGGTATACAAAAGGCAGTAAATAAATAAAGTATTATTATTATAATTGCAGAAGTCTTCTTAATCCTTTACATTTTTATGACTGAGAAATAATTTCCTGGTAACAATTGAAATCAATAAACGTTGTTGCTGTAGTTTGCGTTCTATCTCGCTTTCCCGCTTCAAAAAGTGAAAATGGGGTAAGAAGATGAATTTGACAGTTCACCAGTTAAAATCATATAAGCAGTGGAACATGCAATTTTGGATATACTTCCTTAAAAATCCAGAAAACTTTAAATGAGCAATTATGCGAAATTGAAGGACTGGCGTGTGTGAGTAATGGAGTAAGAATAAATTATGATACGGCATTGTCGTATTTTTTACAAAAAATCAATTATCATGAAACCATCTTACCTTTGGTCTGAATATTCTAGGATCAAATAACGGCGTTTTCAATTTCCTTTTGCACGAACATATATTCTCCTTTGACTCCAGCAGTTTAACTCCCACAAATCCACGTGCACCTTGGGAAATATAAAACAACTGAGTTGGGTGCACTATATGCGAAAGTTACCGGCTTCAGCAGTTATTGTGAAGACAAAGACATACACATCATATATTGATTTGCTTGAAATTTATAGAAAGGATAATGATATTCGACATCCTATTAAGAACTGTAATAAGCACTTCCTCATCTATTCCAATGGAAAATGTCGCACTTAAGCTGCTGGCATAAACATGTTAATATTCTGTATTTATTCATCGTTTGAAGAAAAGCGATATTGTTGCCTGGACACAATCAACTAATCGTGCACTTTCGTAACAGTAGTAAATATAAAATAAAAACTAAAATAACAAGTGAATCACGACTGTTTTATATTATGTTTAGAGATTAACGCATGAAACTGTTGTTATCATTTAACAACTGAGCAGAGAAATACGGTTAGTGGGTTTTTATTGTTTGGTAACCTTGTGTTGACACTTTTTATAAGTTAATAATGAAATTATGCTAGTCTCTACTCTCCTGTAAGTGCACTAATTATTTTTGATACGGATTAGTGATTACTGTACGTCCAAATCACCCCTCGCCTGAAGAAATGTCAACGGCTACTCCAGAATGTAACGTATAAAAAAATTTCAATGTATACGAATATTACAAATTCATTTCTGTCAGTGAACAACGGTTGAAATTTACATAATTTGGTAAATCATTGCGTAATCAGTAATACTGGGGTTTTCAAAGAGTCTTTGAGTCTTAAAGTGTGTAAGCACTCGCGTCTGAGAAATACATGCAATAACTTCCAACTCTGCTATATGAAATAATATGTGTAGGCTTGCTGAGGTGATCAAGAGGTCGTGACAGCCCCTCCATGCATTTCTGGATCGACAAGAGAAGCCAGACGTGCGGTTTCAGTGGGCGGCATCGTGTTCCCGCCTCGCTTTCGGCGGCAGCGGTGGGTGGCTGCGGTCAGCAGCACCGGAGGCAGAGGAGACGGTCGCGCGGGAAACCGATGGTCACTCCCGTGCACCGGTTCCAGCCCATCGAATGTGTGGGGGGTGGATTGGGGGCGGCGGGAGGACAACATGGAGCTGCTGCAACGGCAGCGGCGGCGGCACGCAGAGCTCACCTCCATCACCACCACAACCGCCAACTGCATAACTGCCTTCCACCAGCTTACAGGTATAGGTGTGCTCATTTTCTATTTCTTAGTAAACAGAAAGATTTAATTTATAATCTAGAAACGTGTCATTAACAATGTAACAGAGCATTTTGTGTAATATTAGATGACTGCTTATTCTGATTGCTGATAGCTACAGTTAGGTTTATTTACGGACGCTCTTTAACATCTCAAGTCAACAGCGTCCCATTCGATTCAGGACGTGAAACGGGGCTAATTTTGCTCAAAGGCCTCTTTTTTCAGGCTTGAGGTTCGTTTTCGTGCCGTAAAAACACGGGACCTACGGCTTTAACTTCCCTTCCGCAGGAAGCCATAGTTAGGATTTTTACGTCCGAAAAATTCCATTAGTCCTGGCCGGGATCGAACCCGCGATCTTGGGTTTAGGAGGCAAGTATGATTATCACTACACCACCAGGACCGACAACAACTCCAGGTTATTAGTGTTTTGGTGACCATTAATATTTATTGCTTTATTATCCTATCATTGTTTATACTTACTGTACTTTTAACTTTACCTTTCCCTCTATCTTCCTCTTAATCATTCTTATCCGTTTCTCTCTAATTTTCCCTAAATAGTTCCCTATCATTTTTATATTCTTCTCACCTTTTACAGTTAAAGCCTTTCTAATTAAACATTTCCCATCTAAAGTCTTCTGTTTTAGTTGCTAAACCTTTCTCTCCATAACTTTGTTTGCTTGCAGGTAATAAACAATAAAAATCCGTACAGCTTTCTTCACATATTGGATATTTTCCTATATCTTTATCTGTTCTAACCCTTTTAAATTCATAACTTCAGTTCTAGCCCATGTAAATCCTTCCCGACCTGCCTTATCACATTGTTCTATATATTTTTCTCTACCCCATACTATTTGCGTAAGTTAGTACGTGGATTTTATACTGAAAGCATGAAATGTTAGTGTATTTAACATTGGTAATAATAAACACTGACCTTCGTTGAAAATGATGCCCCTTAGCGGTAATTATATATTGCCAGCACCTGTGTAGAAAATTGCTGTATCACCTTATTTTCTTCGCGGCGGTTGGGAACACGTTTCTTGTCTTGTCTTTTAACAAGCATGCGAACAGTTTCTCTACCTGGAACACGGTTGCCAGGATATTTTCTTGCAAATCTCCTTGCAACTTCTCTGCGGGAATCCTTTTCCACATATGTATCATACATAAAAACTCGTTCTTCAAGAATAATATTATGTAGTAGCATAACTAACTTATAATTTACGCAAGGGAATGTAAAACCAATCGCTAACAAAATGTTCTTCAGACTAAATAAAAACTGCTACCTGCACATGCATTATACGACCTTGACAACTGGCTTATCCAGTTCTCCCGCTCTGCAGGCCCGTAACTCTTAACTTCACTGCATTGAATGCCAATTTTATTCTTCCATGTAGATAACCGACATTAATAATATTGTACTTCACATCATATCGTGCTGCACAATTTTATATTATCGCATTATACGAATTTTTTTATTATTATTTACGGATGCTCTTTAACACCTCAGGTCATCAGCGTCCCATTCAACTCAGGGCGTGAAAAGTCGACAAATTTTGCTCTGAGGCCTCTTCTTTCAGGCTTGAGGTTCTTTATCGTGCCGTAAATGTACGACCGAGACCCACGGCTTTACTTCCCTTCCGAAGGAAGCCATACTTAGGATTGTTACGCCCGAAAAAATCCATCAATCCTGGCCGAGTTTGAACCCGCGACCTTGGGTTTAGAAGGCAAGTATGGTTACCACTACACCAAGGACCGACTAATACGGAATGTAAGATTTAGCCGTACTATATGCAATTTAGGCAAAAAGAGTTATTATAGGGAGCATTGCATGTAAATAGCTATTTTAGTTCATACTGCATTCAGTACAGACTTACCTTAATAAGGAACAATTACTCTCTATTGTTTCAAATATTTTAACATTTACTAACCAAATTCGTTGTTTTTCCAGATTACAAATTTCAATTTAATAACTATCATTTAGCGTCATAACACTATGGTAATGGCAGTCATTATTCCAATGAGTGCAATAATCTCCTTATTAGCGCAAAGAATGCAGTAATGAACTAAAACAGCTACTTACATGGAAACAAAACCTCATTATATTACTTACTTTCTTACTTCCGCACCATTTTACGTAGCGCTCATACACAACTCAAGTATTTCACCTTCTATTTACTTGGCAGAAGTGATGAAACAACTATCAAAGCACCTAATTCAATATTTAAAGGAAACTGCCCTCAGAATCACTCATTTTCGAAAAAGAGTTGTTTCCTTCCTTACAGATTTCGCCCGTTCTATTTACTCGTATACCAATTGTTATCGTAAACAAATGAACATCGTTACCATGTTATTTCTAAACAAACCATAATCTATGGAATACTAAGCATACTCTGCGTTAATTCATGGTGCATTAGAATAAAACAGAATTATGTTATTAAAAATAATCCATAATAAATGCAAGTAGTTATTATTAAACGAATGCGAATAATATATTGTATACAACTGGTGGATGTGCTTCATTTAGCTCTCGTGCAACTTATAGCTCACACTACTAATGATAATGGCCCTTAAAGTCTGTGATTTTATTTTAAAAAGGTATACGTAAGCTTTTAATGTTTAAGAGTGTCAGCTCTTAGCACCTGTAGAAGGATGAGCCAGGGGCATAACTATAAGACACCCAAATGGCGCAAGGGAAGGACTTAGCTCCTCCACGACATTATCTCATAACTGCAGCGCCATCGTACCTTTGTGCCATAAACTTCTGGTTTATATGGAACTCTTCTAATTCTCTAAGTACGCCTTAAGCCATCTGCAGTCAATCCAGAAACAAATTAATTTTATGAATATTTCAACTAGTTAACCCCCACTTATATATCGTAATATCACAACAAATTATGACACGCATGTAATATCTGTCGTTTCGTTGGCCTGTACAGAAACGAAATTTGCCCTTTCTGTTTCTTTTCTAAGCTCATTTCTATAGACAAGATACGTTTCTCACTTCACATACTGTTCAACCCCCCCCCCCCCCAAAAAAAAAACTTTTGTCCTGTTTTTCAACTTTCGGTTAGTGAGGTTTAACTCGTTTCCCTTTTAACTTAACAGTTAAAAGTTAAGAAGCGAAAATGTAGTCTTCAATAAATACCCACTTTATTCATTGCCACAAAACAGATACACTATTTTGTAACTTAACAATTGAAACAGTACTTGTGGCCCGTCCCCACCGAGATAAATATAATGTAAATGTTGTAAACCTGTTATATTTTGTAGCAAATAATTGCGTACATATTAAGTATATACGTATCCTCAAGTATTACTGTAAGACATGAACTGTGTTTCTTTAGAATAGGCATTTCCCTGGGGGGACTCTTCATTGAAGGGCAAGCTAAGAGGGTGCGCCAAGGAGATAATAAATCACTGTTCAACAAGAAAGGATAAACACAAGAGAGTATTATGTCGCTTATTGAATGACCTAAATTTTGTGGGGGTCAGTTTGAATCCGGGCCTTTATATGTATCAGAGGGGTGAACTCGCTAGCTGTTTTAGACAGTTAGCTTTAAACTAACCAATTATAAACGAATATTTTAAACTTTCGGAGTACAGTGACTGGAGTGCGCTAGCAGTCGACTTTAAACCAGTCAGCCATAGATAGATGCTTTAAATTTCTGAAGTGCAGCGAGAAACGTGCGCTTGTATGCGTAGACCCCTATGGCTTGATCACGTCAAAGCTTAGGCGTTTTGAATTGCATATATAAACAGGCGTTTACTCTGCTGGAGTATTTAATTTTGGCTTCGTTTTCAATTTCAATTAAATACTCCGTTTAGTTCTCATTTTAAGTTTCACTCAGATTCAGTTTTGGCTCAGTTCTCAGATTCAGTTCGTCTCTTCGGAAGCTGTCGATGGAAGTTATTACGGTAGATACACTCTTAGTGTTGAGAATGCGCTCATATGAAGTATGTAAGAGCCAGACTGGATTCCACCTACCGTTTCCGCGGAGCAGCAAATTCTATCGTTCGCAGAAACACCAGAGTTGTACAAGATCTTGCGATTATTAAATTACTATACATCGCGTGATTGTTGACACTGGTCTCTTCCAGTCCTGTTGAGCAGCGAGTAGTTGAATAGCTGAAACATATCCTGATATGTTGTTGTCGTGTGGCGTGGACAACAACCGAGGCGATCGTTACAATCAACAAGACCGCTTTATAATTTGGGGTCCAACTCGAGGCACGCAACCAACCAAAACCGCTACACAGTTAACACTGTGAAAGTCAACTTTTCATTGACAAAGAGTTAGGAAGCCATCCAATTAAAAAAAAAAAAAAAGTGCGAAAGCAACTCCTAGTCAGTCATGCTTGATGTCAGTAACCCCTTAACATCAGGTTCCTACAAAAAGAGAGAATACCGAGCGCTGGCTATGGGCCGTCTTCCTGCTGGCCCAAGGGAAGGCAGAAATAAGCAAGTGAAAGGCTAACCCATCTTGGAGGAAGATAATATAAGTTATTGTAAATCTTTGCTGGCCCATGAAGGTATAAATTTAAAGCGTAAAATTTTCCGTGCTGGTCCATGAGCTTCCCTCACTAACGGAGGACCCACATGATACCGCTGCTGCAGTAGAGAGAAAATGCGTTTATCGCGTAACATGCAATTAAGACTAATCGGATATACATCGCTGTTTTGATGCACTTTTTGTTTTAAAATTTGACTAAGATAATGGAAAATGGAAAATAAATATCATTTTCTTTTTTTGGGGGGGGGAGGCGGGCCGTCCCTGGTTTAAGACATTAATATCGATCTTAAATAGTTGAGATGTAAGTAAAAAACAGAGACCGTCATCTGTGGATAAGAATGGGTTTTCCATTTGGGCAATAATTCTTACTTTCGTGATTATTCAATTCAGTAATAATTATTATTGGTGCATCTTACGGGAATTTAAATAATTTAGTTAAAAACTTCAGGGGAAAAATCTTGATTGTTAATACATTTCCCAATTTGATTAAGATTTGTTCAAGCAACACTGACAATTCTGAAAGGTGTGTTCAAATGCTGGAGACTTGATTCATTCTCTTATCTGTCAGGATTACCAGGGCATAAATTTCCTCAAAGTTTAGTATTAATATGGGAAGGTATTCCTCCTATATAATACTTAACTTATGATTTTGAAAAGAGATTTTTAAATTTGAAATCATGTGAAAAGTATTTTAATTTATTAAATTCTCCTATATTTTATATTAAGCGATCAAAAACCAACACTCAAATTAAATAAGTTGATCCAGTCTTATTCAGTGTTAAACAAGAGAGTTGATGATGTAAGGATCCCACAGTTTTAAAGCCTTCTGTCCATATTCTTCTTCAGCACCCCATATCATGGCGTTTAGTGAAGCTATAGATTATAACCATTTGCTTGCACAGTTATATATGAGACCATTCTAAGTAGTTGCATATGCCGGTTGTTTTCTCTGTCTTCTATTCACTATCTTGTGGTTATCACATTGTAAAATCCTAGAGTTTCTGTGCAAAGTTCAATGTATAGCTTTATGTTTGTTACATGTTATGTACCTAATTTATTTTATAAATCATCTTAGGAGTAAGGTACATCTCACTTAACTTTTCTTAATGGCTTATTCTTATTATAATTTTAAACCTCACTACTATATCTCATGAAACCTATGGCTTTAGATGGGTTGTCATATAAATTCATTCGTTTTGTTATGTTTCAATCACTAATATCACCTGAGATCACTGCATGCCTCCAGCACAGGTTCTACACAGAAGTTGCCAAACAACAGGGGTAGGATTTTAATAAAGCATTATTTTGCAGTATACATTTTTAAATTTTATTTGCACAGAATGCATCATTGTTATCAAAAAATTGTGCCATTTTATGGAAGCTTATAAATTCCATCATTAAACGCAAGTCATTTAAAGCAACATACAGCACTGAAAAGTCCAAACTAATGCATCCAAGACCACTCACAAGTACGTACTGAACCATCTGATCTGATTGCTCAATCTCACGTCACAGGTGCAAATAACTTAGCTATCTGTTCTCAGGCAATTAGTATAATTCAAATCGGTAGAATTTAAATGAGTTAACTTATTGACAAACCAGTATTGATTTATTCAAATAGGTAAGTTATATTTTTGTATGATGTTCTAGTCTAGCATTTGTGCAGCTGAGTGTAAACCCTTCCCAGTCCTTGCTACACTCATTGACAAATAATAAGATATTTATGTTCATCTCTTTAACTTAAATTTTTCTTCATAATTGCTGTTGTTCTTCTGCTACAATTTGTTACAGTTTTCACAGAATAGTCCAGAATTTTTAGCAAATTTTTTCCATGGCATGAAAATAAAATATGTCTTTCTAAATTATAATCACCTCGTTTTATCAATTATCCAGTTTAATATGAAAATGCATTACTGGAATAAAACTACTACCCAAATTTACAAGGGTAGGTCCATAAGTTTCTGGCCTAGCACTTAAGGATTATTGCCTTCACAAAACCCTTATTTAGTGTCATACTTTATCTGTTAAGTAAATAATTGCAGCTGTAACTTCTGCTCTGCTGTGTTCAGTTCTTCAGCATAAAGAAGGCTATGTGTAGAAGATTGTGACATAGTTAAAATGGAGTATTGAGCTGTTATTAAGTTCTTCATAAAAGAAGGACTTACTCCAAATTTTATAATTTCTATAATCTTGTTCTATGGACTGAACATGATTTCAGCAGATAAGAAAGTGAAAAATGTTTCAAAAGCAGAAATTCATAATTTATCTATATGGATGGAAAAAAATTAAGGTCATTAAAATATTTAGTTATCTGTTTTAGCAATCTCATTAAAACTGGAGAAGGATCAAGCCCCTTCAACTCTGGTTTAGAATCTCCTTTGATATTCAGCAATATTCAGCTTGAACTCAAGAGTATTTATTTTCTAAGCTATTTTTCATTGGTCGATATAAAATCTTTTAAATAGGTATTTTTAAAGTAGCTTGTTCCTCAAAAACAATAGACTGACTGAATACATTTATTTTTTCTTCATCATTCTCCTAAATAGCTGTTTCACTTATTTATCTCTTCCTTCCCATAAACCATAAATGCCTATTATTTTTTTGTGTACATCACACCCAAAATTTCAGCTTACACATTATTTGCAAATAATCAGTTTTGTATCTTTATGATTGCAGTGGCTTAACAAGTCCTCCTAGTGGAGTAAGAAGTGGCCATGCAGCAGAATTGGATAGTAGCGTAATTCTGGATTTACCTCTGGATGGCAGTAATGATCCTAACGCTGCACATAACAATCAGCTTGAGCCACAGTTAATGATTGTTGGAAGACTTAAGTGTGGAATGTGGGCCTCTTTTGCATTAGCCACAGTATTTGTGGCTGGAGCAAAATTCTATTTCGATCACCAGGTACATGGTTATAAATTATCATTCCGCATAATTATGCAGAACAAAAATGTTTGGAATATTGTATCTTAAGCATTCATCAGAAAAAAATTGCACTGTGTTCAGGTAAAATTAACATCTACCATACTCCTTAACTGATTATTGATGAACTAGGTGGCAAAAAAGTCTCTGATTAAGTCTGAAACTCTGAAATAATGAACTTTTACATGATTTTTAATACAAAATTTAGTTTGAAGTTTCTAATTTTAGAATGTATTGAATCTACCTATTGGTGCAACATATATTCAAAGACCTGAGTGTACAGTACATGCAGATGACCATTTGAACCCCTGGACAAGTTGCATGAATGAATTGCAGGAAAGAATCAGATATGCTGTTGACCAGCAGAAACAGCCTTACATATTTCCCTTCAACTGGAACTGCTCTTTACTTGTTCCATAGCAAATTGGTGAACTATTCCACTGGCAATTTTTAACTGCTCAGAGCTTCTCTAAGAGAACTGTGTGTACAAATCCAGAGCAGAAGTGACAAGTGTAAGCATGTAGAATATTTGCTATTATTCAAAAAAGATGATTGATCACTGATTTACCTATTCTAATACCTTTTTACATTATTATTATGAAACATTACCTATTTTGTAAAACAGAATTTCTTTAAAAATGTTCTCATTAACAAATCAATTTATCTAGAAATATCATATAGGTCATAAACTGGTGAGTGGTTAGCAAATCCTCTACGCAAGATATCATATACTATTTTAAAATTGAAATTTTAAACTTTAGAGTGATCATAAAGTCTGTAACAAATGGGAAAACAACACATTTCCTTAAAGTAATCTGCACTACATAAGGGGTTAGTAAAACTTGAGGTTTCATTTCTAATGGTAGACAGGGTACCACAGTCATCATAACATAACACCATCAATTGATAACATATTGCAATCCTTTGCTGCTGTGCTTTGAAGATAACTCAGATTAGATTCAGCATTGGTAATCCATGCTCTACATGTTGGTCACTATTCTAAACACATTACCTCAAATGTTGCAATATGTTTCTTTGAATTCTCTTCAACATATAAGGATCTAGAGAAGCCATAAGTTTTCTAATATCCCAGATTTTCACAGCATATAGCTCATGTCATTTTGCATCCCACACATCCAAAGGAGAAATATTCCCATTCGGTCATCTTTTATCAATGCAACAGTCCCCTGCAATCAGAAAACAATACTGCCATTGGTTCCAGAATTCTTGGCCACCTGTGGATATTTTTACCAGTAGTTTCAAGGTTATACGCCTTAAAACTAAGGTTTTTTTGGCAATATATTAATAATCTATTTAATACCATATTGAATGTTAATTTTACTTGAATGGTGTTAAAATAAATTAAGTTTAACATTAATATGCACCACTAATATGCATATACTGCATGAAGAACAATGCTAGATGTATCAAGAAATAATTGGCTCTCATTATCTTCACGGAAATGGACAAAGTATCTTGCAACTTTTGTATTCTGTAAAGGCTTCCAATGTTTTCTTTGGGTAAAAATAAATAAATAGAAATGCATATTTTACAGCCATATGCTTATGTTTTAAGCATTGCACATATATTAGCCCAGCCATTGTTTCTGGAACTTTAAATATTTTATACATTTATTTAAGTTGATGAAAAGTTGCAATCCTCATGTTCAGTTTATGTCAGTGAAATGTAAATACTAGCTTATCTTTGTTTGCAGGGTTCAGGAATAGAGGTTTTGGTGTTCTGTACACTTTTGGTGTTCTTTCTGGTTGCTGGATGCACAGTCTCACTTTGTCGTGCAAAAGTGACACGTGACCTACTGACAGCTGCTGTGACATCTTCATCACAGGCTTCTCACCCAGTAAATTCTCGTCCAGGACAAGCATCTGGACATGATGTGGAAGTAATGTCAAATGAAGATATTGCTCTTGGACAAATTATGGAGCAATCGAATGCCATTATATTATCACAAAATTCAGGACCTCCTCAACCCACTCTGCCAACTCCTGAGCCACCTCCACCTCCATACCATATTGCAATACTTCTTCCTCAGCAGACACGAAACTCTGACTGTGTGCAAGTGAATGATGAATCACCTCCACCATCATATGATAAAGCTGTCAGTTAGAACATGGAGGAAAGGTGGAAGTCAGAGACCACAAAAGCAAACACAGTTTGTTAATTTGTGCAATACACCACATAGAGTGTGTATTACCAATATGAAGCTGTTTAAGGTTGTGCAATTAGGACAAGGTGATTTTGATGGAGAAGTCATGTTCTGCCATCTATAATTTGTTGATAAGCGTTTCAGAAAATTCTTAACATTTGCCTTGGAGTTTTCTCTCTTAGACCATTAGAGAAAAATAAATAAAACCTATTTCTTGTGGCAGCCTAATATTTTCATTTATGTATTATCAAGTAACATTTAATGAAATAGCTATCACTACAGAAGGTTTATGCAAAATATACATAAAATAAAAATTGCTGAATTTATGCTGGTGATTAATGAAAATCAAGGAAATGCACAAAGAAAGGAAAAAAGAAGCCTTAGGCCCTCAGTGACAATGCATCTCCAAGCAAAATACAAGACAAAGCTTTACTTGCAGCTGCTCTATAAGCATGCAGCTAGTGCTTAAAATAAAATATGCTACATAGTGTATAACACAAAGTTGAATCAAAGATTACTGAACAGCGATTGCATATAAAAACTGTAAAATCAGAGATGATCAAATATAAAATGAGTGTATAGAGAACATTGATCATTTGAGTTTCCATAAATACATGAAAAGCTGTTCCTGAATGGGATCTGTTGTATGAAATTGTAAAACTAAAGGACTATGAACACAGATTATATTGCAGTCTCACCTATTCTCTCATATAAAGCCATGCTCTGAAATTATTTTATGTACTTTTCAGCACTATAAAAATTGTATCCTGTGGGCCTGGCAACTTGCATAAAATATATAAAGCATAGTTATATGATGCCTTCTAGTATCATTTATGAAATGAAGTAGCTCTGCAATTGAATTGTCATATGATATGAGTCCATATTTTCTTAAAAAGTCTTACTTCTTCATATCTAATTTATATTCTCTTTATATGTGTATAAAGATTACACCATGTTAATTTTAGAACCATTTTCCTGCTAAAACTATAAAATGTGTGTTCCTAGAAAGCTGTCCTTCAAATCAACATCCAGTTTTATATTATGTAATGCTTGGCCATAAATACAGTACAAATTTAAAAAAATAAATAAATAAAAATATTTTAATTATGGAATAGCCCTCTTCAACAATACTGTAATCAATAAAACCTGAATTTTGTAAGAGCCATGCACAGAAATGTTACAGCTTTTAAAGGTATATTGTTTTTCTACTAATTTTTATTTCACTGGCAAAAATTAGACAAAAAAAAAACAAACTACTTTTACCAATAAAACTCTACAATTAAAAGAGGTTGTTAGTTACAATAATGATTTATTTTTATCTTGCTTTTGAGAAAAATGGTGGTTATAGCATTGTTAGAGTCAGTCATTCAATTGAAGCAATGCTCATAAATAACAAATGAAAATAGGAGAGTAACAACAAAATGATCACTGCTGTGGTTGAGTCTAATAAAATTATTAATCTAAGCATTACCAGTAGTAGATCTCACAACAGATTTGAAATACATAATGTATAAAAACAGTGACATGAAAATAAAATAATCAATTAATTCTAATTAAAAATTCAAGCCTTTACATAATTTAATTTAGATTCTTTGGATTAGGTGAGCTGAGAAACAATTTTAGAATATCTCAGAAATATGTTCTGAAAATCAAAAAGGAGCAGATAAATGTAGGAAAGTAAATTTTTTAAGAAGTACATTTTTTTTAAGTATTGCAATAAAATACAAATTATAAGAATATGAACATTATTTGTTTATATAGATCTTTTAAGCACTAAATTGAATGTTTTTTGGCATTCCAAATTTTAATTTCTAATATAAGATATTACAAGTTTAAAGTTACTATTTTTTCAAAAGTTGATAAATGCAAAATTGAAAGCTAAAACATTTGTCAATATTTTAAATTGTTAGTGCAAATTTTCATAATCATTTTCCTTTTTTATCACTTTATTATTTATAGGTAAAACATCTTTATTGCTATTGTAGAGAAAGGCAATTATCACATTATTGCATGCAAATATGAAAAATAAGAGTTCAAAGTAACACACAGTACAGAAAGCAGTTCTTTAACAATGTATAAAGTAAAATACAGAAATTTAAAATAAAATGAAAACTCCAGTAATGCACAAATAATGTAATGGTGAACTTGAACAATGTCCTTATTAAATTCCTTAGGTGCCTCTGGTAGACATTCCTTTAAAATGCTTCATGAGCTCCAAGACATCTTTTTGCTTATCCTTACTGACCTATTCTTCTTTGGCAATGTAGCTGCTTTCTTTATTTCCTGATTGCAGTTCTTGGCCTTTAATATCTTAACCTCAACAGGAGATGCAGCATAAACATTTGCTAATGACAACAATACTTCCCTTTTACTTACATCATAGATCACCACTGGTTGAACTGTGATTTTGAAAGGCATCTTGGAACTTTTGTGCACTGGATTTCAAGTTCTTTACCTTTCGATTTTTATTTAGTTCTTTGATAGCTCCATGTTGTTCCAGTATTTCATAATATTCAAATGGGGACAGAATTTTTTTCCTCTTTCTGGCAAGTTCTTTCTGTTCTACCAAAAATTCTAAGGAGACATATAACTGTGCTGGGAAATAATGGACTAACTTTTTGAATTTCCTACTTTCTTCCAAAAATGCCATAAGTGTTGCCAACATTAAATTTTTTTATTTTGATTTGTACAGCAGCCTGAAAATAAATTCATTTCAGTTGCCTGTTCACTCACTGTAATGTCTCAAGATTATGAAGAAAATTCAATACACCAGAAGCAACTTAATTGCATCCTTTGGGTCCTATTTTTAGCAAAGTATTATGATAGGTAAATGAAGCATTAAGAGTGTTTAGTTCAACTAAATCATGCAATAACATCAATAAAATAAATGTTTTCCTTCACACAAAAGTATATAGCAAAACCTGTCTTGAATAGAAAACATCACTTACAGAGAGCTTTGGTATCAGTTATTCTGCTGCATATCACAACATACTTTAAACACATTTGGATTTTCTTCCTTTATTATTGAATAAAATATTTTTTCATGGAGCTTGTGCAACCAGTGATTTATTCTGTTAACCCAGTCTAGCTCCATTCAAATGTGTAAATTCCACAAAAGATCTCTCTCTCTCTCTCTTTTCTCCTTGTCTGCAGTTCTAGTCAAATTTTTCTATAAACCTTTCCTTTCACCATAGAATATGAATAACTTATTAATGCAGGGGTCAGTTCTTCTAGTAGAAATTTGTGATTTTTGCCAAATAATGGAAACTTCTTCAATCACCAATGCTGCTCTTTCCTTTGTTGTAAGATTTACAACTCTTACATAGTAGAAAAAAGGCTTAAAACTTTCCTGTTGAAAGGCAGTTTTGCTCTGACAATTTGATTGGAGATGTAGCCAACAAGAGAGACATAAATTTTGTTTCTTAACTTGTGTGACAAACTGCCTGAAGAAGTTGATGCCATTTTATAAGTACAGGAAAAACACATCATGAAAGATACCTTACACCAGCATAGGCAGCAGCATAAACAATAGTTCAGAAACAATAATTAAAAATATCATTCATTAAAGACATAATTATCTTTAGTTATAAAATAAAACAATGAAGCATATTTAATGATGATGATGATGATAGATAGATAGTTTTTTTTGTTAATTTGGACAATATAAGGGGGTGGAAGCAGTACAACTTTAAATTTTGAGAAATTACCTGTAGCTAAGGACCACCCTAATGTTCATTGACGGATATACAATGTATGTATCATTGAAGATATGAAGATATTTAATGATGGAATGATCCAAACACAACTAGTTCTCACAATCAGCATATTTCATGAATGTTATTAAGAGTCTAGTGGCTCCTTCATTGTTCCTAGCAACTGAAAAATTTAATATAAACAAAAATATTGTCCATCTAAATAACGTACTTTGCTTTTGCAATCAGTGTCAACCGTATGTCCACTTCTTGTTACCCTACTTGTGGCATTTAAATTTGGTTTTTAACCTATTATTCATTAGAACAAGAAAATAATAACATTTTCATCAGAAAAAAATAAGATACAAAGAACTGGATTTTTATAGATGAAAAAGTACTGCACTGGATATAGAAAGAAAGAAACAAACAAACAAACAAAGAATCAAAGAAAGAAACAAACAAACATACAAACCAAAAACATGTACATTGGACACAATTAATCAAACTACAGTTTCCTGTGCTATCATTTATTTGATACTTGCATACTAAAATTTGAAAATAGGAACGGTTTTATTTTCTATAACTTTTTTTTGGAAGGAAAAAATAATGTTCTGATCTTCCTCCAATTAATTTGTAAACAGTCATGATTTCAGGAAGCACAAATATAAACTTGCTTTAATATTTTTTGTTTCTTATAGATTATTCCATAATTCTGATATTGAAATGAAGCAAGATTTACAAATAACAAACAAAAAGGGGAGGGGAAATGTCACAAATTAATGTAATTATATATTATGAATATAATACTAAAAAGTTTTTCTCATCCATTTTTCTATGATAACATGCTATTTGAGAATTATTGCAAATATCAGCAAATGTTTAACAATAAATCATAGCTTCAAATAAAATGATTTTAAAATACACAGAAGAAAATAGTTCTTGGCAAATACCATCACATGTTGGCACTAATGACATTGCAGATAAACTAGCAAAAAAAAGCCACAAAGTTAATTTGAAAAAATAAAATTATGAATATTAATACAATAGGTCATCAATATTCAAATGAAATCAAAAGCATAAATACTCCATAAAGCTAACCAGAGTCTTAGAAAAAGATAGGCAGAAATAACACAAAAGAAAGATGTGTCAATTTTTCGATTTAATGAGGGATATGATTGCTTTTACAGCATACTTTTACAAGGTTTACATTTATAATATAGAAAAATGCACACTAGACTCATACACAAGGAAAGAACATACTGATCAGACAAAATGATGCACCATTATAAAACCTTCAGTGCTTTCTATTGGGAAGAAAGAAACTAAATCGGTTAAGTGGTCTTAAATATGGTTACCATAAAATAACATGTTTTTAACTAAGATTTTTTGATGAATGGATATTTATAATGCAGAAGTCAACATTTATTTTTATGATAAACAAAACACATCTACTGCCAACTTGATAGCAACAAATAAATGAAAAATAATTTCGAAATTCTTTATTGTGAAGCTTAGGAAAAAAGTTTAAATTTCAGCATCCCCAATGGCCACTAATAACCAACCAGCATTTATTTTTAATACTTTTTACAATCTGAACTTAAGAATCTTTATTTTGAAATATTAAAACCAGCTGATAATCTGGGATACTGGCTTAAGAAGTTTGAAGATGTATACTTAGGGAATTGTAAAATTTGCAATGAAATAGATTTACATATTTTACATTACTTGAAACATATTTTTTTTTACAACTTGGTAAAATTAGTAATATTATCAAATATATAATTACAATTTCTGATATTTTATGATTGTACGGAGTGCTTTCATTGCCAATTTGTTTTTTATAACTACAAAATTCTTGAAAAATGGAAAATATTATTTATATTATCCTAAAAATGAGAACATATTTTATGCATATTTTGAAACATTGTATCAATAAATAATAGCAAAGAAGCAAAATCACTGTATCAGCAGTTTTTGAAATGACTAATGGAAATAGTTTATTACATCACTCTTAACATTACATATTCCTTTGGAAAAGGAGTCAGTAAGCCATGGACTCATGAATGGAAAATTTGAGATTTCAATTTTGCTAGGATTGTCCTTCCTACCTGAAGCTTTTTCCAGGTTTCCTTTAATCCTCTTCAAAGATAAAGGACATAAAATGTTCTAAACTTGATCTGGAACACTTCAATCTCAAAATTCCTTTTACATTCATTTCATGCATCACTGGTGTCCAGAATACTTTATAAGTTTTGGTATTCCTTATGTTTTTTTGTTTTTTTTTTTTTTTAATGGTGTTCAATGTTCGCTTTTACTACTGAGATACCACAGGCAGGATTCCTAATGTGAATGCAGATTAATTGAATTGGTAATTGGAAAAGGGAAAATGTCCACCAATTTTAGAATTGATTTTATTAAAATCTACTTTGTAATTCCATTCAAACTAATCATCAATTTTATTCAAATGGTTAAATTCTACAAGTTTGTAATGCATCTCAAAATTGTACAAAACTGTGTTTTAAAATTATTTTTAGTTTTCTCAAAACATGGTTGCATGAACATTCTTCCCTTTCCTAAGCAATGATTTAATTATCTACTTCTTTTATTGTTCAAGTGGTACTGATTGTTAATTCAAGAAAAATGATAATAGCCATACAATAAATCATTTTCATCTGGTCTTTGTTCCACCAATCAATTATAAAACAATTTCAATCTTGGCAATATTTTAGCAAGTACATTATCCTGTGTGGTACATAGCCAAGGTTGAGAATATTTAGAAGCTTGTGATACCAATGCACTTTGTTTCCAAGTAGTTTTTCTTCTCCTCAGCACATTTAAATTGCAGAAAGCTCTAGCAATTTTAAACTTTCCTTTTATATCCAACAATGAATGACTCTATTATATCAGAAGTTCTCTTCGTATATAAAGATCAATTTTGGCGCTTGATACAGTTAATAATACTGAAGTCACAATCTTGACTGTTCTTAGGATTATATAGAATGATATCTATTACACAGACATTACTAATGCATGGAGGAAGATTTTAGTTTTGCTATGAAAATTAAGAGCCAAAACTCTGAATGTTATACTTCATCTCTTAATTCTTAGTCAGCAAGCTTTGAAAATAATATCATCTGTTTTAAACACCATATACAGCTTCTAAATTGGAATTTAATATGCATTTTATTGGACTTCCACTTTACTTTCAATGAAGATCATTAATTCTACAATACTCAAATTATCAACTCAAATATTTATATTTTGAGCATTAGAGCTTGGATTTTTATGTAACTACATATTTCATACGTGCATTCCAAAATGGGAATCTCTAGAAATAGACAGGCAATTAACCTTTAAATTTTAAAAATTGATGTACCTATTATAACATGTTCCTAAAATTACACATTACATTCTATATTTTTGTACATAACACATTACGCATTTTAGTGTTTATTAAATACTCATTATTTACATGTTTTATAATTTTTAAACTTTTATCTTATATTTTACTTTTTTCATAAATTCAAAGCAAAATGTTAGGAATCTCTTCTGAGTCAAAATATTTAGAACACTTTTTATTCTTTCACTTTATGAGATTTACATGTAAGGGAAACCATAAAGAGCATTTAAATATGTTGACTCAGAAGAGATTACTAATGTGTTTTTCATTGTGTTTGATTCCAAATTGAATTAGTACCGAAAATATTAGGAGTTTATTGTTAGTGAAAATCACTCAACCATAATATTTGTTCTCTTTCTCACTGTAAAAATGCACTGCAGTTTGTAAAAAAAATACATTAAAGAGAACAGCAGATACAACAATGGTTATGTCTTTAGTATAGCCCAAATTATCATTGTGAGTGAAAATTGGCAATACTTTACTGTGAATGATAATGCAGTTTGCTGAAAAGTTGCTACATACTATTGGTATTTGATTAACCTGCAAGTACTCACTAGGCAAAAAGTTCTATTGTAGTCACATGTGAGCATTCTGCTCATGGTAGAGCTTTTTATTTTTCTGGATATTGTTTTAATTTTCAGAAAATAAAATGACAACATATATGTTAGACATCACTTCCTATAATACTCAGTAGGAGTCTGTGAAAAATTTGGAAATTGTAGAACTCTCCTTGATTTTGTTGCAGTGTTAATTCAATTAGTATTCTTCCTCTGCTCATTTTCACACAAGAAAATCATGATATCTAGTTCTTGGACATCAAGAAAAATAATACTCAAACAAAGTCACTCAAGCCTTTTCACCTTGTGGAAAATATTCTCAACAGGATGCTGGTGGGAATGTTTTGCATAATTGTAACCACGGGCTATTCAAAAGAAAATGGAATTTTGAGGACAAAAGAAGGTTTTTGATGACTATGAACTTCAAAATAAAGAACAACTTTCACTATATAGGTGACTATATAGATGACTATATAGTCCTCTGGTATCTCCAAAAAAACTGTTACATAATTGGTCATACAGTAAGAACAATGCTCACAGCAGTATATGATCTTAAGAAGACTTTAAATATGGCAGACATGGTGATTCATAAACTTCAAACTATATCAGCTTATACAGAAAAAATAAAAAAGTTAGCTAGGAAAAAAAACAAACAAACAAACTTATAAGGAATCTCTAAATATTTACCCTTTAAAATATGTGAGCAAATGTTCATATAGCAACTATTCATAAATTAAATACCAATTTAAAGTTTATAAATGAATATCCAAAATCATAATGAGCTCCAGAAGAATCAAGGAAATAGTGAACAGTTCATTTCACAAGTTAAGCACTTTCCCAGATTATGTTGATGGCAAGTTCTACCAAATTACAAGTTATATTAAATGCAAATCCAAGTATCTAATTTTTCTATGTGCCACAATAGTGAAGCTAATGATACTTCTTAGAACATTATTGCAAGGGCAATGCCTTTCTCAAATATATGCTGGTAACATGATACCATTTTGAGAGAAGTTTCTCTAAAAATAAGCACATGTAGCCAAACAAAATTTCAACTAAGGCAATAGAAAATTTGGAAAATTATTATTTAATAGTTTATACAAAAATTCTATTGAAATATAATTTTAAATGCAAAAATGTAAGAAATATGTTTTTCAAAACATTTTTATTCTAATGTTCTAAAATTTATTTTAAATTTAATATTTGTTGTAGAAATTATTTAATGGTGTTTAATGCCTGTTTTAACTATTATGGAATTTTATGGGAAGGAATTGCTTCAGGCCTAAATTTAGCCCCTGGAATTTTTCACTAATGAGGACAGAAAACCTGGAAAAAATCTGTGTGGGAGTATGGTCTTAGTAGAATTCAAACGACATACATTTTATAAACAATGTAATACAGTTTTTTTCACACTAATTCCATTCACTTACATAAAAAGATATTCAAAGAACAAGGAATTATGTTAGCCCCAAAGAACAATTTTAATATAAAGAACTTATTAGGTTGCAGAGTAAAGGACTATATGCCAACAGAACAAAAGTCAGGTATTTATGAAATAGAATGTACAGAGTGCGATAAAAAATACATTGGAAAAACGAAGAGGAATTTGGGAATCCGGAAAAAAGAACACTTCAGAAATATTTGCTTAAAACAAATTGATAAATCAGCAATAGCAGTGCACTTTTGGAATAAAAATCATGAAATTAAACCAGAGATAAAACTACTTAAACAACTTCATAATGCAATAGAACTTTCCACTTGGGAAAACATTTTCATTACAAAAAATAAGGATAATTTGATGAATTTCGATTTCCCTCCATTGGATGAACTCAGCAAATTCTTAATAGAACCAACAGATGCCGCCACAAGAACATCAAGAGACCCAACTGCCACGTTTAACAGTTTGTCAACAGGCTGAAGATGGGAGGGATCGCTCCCGAAACATATGTCCAAAATTTTATGTAAGTGAATGGAGTTAGTGTGAAAAAAACTGTATTACATTGTTTATATGCATACCACTCCATTGTCAACAGCTTCGTAAGTACATTTAATTGATATACATTTTGTTTACCAGCCTTCCCTTAGTAACTTAGCTCTTGAATCAGTAATTGGTTGGTATGTTTTTGTGTTTATGTTAATATTGATTGGCAGCCCAATCTAAAAATTTAAAAGAATGTTAATTTGTATTTTCAAAACTTTTGAAGATTAATGTTGGCTACAGGGGCAGAGAATTGTAATTGCTGTAGTAAAAATTATTTTAATGTTACATCTGGTTTTTGATTTAAAGTAAAACTACTTAAAAATCATATCAACACATTAAAACTCTCTTGATGTTCCACTTTTTAAAAATTTATTTAAAAGTAAACTGGGACATGTTTCAAGAGGCACTAGCTCACATTGTCAACCATTCAACGACTAACGGATCTGATCAGGTGCAAAATGTAAGTGACTGTGCTCACTCTGGTGGTCTGTTGATGAACTTATATAATATGTTGTCTGCTTCTGGTATGTCAAAATTAATAAGTCTGTTCATATTTTTATATGAATTTTTTTCCATATACTGAGTTCATTTAAATGAAACAGAACCCAGACCAATAGAAGAAAATTCTGGCATATATAGAATTAATTGCAGAAATTGTGATAAGGTGTATATAGGAAAAACTTAAAGGAATTTGGGTGTTAAGACTAAAGGAACAGTGGAGAAATATAAAATACAAACAGATAGAGAAATCAGCAGTGGAAGCACACTTTTGGAAGGAAAACCATGAAATAGAAAAATACATCATATTATTAAAGGCAATTGAACACCCAAATGAACTCAGTATAAGGGAAAAATTTATATAAAAAAGTATGAACACAGATTTTTGAATTTTGACACACCAAAATCAGACAACATATTATATAAGTTCATCAACAAACCACCAGAGCGAGTACAGTTACTTACATTTCCCACCTGATCAGATCCATTAGTCGTTTAATGTGAGCGAGTGCCTCACAAAACATGTTCCAGTATACTTTTAAATAAGTTTTTAAAAAGTGGAACATCAAGAGTGTTTTAAGGTGTTGACATGATTAAGTAATTTTATTTTTGATTAAAACCAGATTATATGATAGTTTCACTGTGTTGATTCCTACATTCAGTTTTAATTGAATTAACATTACATATTCTTGACTTTGATATCACTTCTTTTATTACAGATTTATTTAAATATTTTGCATGTTTTTCTATATAATCATACACGTTTTTCCATTTTATTACATAAAATTTTGAGCTCTGGCTATGGCCCACTAATGATGATGATAAGGAATACTCATTAAAATGCACCTAAACAGGATGATTTTCTTAACCCATATGTAGAAAATACAAAATAATGTTTATAATGAATTATTTTTTGATAAAAGAGTTTAAAGTAGCTTCCCTGAAAACTCCAAAAAATTTATTTCCATTATTTAATTATTTGATTTATCATAAAATATTTTTTTGTAAATAATAAAAATCTCTTCCTAGTCTGATTGAAAGTGATTGATGTTCATTGTAATACTGTGATGATTTAGTCATTACTCTGAAGCTTAATCTTAATGTTTTAAATCTTTCTTTTATATACTGACAAAACCTTTATAGACTGCCTCCATGGTTTGGTGGTAGTGCTGATCTGGAGGTCCTGGGTTCAAATCCCAATCATGTCAAGATGTCTGAGTAAGATTTTTTTCAGAAATTTTCCTTATCCTGAGATGGTGAGTGCCTGATAATTTCAAGGCATCAAGGACTCCAAGCTCACTTGCACCATCATTAATTTATTTCATTTCATTTCAGAAAAACTACAGATTTACACCTACAAAATTCATGTCCAAAATACAGACATCACAAGAAAAACAATGCAGTCAAAGTGACAATAAATAACACATTTAAAAAAAAACTTTATGTTTTGATAAGTAAATTACTAATACCCTGTTACTTCCTTCACATTACACTCTAGCAAAAGTTACCAACCTTAATAAAAATAATTATGTTTAAAATTGTGACTATTGGTACCATACAATACAAAAATTATACATGATTACAGAATAAATAAAAAATTACATTATGTAACTATAACAATACGTATATGGTTAGAAAATTATATTTTTTTAGAAAGAGACACATTGCTAGCTCAAAGTTGCAAAGCTATAGAATATGTGCATGCTGTTTGGCTTATTAATAAGCACCATGTATATATACCAGTTCCTCCCTTTGTATCATGTGTTTAATTATGCACTGGGAGTAAATTTTAGAGTATGTTCATTTTGTATGTTATGAAATACAGAATGATCCAATGAATTATGAACCAATTTGCGATGTTTTTTCATTGAGAATGTGCACATAAATTTTTTGTCACTGGATAGAACAAGGTGACGCTAACTTATGACTGTCAGTATGGATCTGATAGTGGTTGAATTCAGTTCATTTATTATGGGTGGCATGTTTTATTTTGTATTTAATCAAGAAGTGAATTTTGATTCATTATATTTTCCACTGCACAAAAGGTATTTTTCTATGATTATATGTGTTAACTCAGTCAGCTCATCAAGTTGAAAGACAATTTGAAGAAATATTCTTGGGTATAAAAGTTCCAAGTCATACAGCAATCCATAATTTTTATAATACATTTCGGGCCACGAATAATAATAATAATAATAATAATAATAATAATAATAATAATAATAATAATAATAATAATAATAATAATAATAATAATAATAATAATTTTGTTGCAGACTCTACACGAGTTTCACTTATTGTCAAAAAATGCAGTCACAAAATACATTAATAAACCAAACAATTTAAAAACAAGAAACAAATTTACCTCATATAATAATGCTGCATTTCCATTTATACTATAAACAATTACATTCAACTACATTTTATATACATATTTACAATACATACATTTATCTGTCAAGAAGTTTTTCAATTCTGTTTGAAACATTTTCCTTCTTTGATTTTTAATTGATAGTGACAATTTCTTATACAAAATTTTACCAGTAACTCTTGGATCTCTTTCGGTAGCTTTTTTGTTTTTATTCATAAGATAATAATAGATAACATCATTTATATTTTAGAAAATTTTACCATAAAATCACTTAGACATCTTTCACAACAAATAGCACAGTGCTATTAAATTGTTAAAGTTAAAACAATATAAAATAAATGTGACACATGCTATTCAACCAGGTAATCCCTTATGCAGGTGTGCTTTTTGAGCGGAGTATAAATAGTGTGTGCAATGCAGAAATAGACTCATATTTAATATTTTTCTCAGACAAGGTTTGGTTCTGCCTTCATGTGTGTACACACATTAATTGTTATTGGAATAATGAAAAGCCTGAAAATATTGATAATGAAAAAATTGGTGTATGGTGTTCCATGAGTGGAAAAGAATTATAGGACCATCTTTTTATAAGTCAACATACATATATAGATTCTGCCACAGCTCATAGAGTGAAAATTTCTTTAAGAGAAATTCAAACAAAGTCTCAGAATGAAAGAGTTATCAAGGATTTGTCGCCTCCTTATTCCCCTGACCTAACCTCTTGCAACTTTTATCTCTGGATTAAAATAAAAACACAAAACTGCCATACCCTGGAAGAACTGAAACAAAATATCTGCCAGGAAATAGCTAGCAATACTCAATGGGAACTATAGCGAGGGATGGATAATATTTTTCAAGAGGTGCCAAATTGTATGGACAATATGGTGACCAGTTTCAGCACCTCCTTTCATAAAGTTCATAAAAAAAACTTAAAATAGTCAAGGAAACTGTTATATGGTGTGTCAGCACCATTCTACAATATCAGCGTACAGCATTGAGTGTTGCTCTTGTCTTTAAGCAAAGCACCACAAGTTGGTTCATAGTTGATTGGGTCACTCTGTAGTTTTACAAACCTATATTCATGTAACTGCATGTTTGGAATGGTATAAATTTGTTTGTAATTTTGTTACGATGATGATGTTATAAAAAAATTCAACAATTGCAGTGCTCCAACATTTTTCTGCATTTATGATTAAAATAATCTGTGGATGCCCCTGATTCAATTTGCATGTTCAGAAGGAAACTTAGCTAAAAAAAAGCTAATCAATACATTAATGTGAGCCTTTGCTCTGTGCATTAGCAAGCTATGCAAAGAAACTGGCCACAGAAAAGTGTTACTGCTGATCTAATAAAAGCACAACTATAATATTCATTTATCCCAGAAAAAGGTCACAAATTTGAGTGTTGAAATTAATAGCATAGCTTTCAATATACTTTGGCTATACTGCCTATTTTACAGATATAAATATTATTTTAAGCAATATGACTTTTAGAGAAGAAATAATAACTTTAATATGATTAAAATGTATAATTTAATGATTAATTATTAATTAAAAATATTACTTTAATTTAAGCTAATATGATTGTTTTTTTAAAACAAATAATAATTGATATCATTGTATGATTAGCTTCACTGTACAAGTCCCAATTTACATTTTAACAAATAATAATTTTAATATGATGAAAATGTATAATTTAACAATTACTTTTAAGACTTTGTTTTCCTAGGAAGCATCTTGAGAATAAAATGAAGAAATTCCCAGTTTTACAAGCCATTGTCTAGTGCATTGCAAGAATCTTAATGTTTCCTTGAAATCTACATCAATCATCTGCTGACTCAGTTCAGGGAACAGACACATTCTGATATATACCAGAAGTACATTTCAGCAAAATATTTGGATTCCTGTAATTCACTAGACTGCTGTCTATAACCCAGGAATTTTTTCATTTTATTCTTAACAATTCATTATTGAGAATCAGATTTTTATATGAGTGTTTAGCTAGATAGTATTGGTAATTTTGTAAATATACATAAATATTTATTTATTAATCTAATTTATATCTCTCTCTTATTTTTTGCAATCAAATACAAATTGAAAAGACTAATCATAAATGTATTCTGAAAATGTAGCTACTAATGTTGACATTGGCAGAGATTGTAAGCAGCATATATTTCATTACAGTGGACTCTTTTTAATTTTAACTCCAAGGGAATACAAAAAACTCAAACTGCCCGACATTTGAATTAGCAAATATATAATGTGTCCAATTGTATCCCATGATCTTTAGCAATGTCACTTTCCTTCCTCATACTTTTTTCTGCTTCTTTTAAGGCTTCTATATTTTTCTGTATTGCTAAGCTACAACATACCGCATGCTTTGATATTACAAACAGCATATAGTACATGGTAAAATCACAGCTGACAACTTAGGGTCTTAACTCTAAAATAGTTAAAAAGATTTTCACAAATTTGTTGTTCTTACAAATCTTAATGGGTATGGAAGTTGGAAGGATAAATGCCTACACATCCAAGAGATCAGATATCCAGATTATTGAGCTTATAGTGGAGACAGCATTGGGGATTGAAGGATTACACCTGCACACAAAAGAGGTACAAAATTCACACTATTGAGGAGAGTATGAAAGCTGTAGGTACAGTCTTTCACAAGTGAACAAAAGCCACTTCCCTACAATTAAAATTGTTATTCTGTTTTTTACCTGACCACTGCTAAAAATTCTTAATAGAGCATAAATTAAAATTCAGGAATAAATACTGCTTTTTGAATAAATTAAATCCTGTCTTCGAATTAACCAAATAAAAGGTAAAACATTTCAATTAAACATGAATTTTAACATTGTTTTCAATAGGGGAATAATTTGTTCTTCGAATTACCAAAATTAATTAACATCCCCATGTTTGAAATAAAAAGAGCCCACTGTAGTTATAGAATTACATTTCATTTTTGGATAGATAAGTTTCATTATTTCATTTTATTATAAAATAAGGTGATAAGGTGATTACAAATAACTAAGTGCCCTGTTGAGCAAATAGTGGTTATCAGCAGTTTTGCAGATTTATCCATTTCTTTTGCAGGGGAGAACATTCTAGAATACTTACTGTAATATTCTAGAAAAATAACAAGATCATTAAAATATGTAGTAAAATTTCCTTTAGGCAAATTTTTTGAACTGAACAAGCATGAAAGCATCATATAAACTGGAATTTTGCTTTGCATTCAATTGAATTGGACATAGAAGTTTAATGCCTGCTATAAATTTCATGAATGCAATTCTGAAGAATTCACAAATATGACATATAAATGTACTTTTATTACCATTATGACATAGTTACAGAATATTAGTACAGAAGGAACATTTTCAAAACACTTATCATGAAATGACACTTTAAAAAAAAGCTGAAACTCTTGCTTGAGACTTCAAATAAAAGTTGAACTAATATTTACCAATTTACCAAATTAAGCCTTACAGAATTCTTTACATAATGACCCTCTTATGTACATAAATATTAATGTTATAAGTTCAATGATCATGCAATAGATTAGATTCATGTATAATAAATGTAAAGTTTATTATAAGGATTAAAGTTTTAATGGCAGAGAACCTGTAGAAAAAATGTAGCATTAAAAAATTTATTACCCAAATTTAATCATTCAGATAAGGTGTTCTTCATGTTTTAAATAAGCCATAATAACATTTTGTATGGTGTGATGCTGTTGTTTTCCAATGCTGGGAATCTGGCTTATGCTATTAGACCTCTTGCTTCCCCATAGAGAGCTGTTAGACTGACTTTCATCTGCTTAGCAGGATTGAGACATCTGCAGTTCTGAAGGAGATGTTTATTTAAGATAGCATTGTTTCTGCAGATGGTGCATAGATTAGTGTGTTATGTTTTTTTTAGCATAAATTGTGATGCCCTAACATTTACATGTTCTTAAATAGAGAAAAATGTTTTAATTTGCTATGCTGAAGTATTTGTCATTTTCAGGAGGTACATTACATTTTATAATAATGAAGCAATCTGTGTTATCATTGTTTTTGCAATTTCTAGTTTATTGGCTCAGTTTAATAACCTGCAGTCTAATTCATGATCTTTAAGTGGAATCTGTTGCTGTTGTTAAATGTCATTTGTCTAGATCAACTTAGTCCCTATAAAAACTGTCAGTTATTTGATCTAGTCTAGCAGACACTGTAAGGAGGCAAGTTTTATATTGTAACTTTGAGCACCCATTATAAAGATTTAAGTTAGCTTGTAGTACATTTTTCTGCATATTTGTTTCTGGCCTTAAACTTATCACACTCTAGATCACAGCATAAGGAATAGCCTATGTTAGTTCATAACCAAAGGTGATTTCAAAAGATGTACGCTATAGCACTGCATCATGCAAAATTTTATCTTAATGGCTAGTTTTTTCTCCATCAAAATAAATGTGAAAAATCAGTAGAAGAGATGGAAAAGAAATACAGGCTCAAACATATCAAAGAAATAATTCTTTTGCAGTTTATGGTAAAAATCATTACTTGTTGTATGATTGCAATGCTATGTTTACACCTTGAGTTAATCTTAAAAATATTAACTTAAGTACTGATTTTCATTTATTAAATTTGCAAATGTCAATTGTGAGATAATTGTCAATAATGCTACCAAATGAAGATGAAGCATTATTAAATTCAAAAGAAAATTTTCATTTTAAAATAAAATTAATTTGGAGAATTAGTTTGCCCTTAATTTGGTAATATGCAACTTTCAGTACTAATGATCATTTCTTTCTTTATATTTAACAATGACAACATCAAAGCAAATGAAAAGTTCTTTTAATGGAGGACATTCTCTAACCTAGTAATTACTATTAACTAAACACAACATCTTGCATGCTAACTTTTGTAAATGAGAAAGCAATGTTACTCGTGTAGAACAAATAAAATGGTGTTTAAACAAAGTAATTTAACTCTTTAAACAATTTTCATTTAGATTATTCCAGTTTTATCTTCCTGTTGCATGTAAACTACATTGTTCACAGACTTACACAGTAGATTTTCACACTACATTTTCATTGAATATTCCAAATATTTTTATCTATTAAAAAGGACAATAACAATGTTTTATATGGTTCTGAAATTGTACTTCAATTGTACACTTGAGCATTTCATACTATAAATTAGCAACAGCTCTATGATTTATTTTATCAGCTTCTAATTACATTGCTTTCTCACTTCGGTGGTTCCCTAAGCATTCCAAACTTATCTGTCATCATTTTGTAGGAATTGCTAGAAAGTCCTAAACTATCTGCTCCTAATATACACAATTGTCATAGTTTAATGATACAAATGAAATGAAATGATTAGTATTATCCCCTTGTTTTTAATAAATTAGGATGTTGTAATAGGCACCTACCTCTAAGTTAAATATATAAATACCAATTATAAACATGCAGGAATTTGAGACTGGTATTTTATATCATGTTTCTATTATAAAAATATGTATGAATCTGTGATATAGCTTTTATTGTTTTGAATGAATTCATACTCATGAATAATCATTTCTTCATAATTAATAACTATTAATTAATCAATGGCTGCTAACAGATTTATTAATTTTTCCTAGATCAAATAAAAAATAGAAAATACTACAACCAAGCACTAACAGAAAACAGCATCAGATCTATAGTCTGGAACAATTAATGTTATCATTTTGCATTACCAATTTCTCTAAAATAAAATAGAAATTAATCAAATACAATTTTTGTTATCATACATCTGTTACCGACCTAATTTGTGCAGCCTTTGAAGAATAATCACATAGTAGGGGAAAAACCTTGTCTCTCTGGAAGGAACAGTCAATTTCTGGAACACTTAAAATGCAAGATTATGCTAAATTATAAGAGAATATTAAAGACACCTAAACTGTGCCAAAAATGCATTTTTTCAGTAATCTGTACCCCAATGTTTATGCAGTTACTCTCTTTCTGCTATGTAACAATAAATGGCATGTGAATAATATCAAAATACTTTTAACGTACATGAAGTTGGTGTCAAATATTATAAATAATAAAAAATATAATAGCTGATTATTATTAATAATTATATAAATATATATGCATTTTGCAGTGTTTCAATTTAATAAGCACTTACATGGAATGTTTTACAAACTTTGTTTATAAGCTTAAATTTATTGTTTTGGATTATCTTAAATAGCTATACATATGTTTTTCATATTCTTTCTGAACTATGTTAAGCATTATATTGCCATGTTTTGCAGCTATATATTCATTTTGCTACCTTGCAATGTGTATATTCACTTGACTTTTGATTGGTGTATAACATTGAGTTCACAAAATATATACAGATGTTGCACTATTACGCTACAAAATATTAACGCACACTTATATAACATGCAGAATACTAACTGCATTTTTATACATACTATATTATGCTATATGTTAATACAACTTTTCTTCATTAGATGTACATTATGATTGAATATAAAAATCATTAATCTTATTTACGGTAGAAGTTTAAAATTGAATCTTTGAGTATGTTATGCAGACCATGAAGGGAGCAAAGGTAGAAGCAGCTTCAAAACATTTGTATACACTGATTTTATAATTGATATACAATATATACTATCTGACATACCAGTGGAAAGCATTGTAATTAATATTTATTAACATTTTCAGGAAAGAGAAATTAAGTTTTCATATTTTCTGAAAAAGAGAGCTTAGCTTTCCTGTAATAAATTCCAATTACAGAGATCTTTTGGTGTTAAAAATATGTAATGTGATATTAAGGTAATTAAATTCTGCAGGAGTATAATTATAATAGTTCAGTTTTTAAGTGGAAGTCACTGAAAAATGATAATATTACAAAATACACGTGTGTTCAGTCCACAAAATATATATTTAAAGTTTTACAACAAAGAGTTGACTAAATCCAAGTCATTTTAAATCTTCAGTGTGACTCACTTGAATTCTAAACATATTTGTTTTATAATCTAAATAACAGAGGTATACAAAACTAGTTCTCCCTTGTGTCAGCACCAACAATTCTTTAAGCAATTTCCTTAATGATTTCATTTTAAATTAACAACCATTTTGAAAAGATAAATCATTTATAAAGTTAAGGTTTCATATACATTATATTTGTTCTTCTTTGTATTTTAACCGCACTTTGTAAATTTCTTTGCTTACTTATGATGACAATTGAGTCAAATGCTCTCATACATTTTAATTTACAGGTAAGCTCTGGGGGTATTGCTAAAAAGAAATGTATTAAAAGACACACACAATTTTACTTCTTGCTTTTCTTAACTTTGATTTAATATCTTTTTCCTATGTCCACCTCAAACAGAAAGATGAATAGTGAAAATGTATGCCACCTATGACTATAAATTATAAAATGCAGTAAAAGGCAAATGCTAAACTCCATTTTATTGGCAATGCAGCTGAGGTTGCAGAAGAATAGGAACTTGAGTGAACTAAATTTGAATATCTACACTCTCAAAATCTATCCTAATATATTATATAGAGTTCATGTGTAGATATTACTCATTTTCAGCACTTCCAGAAAATTAATTAAAATGATACACAAACTTTCAGTGGCATCCACGTATAAGCATAGCATTGTTTACATCAACAGCATATATTCCCCTTCTTTCTACTTTTACTTTCTTTAATATTAGGCTTATGAGAAGATCCAAACATAATTCAAAATGAAGTAATAAATCTTAACTTTTGATCACCTACATCACTATATAAAAAAGAAAGTTCTATTCTCCACGTTATAATTCAAACTTTTATCTCAAGTCTTACAATCTTATAAAATTAATACAGTAATTGGTCACCTTAATTTCTCTTTCATTCAATAACATTTTAGGTACTGTATACACTGGTCAATAAGTAAAATTGCTGATACTTTGGAATTCTTCTATATATGTTACTTTTTATAGAGATACTTCATGTTTTTATTTTTAAATGATTTTAATACAATTATAATTCTTTTTGACATATTGTATGTTGCCAATAAATTATTTTACTTGTTTATATAGTGATTTTATATCATTTTGTTAAATCCCAAATTACAAATGTATGATTTGTATTAATTAATTACAATGAACTGCATGAACAAATTTCTTTCATAATGTTCTGATTAAAAAAGTATACGAGTCTTATTTTAACGAATGTAAAAAATACATTTGAAAAGAAACTAGTGTTTTTGTTGTCCACTGGTGATAAGATCAAGGATTTCCAAATTCTCATGCTTCCCACTTAGCCCTGGTTTAATGCTTTCTTGTGCCAAGATTTAACATGCATGGAATTATAACACCTTACAGTATATGAAATTCATAGCTCTTTGTTCTTCAAGGTTATTCTATTAACAGCAATGAGGAAACTAAAACATTTTCAATATTAAGTGCACACATTTGAAAAAGGATCAATTTTTAAGATATTTCAAATAAAGTGAGAAGTGATATTTTTTGAAAATTTTCCAGCGGTTCTTTAGATATAACTGCCTTCAATAAATGTATAAAATAAAACTATTTAAGGTGAAAGGAACAGGGACTAGTTTCTGCAGCATAAGCTTTCATTACTACATCTGCAAAGTGAAAAGGAAGCTTCATTTGTTTTAAGTCAACTTTCCCTTATAACTTATGGAATATTCAGTGATATTAGCACTAACATATATTGCAGCATGAATAAATCAATGAGAGAATTTATTCAGTATTCCATTTAATACAGTAAAACTTGCTCAAAGAGGAATCCTATAGGACCAAAATATTTTTTCCAAATTGGACAAGTTTCAATATTACACAAAATACACTTGTCTACATAAATTTTATAAATTACCGTGCCGCATCATAAATATGAATTTGTAATTATGCATATGTTTATGTACATATACTCCTTTACAGTAGATGTTCTTCACTTACTATATATTGTTCAATAGAACACTGCATTATTACAGTAACTAATACTAACATAATATTTGTATGTATGTATGTATGTATGTATGTATGTATGTATGTATGTATGTATGTAAAACATGTACTGCAATTTTCTGTAACTTTATTTTCTTGCATTATTATCCCTAGGTTTATTTGCCTTACATATCACTCACATATCAAAAAGGGAAACCTGTTTGAATTTCCAATTCACAATTACTTTTTGTATGCAATTTTTGGAGCTACACAATAGTTCTAAAACTTGGGAGAATGTGATTGCTTCTCGTGCATATTAATTTTTCTGGAAACATCTTCATTTTGTTCTGCTTCTTCCTTTGTTTCCTCATCTTCTGCATTGCAGAATTCTATTAGATCTGTTGCTGAAGTAAAAGTGAAGTATGTTGACAGGAATTCATACTTCAAATGTAGTCATCTGGACTGCATGAAATGTTGCACATTTTAATTAATCTGGGAATTGATGCTGCAATTTCTTCAGCTTTGATGAATACAGGAGCATCATGTTCGTCATCAATCCTGCTTTGTTGAAGCACTTGGTGACAGTTTCAGACTTTCTCTTATTGCCAGACCAATCTAATTCATTACATTCAGGATAGAAACTGACTGTGCAAGAACAAACACACATACAGCTTCTTCAACATGGAATAAGAGACTCCATCAATAATCGCCTATAACGGACTATATAATGTGTAAATAACCCATTGATCATGGGTTGTGTGATGCTAGTTGAACTGGGGGGAGCCAAGTCAATTGCATGTGTGACAACTTGTCTTTGCAGTAGGAAAAGGAGCACTTGGCGACTATCTTTTTTCATCTATGCATTCAAAGCCCAGTCACTCTTCCATAAGACCATTCAAATTTACACCTTTTTATTGCTTCACATGTGACTGGAAGCTTGCTGACATCTAAATTTTTGAAACAGCACAGTTTTGCCCCTTTCCAATAACCAGTGACTTCACCATTTCACATAGCATATGAGGATAAGTCTATAAGTTTCAGGCCTAACCATTTTCTATGTATGATGTAGACAAAAACTATATTTCACTTTTCAGTATAGTTACCCTTTATTGCGATACACTTCTCACATTTTCAAGTAACATTTCATCCCCCCCCAAAAATAGTCAGAAGTCTTGTCTGCAAAATGGGCATAATCAGCATCCATCACTTCTTCGTCACACTTAAATTTCCTTCCTCGAAAGTCCTTCTTGAGTTTTGAGAACAGGAAAGTCACTGGGAGCTAGATCTGAGCTGTAGGATGGATGGTTGATCTCCTTGAAGACACATTTCTTCACAGCTTCCTTTGCAACAAGAGCTGTGTGCACAGGTGAGTTGTTGTGAAGAAGACCAATATCAACACTCAGCTTTCCTCGCCTTTTTTTCTCTTTAATGGAAGCATGTAGTCTGCAGTATGCCAACATAATACTACCCATTTACTGTGGTGCTCCTTTCCTTGAAGTCAATGAAGAGTATTCCTTCACAGTTCCAAAAGATTGTGGCCATGATCTTCTTGGTTGACTGACCTTGGGCAGTTCTTCGCCAAGTTTATGCCACTCCATTGATTCTTTTTTGGTAGTAGAGGACCATTGTTTCATCTCCTGTAACAATGGTTTGCAGAACTTCTCTCTCATTGCTATGACAGTTCCAAAAATTCCCAACAACAGATGACTTGTTGCTGCTTTTGGACTTAGGAAAGAAGTCTAATCACACATCTTGCACTAAGCTTATTCATGTTTAATTGTTCATGAATAATTCGAAGGACTTGTTTTACAAAGGTTCAACCTTGCTGCTATTTCTGTAACTTTGAGCCATCGGTCTTCCATGATTTCTCCTTCCACAAGAGCAATGTTTTCAGGAGTGAGCACCTCCAAGGACCGACCTGAACACTCTTCGTCTTCAGTGCTTTCTCGACCCATTTGAAAAAGTTTGGCTCATTCTTTTATGGCAGAATATGAAGGGGATGCTACCAATATACACCGTTCAATCACTGTTTAATTTACTTCGAATTAAGTCCTTCTATTGTGAAGAACTTAATAACAGCTCAATATTCCATTTTGAACATGTCACAATCTTGTAAACATAGCCTTCTTTATGCAACTATATCTGAATAATTGAGCACAGCAGAGCAGAAGTTACAGATTACTTAACATATAAAGGTATGACACCAGATAAGGATTTTGTGAAGATGATAATCCCTATTGGTGAGGCCATAAAATTAGTTCTCAAATTATCCTGACGCTGTTAGTGGGCTGGAAATAAACAAGACTTTGCAAATAACTATTCAATTTAATCCTTTATTGTTCTTCTTAACATGCTACAATATTTTTTTTACATTATAAAGTGGTGTTTAAGAACATAGCTAAGAGAATAATACTATACTTTCAGATTTATTTAAGAATCCAATTCTAATTTTCAAACGTTGAAGAGGAATATGTGGATGAAGGACTATGGAGAATATTCCTTTAATAATAAGAGGGATTTTTCAAATGTTCTATTTTGAAGAAAAATGCAAACAAAATGGCTTTTATTATTTAGATTTTTTATTTGTTTTTAAAGTACAAGTACCAAACATCCATCTGTTTTTTTAAATCAGATATTTAGTACATTTATTCATATCCACTAGAAACAATTAAATGTCATCAAAAAATTACATAATGCACAAAAAAGCTACATGCATTTTGCAAACCACAATTATTGAATATCTTTATACACAAGATGATTTTTTATTTTTATCAATGTACATTAGAGATTAGTACAATTTTACATTTTTTAACCAAACAAAATCATTATTTGTATTTTCTGCTTATATTATTACAGCAAGGTTGTTTAAAATGCAATTTCTTTATTTCTCTTCTAAGCTTCACATTGCTGTTTATTCTAATGGTGGCCCAAGCTAATTCAACTTTGAATTGTTACAAAAAAAATTATGTCCAAAATTGCCATAGTCTTGGAGGTGCACTCCAAAAGAAATATCTTCTCTAAGTTTACTTTTTTATATAAGCTTCAGACCTCCAAAAATTATAATAAACTAGCTATTCATTCCACAAAGCTATCTACCAATCAATACAAATTTCCAAAGGACTGAGTGTCAGTTCCTAGATCAGTAAAATTTAGAGTTACTGGAATATTAACCAAATTAAACAGAGAATAATCCATTATTTGTCATGGTAAAAGTGTTTCTGCTTATGCTTTGTTAAACTTAATGATAATATACCATCCGTTTCCAGGATCTTGCAGTTCCTCAGGGAGTTAAGCCAAAAAAATTTTGCTGTGACAAACTTGGCTGTGAAAGCCTACAACATAAATTAATTATCTGGCTCAATTTAAAAAGATTATGCTTTTATTGGTTCAGAGTGAAATTCAAGAGCATAAATTTTATGGCTTAATGTTTTCTAATTTATTTCACCGAAAAAAATATTAATGCCAGATAACTTCAGTTCCATTACAGATCACAATTATTTGTACCAAAAAAAGATCACATATTGTTGGCAATTGATAAAAAAAATGGAAAAGGAAAGGTTTCTTTATTCATCTTAGTTCACATTGCATTTAAAAAATTTCTTGAGAGAGAGAGAGAGAGAGAGAGAGCACTCTGCACATATGCCATTCAATAATGGAATTTGTGCTTCTCAAGGTTTTGTTCTAAATTTTCTTTAATAGCCATTGCATACATAATTACTTACTAGTTATCAGCATATCCATTTTCCTCAGGTTTAATAATAAATTTTACCAAATAAAAACAACTGGGCCACAATTGGTCAAAACACCGCTATTGATTCTGCATCACAGTTTTATTTACTTTTTTTAGGTTTGTTCCACCCTAATTTTATATATATAGTTTTAAAATCATCAGTTTTTTATTTTATTACCATAAATCTTTCTTTTGGGTTCATTTGTTTCACAGTAAAGACTATCTATAATGCAACAGCAATAAGCAGAGTTGTCTTTAAAAAACATATGCTATACTTTTGAATACAATGATGATGATAATAATAATAACAACAACAACAATTTATAACAAGAAATGTGCAATATGTTGAAGTCATAATATCAAAGTAAAATGAGATCTATATGAGTCATTCAAATGAAAATGAGAGAAAGGGCTTACTAGGAACAAGTTAGACATCTTAAAAATAATTCTTTTATCTCACAAGGCACTTACTGTGTTCTGTATCTCTTTTGTCCTGATACAAATTCTTTCTGCAAACTGCAAGGTACACACTGCGCACTATAAATAAGCTTAGGTAATGGTATGCATATTTCCAATGTTAATTGCAAGTCAAATAGCAAGTGCTTCTTATATGACTCTGCTATCTGAGGCCGTCAACTGCTACTATGGAAGTAACTGTGATTACATGTTTCACCTGCTCTGAATTAGAATCATCAACCAACAATGACAACCCTTCTAAGAGCTATTAACTCCAGTTTTTAACATGGGACAAAAACATTCAATGCTTATATCATGTAACCCATTTGTTTAGGCTTCTTAGCAGCCTTAAGTACCACATTGGCCCATTCAAAGCCAGTAAGGCAATACTACTGGTAATCAGCGAAACAAACACATGCATTGTGCATACACATTGTTATAAATCAAATACAAGATAAATCAAACGATGAACAGATAGGGCTAAATTAGTAGAATATTTTTCAATTTAAAAATTATGAATATGATTATATTAATTAAACATTGATTAAAGTTTTCTATCTGTTAAAATTTGACATCTTTTGAATCCAATACTGATGGTACAATTTTGTATTTGATGGCTACTTTATGAATACTCCTCCTATTGGGTGGATCAACTCCAGAAAAGCTTCTCTGAAATTCCTCTCTGATACTGAGAAAATGATTAACTTTTTATAGTGGTAAGCAAATGAGAATTTTTGCTCTTTATTAAATCCCAGAACCACAACTGGCACATATAGAGAAGAAGCAGAACAATACACTCATTAGCAGTGCATAGCATTTGTGGACTGCTGTCGAATTATAAATGACAAATGACTCCATGCATGTAGCCACTGACCGTTAGAATGCCCCTGCCTTGGGAAGTAGGGTCCAAACAAATAGATGCATGATATTTCACCTATGCAAGGATATATTTCTGTACTTCTGGTACCCTCTACAGTTAGAAAATGGATTACTACTTGCTGTTCAATTAAGGTGACCAGAAGTACCATATTAGAGTCAGGATAGCCCCCTTTTTTGAGTATCTGTCACAACATTTTTACTGTAAAACAGAATATCAAAATGTTCAATATTTTACGACAATGACTTATTAGCTGAGAATTACAGCAACATTACACCATTTTTACTATATAATGCATCAAACTAATTTAAGACTTTCAAAAGTGTTTATATTAGTGGTTTGCACTTCAGAATGTGGGTAGGGGGGATAAGAAGCAATTGATATGCCAAATTTATGCTTTTGTCAATTTCATTTTTCCTGGCAAGGAAAAACCAATAATACATAGTGCTTTATATACCTATAAATTTAACAAAGAAGCTGGTGAGGGAGTGTTTGCTTACTATATAGTCCACCACAGTCAATCTTTCAAATCCATGGGTTGTACTTTTAAACTTCAATTGTATAGGTACTTTTGCACCAAAATTAAGTGTACCCATAATAAAGCCGAGGCAATTTGAATTTCTGAACTAGAATCTGATTTAAAGACATTTAATTTATTTCATTAATGATGGATGCATTAAATCATAAGGATATGAAAATATTTCCATTGCTTATACGAAAGATACCCTATCCTGACAAAAGGATTTAAGTTAAAGTGCTAGATCTTAAGTCTTCGCCTGGAGAAACATCAGAAAACAGTGCTACTTTTTGAGTGAGCATTTGAAAAATGCTAACTTAAAGGGAAAGGAGATTTTGTGCAGATAATTGTAATTTTGGAGGTGTATCTAGAAAAAGAGTAAACAGCATCTTTACAACATTGAATCAATTTGGGAATAACTTACTTGGAGTTGGGTGTTCAGCTCATAAAATTACAATATTATGCAGACAACTACCATGTCTTTCCTTTTGATATTAAAGGACATGGACATTGTTTCAAAAAATATTCTCTTCTTTCCATGCATACATTGTCAGTGTTGAAAGTCTTTAAGAATTCTGTGACTTTGTAGGCTAGAAGCACAAATAAGTTTAAGGTATAATATTAATTCAATTTTAAATTGAACACAGTGAAACACCCATTAATAATATCTTCTGAGTCGGAAGTTAAAAACACTGTTTATGGTTTTACTTAAATGAGATTTAATCAGGAAATGTTTTGTAGAACTACCCAGCTTCACGAATGATGCAACAGTCATTTAACGGCTGATGATGTGGATGATAGTTCCATGAAACATATGTCTTGAGTAAATATCATTTAAGTGAAACCATAAAGAGGGTTTTAATCATCCAACTTAGAAGTTTTAAGGTATTGCAATAGGTGGTTTGCTCTATTCCCTGCGGTTGAATGTCTTCCAACTACATTTGTTTCTCTGAAATCTTATTGTAAATCACAAAATAAATAACTATTTCTCTTCCATACATTTTCTGAAAATCCTTGATTAGCAGCATGGCAACTTTTCATTCAGCATTCAAATACAGAGGGTCAAATAATTAAAGTTTTTGAAGTCCTCTCTGCATTAAATTATTTAAAATCAAATTTAGTTTCCATGGATAAAGATTGCTTCATAACACCAACTATTAACAATTCTTGGTATACTGAAAAAGAAAAGTCTTCCAGGAGAGATTGTAAAATTGAAAATGCAACTCATAAGCTTCATTATTGCGATGTTTATGCTATCTAATACTCATAATTTCAGAAGTATAAACACTATGTTTCCTTTCCAGTCATACCATTCATTTGCTTGGAGAAGCTCATTTAAGTCAGATGTGTTACATTATAGAATGAGACATTTCAAATTTAATAATACACACCAACAATTAAATGTTTAACTAAAGAGGGACTTTCACCCAGTGATAATAAGCTTTGATCTTATGTATGGAGAAGCTTTCCCTGCAAAAGAGTGGTCAAAAGTATTTATAGGGCCTTTTGGGTGGAGAGAGTCTTGAGGATGACACAAGAAAGAGCTGATAGGTTAAGGCTTTCCAAAATCTGTGCTTTGCATCCTTCATCAACATTTACCCGTGAATTAGATCAGAGCAAGATTTCTTTCAGCACTTCAAATCAAGTGCATGGGGGATGTTGTCAGAAGTTTTGAATCTTTGCCATGGTAACAAGAGGGCATATTGGAATCCACCATTACAGGGGATGAAGCTATGGTCAAATACAACCCTCCTTCATAAAGAGAATCACTGGAGTAATTAAAGAAGGGTGAAGCACCTCCTTGAAAGGCCAAGGCTACAGAGTCCATGAAGAAAGATGCCAACAATTTTTTGGGACTGCAGAAAAATTCTGATGACAGACTTTGATATCATCCTTGGTACCCTATCAATTATAGGAGATTGATAAGAATGTACATAATTTTTTATTTCAATTACGTAAAAGTAAATGGTTTGTAAGACTGTGGAAATGTTCATAGAAACTTGAATTCTCTTTCAAACTACAAGAAGGCAAGTTTGGCAGAGAATGCAAGTAAATCCATTCTTTAAGTAAAAGGCTTGTTACCCTTCAGGCAAGCAAGTTACCTCTATACAGGGGGCGATGGCACTTGTACTTGTTGTACCGTTACAGGTTATCGGCCTTAATGGACACCAGCTGCTTAAAGTCAAACTGAAAATGAATAGCAAAGCAGGCACTTTCAGGAAAATTGGGTAGGAAATCTTAGGAGAGTTCCATGATCTAAGTGTTAGCCTATGAAAATGTGTAACACAAAAATGACTTGTGGATTAGCATCTCTTTTCATGTGGTAGTACAGATTCTTATTGAGTATTTAAGGACCAGTCTACCACATGAAGTCACGCAGTCTCAAAATCTTCAGCATACCAACTTCATGTCCACAGAGTCGCCTAGCAATAAGAGAAAGTGTGATCTAAGTCCAAGGCTTCAACATCTGTAATGCCGAGACACAAACATTAATCATTCATCCTGTCTCAACAAAAAATAGTGCAGCACTATAACTTTACTATGGCAATATTTTCTGTATAAGGCTCCAATTTGGCAAACATTATAGATATGTGTGTCTGCCAAACTACTGTGCTATTGCAATCCAACATGAGACAAGAGATGCCAATGTACCCACGTGTAATCTAATAAACTATGTTAATAAGCTTATAATGAGACGTTATTCTTCATCGGCTTCCATGTATTATTTCCCTTAGGCTCAGTCCTGGCAAGCTACCAGCTCCCAAAATCCAGCAGAACACCCTAGAGATCGACATAAGGAGTAGTTGATGGTGATCAGTATCTACTTCAAATCACTTTCCAATCACCATTCCTCACACAACATTCAACTCCCTCAAATCTTGGTGACCAAGGTGAGGCCCATTACAACAGCTCCCATGTAACTATAAAACTCCTTCAAACTTTGGCGCCCAATGTGGGGGCATTCCAATTACGAAACACACCACCTAAACTCTCTTAACTCCAAAAAAAGGAACAAAACAGTGACTGGGAAGTACTATACTGAGCTATTGCATCAATTGCATAATGTCATCAAGAAAAAGAGGCATGGAATGCTGAGTCGTTTGTCTCTGCACAAATACATCAGTCCACACAGTTGCTGTTGTCAAGGCACATGTGCTTTCCATGAGCTGCATCATCCATGCTACAGCCCTGACCAAGCTACCAGTGACTATTCCTGTTTTCAAAATTGATATCTGACCTTTGCGGTTAAAGATTCATGAATGATAAATTGTTTTTCCAGCACTTTGCAGAAAAAGCTTTGGATTTGGGAGGAGGGGAGATTGAAATTAATTCAGAGATGTGTGAAATGCAATGAAGTTAAAAAAAATGATATTGATTTTTTATTTTATCACCTACCTAATATGGTCAGGCCAGAAATTTATGCACCACACATTCGTTGTATGAAACTACTGCTGAATATTTAAATACAGGGATTGTTTCCCTTTAGAATTTACAAAAATGCTGTTGAATAGCACCTAAGCAAGTAATTAAATACCCCGCTGATTTGAAATACAAAAGATTCAAGACTTCAATAGTGAAGTGGCTTCTTCATTAATAATAGATGACAAGGTTTGTTTGATGAGTGAGTCTATATTAAGTTGTGCATAATATCACAAATTTTGGAAAAATAGTATTTGGAAAAGCATCCTAGCAAACATTGAGTAGAAATTATTTCAAATTTTAATCCAACAATGTGCTATTTTCCAATTTTCTTAAATATTGGAATTTATTATTTTCTTACCTAGAACTAATGCCTTCACTGAACAAGTGTTTTCTTACATTAGTGGTCTGTGTACAAGTGACAAGACTGCTCTTACAATATAAACTTTAAAATTAAGTTGTTGATGATAAAGTGAACTTTAATCACATTTGTGTCACTCTTACACTATGCAATAAAAACCATTTTAAAGAAGGCGCATTCATCAGCAAAATATCAATGAATGCTCTTCTAAATCTACAGGGCTGCTTAGTTAAGTTTATTTAAGGATGCTCTTTATATCGTTGATTAGCATCCAATTCTATTCAGGGTATGAAACAGCTAATCAATTTTGCTCAGAGACCTCTTCTTTCAAGCTTGAGGTTCTTTCACATTTCAAAAGGCTTTATTTCCCTTCCAAAGAAAGCCATATTTAGGATTTTTACACACTAAAAATCCATCTATCCTGACTGGGGATTGCTTGGTTGACTGGCAATTTGCCATCCCAAAATAAGGTTTTTTTAATTGTTTTAAAAATCTGAAATGTCTTGTTTTGTTTTAAAAATCTGGTCACCTTACATTCGGTGCTCATTTCCATCACACTCTTTGGATGGTACACTAGCATGACACTGAATAAAGGCAGGTTGCTACTCTCCTCATATCATCATAGGACTACATTTTGATGCACCATAAAACTACAGAGGTATTACCAATTTTTACATTGAGGATGTCAATATAAATCCATTTGGCATTTCATTTTGTCTTTCAGTTCATTTTCATTTAAACAACCTTTACATTTAGTTAACAGGATTTAGAAATAAATGAAAAAAATTGCACATTAACTTATTTACAGTCTTTCTAAAATGAAAAATACAAAGTGATCTAATGAACTTTGAACTTTTATAGTTTTACTTAGGTGAGACTGGCACTTGTTGGTGCCTGTGGGTATCATAAAGTGGCACTGAAACAACTATACAATAGTCTCCCTAAATATTTTAAACAGTTTAACTGAATAACTTTATGAAACGAAGTGCTGAAACTAGTCACTATTGTTGTCCACACATTGTTGGCATTTCTTTCAAAAACTGTCCCTCAATCACTGTAGTTCATTTTAAGTAATACTGGCTAATTCCTAGCACATATTTTGTTTCAGTTCTTCCAGGGTACACAAGAGTTTACCTTGTTTATCTTATTTTTTTATTTTACCCCAAAGATAAAATTTGCAAGGAATTAGGTTAGGGGACTGAGCAGGGTCACAAATCCTTAAGAATAGTTCATTGGGTCACATTGTACTATTGATAAAAGAAATGCTTGGATTTTGAAATAATGTATTTCTAAATATTGTACTTACGAAGCTGTTGACAATGGAGTGCAATATAACCTAAACTTAGGTATTCATTTTTTACACTAAACTCAAAATTCAGAAGAAAGAACGTTTTAGGAATATTCTGTTTAAACAGGTAAATAAATCAGCAGTAGCATGGACCAAAAACCATGAAATAAAACTGGGAATTAAACTGCTGAAACATCTTCACAACCTATTGGAGTTATCCACTTGGGAAAAAATTTTCATATTAAAAATAGAGAAAACCTAATGAATTTCGAGTTTCCTACAATGGATGAGCTCAGCAACTTCCTACTTCAACCAACAGAGGCCACCACAGGAACATCCGTTTGTCCAGCCATAGTTTCAAGTAATGGTGGTTCAGTGAGCAACTGAAGATGGGAGAGATTCTCCTCCCAAAACGTGTCTTACTTTTGTGTAAGTGAATGGAGCTTAGTGCAAAAAATGAATACCTAAGTTTAGGTTAATGTATTTCCAACTAACACATTTATATAAATAAAATCCTGAGGTCAATGAATGCATAAAAAAGATCATATTTAAGTCATTGCAACTTTAATTTTAAGAAAAGCATTATTTTAATGGGGTATAATGCTTTACACTTCTTTTATTTATTACTGTAAACTAGATTTTTTTCTATTTTTCTGGCGCACTAGAAAAGTGGACTTTTACTGTCAAATATACCTGCTGGCACACAGCCAGTAAGGGCACATGCCATAGTCATTTTTAAAATGCATTTATATAACAGTTTATGACAACAAAAGATATTGAAATATATGTTTAATTTTTTTTTATTAACTATAAAACAATGTTCTGTTACTCTACATATGTAGAGCTTGCATACGAGGATAAAAATGCCTTCTGTGCATTACAACTTGGCTACATCTAAGAAACTACATCTGGATTTAATATTTTAGATTACATCTTCAATAAATATACTCTATATATATTCTATATACATATACTCTAAATTAAATAAATATTATTTGAACATATGATAGGAAGCCTAAGTATGAATAATATACACATGGATGTAACAGCACCCAAAATCACAAGCTATAAAAATTAAAAAGGTGCTGAAAGGCAAATGGTAACTTGCCATCACAGTTGCTAGGTAGTTGAGATTGCATGAATGTATAAGACTTAATTAGACACATAATTGAAACATTCTTTTAAAATTCAACTTCTTATAAACATTCAAACCTATTCTCTAAATGAAATATGCCAATTAGTAATCAAAACACAGAACTGTTATAGTGATAGTCCCACTATATAAAGAGATAAGGTAACAAATTCTGAAAAACTCTCAGAAGCAGAGAAAAAAAGAAGCTTAAAAATGATATCAGTATCCATCCAAATTAATTAAATTTCCTGCAGCCTGGAGAGGTTTGATTTAAAAAAAAAAAAAAAAAAAAAAAAAAAAAAAATATGTATATTTTTATTTGGACGGATGGCTGGAAAGTAATTTTCAGCCACAATGCTACATTTTAGAGTTTCATTGCTATATCTTCTCCTTTGAAATAAATAAATTAATTTCTTGGTCTGCTTACCTTCACTTACAGAATAACATGAATCTTGCAAAAATTAAAAACCAGTTTTCATCTATTAATTACATTAGTTGCAGTAGAAATACATTCATCAATATGAACACATTTCAAAGTAGATATTGCATACTGTTCAATTAATTTGTTTATCTAATTTTTTTAATTATATCTCTAATAATAAAAAGTACATCTTCTGGGAGTTGCAGAAAATATGGGAAACTCCAAAACATATATGAATTGTTCCTGTGGCTGAATGACTTACAGAGTTATTTTTGGCCTGTATCCATAACTGGATGCAAGCTGCACAGGATAGGTCATGCCAGTTGCTGCTTCGCAGATGACGAGTTGCCCTTGCATTTCTACTCAAACAACTTTGATTGATAGTAGCATGCACACAATATTAGTTTTATTTCGTAGTAACTAATGACCTGTGTTAAAAGCATTTGTTTGGAATTGTGCAGTCACACATTTTGATATCATTTAATAAAATTTGCATTCACTCATAAGAGCTCTGTTTCTGTAATTCTTACAATTTTGGTCATGAAATTTTCCTGAAGTTTCCCTACAGTGTGGAGATTATTCCTGTACAGTTTATTTTTTCTCTGTTCTAGTGGCAGCATCTCAAAATAACATAGTAAAGAAAAATTTACTCCATTAACACTATGCAATTAATAATACTGCCAAACCAATAGCCTGTAATAATATGTAATTATACAAAGACTTAACTTACACTTATCTCACACTCCAACTGGCTATCCATGTGCAGATGGAAATGTCTGTTATCACTACAGGTAACTGGCATGACCTTTGCCCAGTGACCACATGCTGCACTAAATTGTGGTCACAAGCCAAAAATAATGTTCAGTTGAATATGTATTACAGTTAATGAAATATCAATTTAAAAGCAGCAACAAAGGTTAAAATGTTCTAAAAGTTTCTCATTACTGCTTAGCACATCAGCACTGCCTTTGCCTGCCTTGTTGTATTTGGGTGTACAAGCTGCAACAGTGCCTGAAAAAATACTCATTCATATACAAAACTTTTTATAAGAGCTGACAACTACATATTTGCATATATATATAAAATAGAAATTATGCATTTTACCACATAATGTTGAAGAAATATGGGAACAGAACAGCTGTCTTCAATAACATACTATAAATGCTGTACCTGGAGTATCTTGCTCAGCCTCAAACCCGCTGTATTTCGAATAGTTTGACATCTGTATCATACCAAATAGGTGGATCAACATTTCTGTAAAATTCATTAAAAGTTTTAAATCAACAGAAGCAGTTAAATAAAACAGTATGCAGAAGAACCTGAAATAGGACAATAAGACAATATATTGTTAAAACTCTTAACTTTTTTATTTATATGTTTATTATTTCCTGAAGTACCTCATCATCAATGACATAGCTGGTTGATGTTTATAATATTGAAAGTAGTACTGAAGACAATTAAAGTTAATGTAGTCACTTTGCATCTTCCATAACTTCATGAATGTCTTCAGTAATTTCAGCAGAATAGCTGCTATGCTATAGTTACTTCTAAAACCTGATTTAAAGTTGTCTAGAAGATTATTATTATTATCATCATCATCATCATCATCATCATCATCAAAATAGTCAGTTTCTTTGTAGATAATGCACTCTAGAGCCTTTGAGAATGAAAGGGGAACACCAACCAATCTATACAGTCATGGAATTAGGTGGAACACCAGGCATTTTTCATAAGCAGTCAGATAATGGAGTGTTAATGCATGTACTCACATGTTCACACTTACATAAAACTAAGACATGTTTCAGGAGTTTTAACTCACCCTCATCATAAGCTCTTGACCAACCACTGTTACTTGAAATAGTGGCTGGATACTCGGATGCTCCTGTGCCAGTGTCTGATGGTTCTAGTAGGAACTTGCTGAGTTCATCCATAGGAGAAAAATTAAAATTCATTACCTTTTTCATATTTTTTAAGATGAAAATTGGACAGCTCCATTGGGTTGTAAAGCTGTTTCAGCAGCTTAGCTTCTGATTTAATTTCCTGATTTTTGGTCCAAAAGTGAGCTGCTACTGCTGACTAATCAACCTGCTTAAACCGAATATTCCTAAAATACTCTTTTCTCCAAATTTCCAAATTTCTCTTCATTTTTTCTATGTATTCTATATTTTGGTTTGGAAATTTGCAGAAAAGATAAAAATTATCAATAAATTTAAAAGACAAAAATCAACAAGGGAGGTTGCCACACTGAAGAATAACAAGGAAAGATACAAATTCAAAAGTTTCACATACCATCCAACTTACCAGAGCAAATTTAAGAAGATATTCAAAGAACATGGAATAATGTTAGCTGCAAAGAACAAATATAATATCAAGAATTTACTAGGTTGCACAATAAAAGACACCATACCAACAGAAAAGAAATCAGGAATTTATGAAATCAAATGTGCAGATTGTGATTAGATATACATTGGAAAAATGAAGAGAAATGTTGAAATTTGGAGAAAATAACATTTTAAGAATATTCAGTTTAAGCAGGTTGATAAGTCAGCAGTAGCAGCCCGCTTCTGAACCAAAAATCAGGAAACTAAACCAGAGGCTAAGGTGCTAAAACATTTTCACAACCCAATGAAGCTATCCACTTGGGGAAAAATGTTCACCTTGAAAAATAAAAAAACTTAATGAATTTTGATTTTCCTCCTATGGATGAACTTAGCAAGTTTCTTCCAGAACCATCAGACACCGCCACAAGAGCATCCTGGTATCCAGCCACCATTTTGAGCAACGGTAGTAGTTGGTCAACAGCTGATGATGGGAATGCTCCCGAAACATGTCCTAGTAAGTGGAGTTAGTATGAACATTTGAATACATTAGTGTAGGATATTATAGTTATTTAGTTATTTAGTCAGCATTTCCTGTTTTAGTTTTAATTCTTTTCAGAGCCTTCCCTATGTCAAAATTGTTAACATGAGAGAAATAAAAATTTTTTATGGTCTAGGAAGGAAACAAGCCCTAAGCATGTACATTGATGCATGTTTGCAGAGCTTGGCATAGAAAAATGTGCAGTGGGCATAACTCTGTTCCTTGGCTATCATAGCAGTATCCTCTGAAGGTAATATCCTACCATTTAATAACATGAGATAAGAATATTAACGAATGCAATAATACTATCGGTCAGTTATGTCATTTGATTTTCTTACTTCTCCTTTATTATAATCCAGGATGTTGAATATTTGTTGGGATTAGAAAGGGAGAACATCCCCAGAGTTCAGTCATATGCTTAGTTAATTAAAAAGATAATGGTAAAGTGAGTGCTCAGTGTTAGCTTGTGACAATATACTTTACTTATGGGAAAATATCTATATTCTTTGAGGTGTGCCCTAAATATGCTCCCACAGTTTTAACATAAAGACAGCTTAAAAATATTTATATATTGCACAGCTAAGATTGATGCTATTCAACTTCTGTGGCACTCTTATCTGGAATTTACACACGGTGGATGAAAAGATTGATGCTTTCAATAACCTGGTGCTATGACATATGTACATATGCACACTCTTAAAAACAAAATAAATGGCATGACCTCCTGCCCTATGGATCACTATGTCCATCCGCAGATAGGAAAAAGAAGCATCTTCTTTTGTACTTTCATAAGTAATAAAACAGATAACAACTGGCATATCTATGAAAAACTTAGAAACAGAACAACACAAAAAATATCAAATTCAAACTCAATATTCTCATTGCCTTTTTAAACTCATTTCTATTCTACTGCATGTAAATGGAAATAGGACAGAGACAAACAGCAACAGGACCTATGAATATTCCATAGACACTCCTTGTTCCTTCATACCCTGAACCTGCAATCATAACATCTTTCTCTTCATCCCCAGGCAGCTAGACTATTAACCAGTATAGATATAAACTTAAATCTTAAAAGTAGTTGGTGTGAATTACAAAATTGATCAATCAGGTGTTTGAAATCATGTATCTTAGAATTTGATAAATACATTATGTTACAGTAAATTTCAATATGGTATTTAAATAATTTTTTATGAACTGGTACAAATTCCTACCATTTTAATAACTAAAGGAGGGTTTCAATTTTTAATACATTCAGGAATCACACACAGTGAAACAAGTATAAAATCTCTTTTAGTCAAACTATTTAAAACATTTAAAATATTTGAAGCACTCTTTATGGTTTCACTCTCAAGAATTAAAAAAACCAGACATGTTTCGTGAAACATTTGTTCACATCTTAAACTGTAAAACGACTCCATAGGGGAATGTAGTCATAAAAAGTTTTTAAATGTTTTAACTATTTTAACTAGAAGAGATTTTAAAGGAAGGTTATTTATAAATTTTGGGAGCACTATGTAATATAGCTTTTTAACCCATATTTTGCAGAATTTACAGATTCTATGGAAATTTGATCAACTGACCTTATACCAGGTGGTATCCAAAATATTCGGGACTGGTGCTCCATCTGGTCAAAAACTTACTTTGAGACTAATGACTGCTGTCACCCTCAAAGTAATTCCCTTCTATAAGTACACACCAGTCCCAGTGATTCTGCCATTTTCCAAGTGCATCTTGGAAGTCATGTTCTTTAAGTGTGTTTAGCACAGACAGCATTTCTTCTTGAATTGTTTCTTCCAAATTGTGTCGAACCGACGTCCTTTCAACTTGATTTTCAGTTTGGGGAATAGAGCAAAGTCGCAGGGTGCCAAATCAGGCAACAACCGTCATTTTGTTTTTCCTCAAAAAGCTCCTGGTGAACAAGAAATTGTGACAGGGCGCATTATCGTGATGCAACAGCCAGTTCCCTTGTCGCCAAAATTCGAGCCATCGTCTCCGCACATTTTCATGGAGCTGTCGCAAAACATCACAGTAGTACATGGAATGCATTGTTTGATTTGGTGGGATGAATTCTTTGTGCACAGTCCCCTTGGTATCAAAGAAAACGAGGAGCATGCTTTTGACTTTGCTCTTCACTTGTCTTGCTTTTTTTTGTCTTGGTGAGTTTGAGCTCTTCCACTGGGAGGATTGTTGTTTTGTCTCGGGTCATAAGCGTACATCTAGCTCTCGTCGCCGGTGATGACCCTGGACAAGAAGGTTGGGTCATCAGATACGGCCTGACAAAGCTCTGTGCAAACTTCAACACACTGCGCCTACTGATCAGCTATCAGGATCCTTGGCACAAATTTTGTGGCGACATGATGCATGCCCAATTCATCAGTTAAAATTTGTTGGCATATCCCATAACCAATAATCACTTCATGAGCAAGGTCTACAATGTTTCTATGTCAATCCTCACGAACGAGGTGTTGAACTTTGGCAGCAATGTCAGGCGTTGTGCAGCTGACGGTGTGAGCATCTCTTTAATACCAGTATGGCCGGCCCTGAACGGAACATGCCACTCAAACACACATGTACGGCTCATGCTTTGTCCCCCAAATATTTGTTGAATCACTGCGAGGGTCTCTGTAGCATTTTCCCAAGATTAGCAAAGAATTTGATGTATACTCTCTGTTCTAATCTTGGATCCATCATAAAATCGCACATGCTACACACAGAGTATCATGAAAAGTACTATAGAATCTCAACACATCTATCTAGCTGCATGAAACTATAAACACTCACTCATCAGATGTGCTAGTGTTGCTACCTAGTGGTACAAAACTCTACTGCAACTACTGTTGAGATGGCAGCACCAGTTCCGAATATTGTGGATACCACCTCGTATGCCATATACACTATACACACTTGTAAGTGCAATGGAAGGAGAAGAAAATGCTACTTAATTTTTTGCTAGAATGATCAGCATGGTGATAAAAATTTCTTGGGAACTTAGTACTAGAATGTCCTTGAAAATATGATAATGGGTCCACAAATTAAATATGAAGGGTACAATATCCAAAAATTGTTTACTTTGTGATCAAAAATATAGAGTAAAATATTAAATGTGATGATATTATATATAATATTCATATAATATTATATTTCTATATTTCTAAAATAAATACCTTATTTATGATTGGACTAGTACAGTGGTAATTTATTTTACAAGCTGCTTACCTGAGATAAATGACACCCCACATGTATGTGCGAAACCAAGTTGTTGTTCCAGAATTTGCTTGATATTTTCGAATGAGAATCGGATGAGGCACTGGCAAAAGTCCAACTAAAGTGCCATGCTGAAGGAACTTCAGTATCTCACTCTCATCAGTCAGGCCTCTAAATGAAACAGAAAGACACATCTTTCAGCTCTATTACTGCAGTATTCAATTTAGTAGTATATCTAACCTTCAGATATCATTCATTTTATATTATTTAACCCATTTTATATTATTTGCGCTGTTATAAAAAAATCTAACAATGGGACTTTCTATTTAACCATTTTGTTTGCAAATGGATTTCATGCCACATATCCCTAAAATGTCTTCCCTAAGCCTTTAGCATTGTTGTGGTGCTATTTTCTAGATAAGTTGGTTTATATACGATTGGTGGAGACCCTTAGAAGAAGAAGTGGCAATTCTATTAGCTTATTTTTAGCTGGGTGACTGTTTGGGTTAGTGTTATGTTAGATTATTTCTATTGACGCAACAATGGTATGAGTAATTCATTTAAGAACTTTCGAAAAAAATAAGACATTTTTAAAAAATTCTGTTGCAACTGACACAATGAAGCTTGTTAAATGTAAATTACAATTAATCTGTCATCTAACACACTCTTATGCTTCACTTACTGTTAAATACAGTAGGACCGGTTTCGAAGAGACATCCTCTCTATCTTCAACCAACTTGACGAGGGTCTCTTCGAAACCGGTCCCACAGTATTTAAAAGTAAGTGAAGCATAAGAGTGTGTCAGATGACAGATTAATTATAATGGTATGAGTAATTTTTTATTAACTTCTGTGGAGTTTATCATTATTGAATCAAAGAACATTTATTATTATTTCTACAAAATTACAATCACAATTTTACAATATTTGCATGATCCTTGAGTGCTTGTTAATTCAGGATCCTATACAACAAAAACCCCGGTTGTTGTGTACATGGATCATACATCGCTCTAACTCTAAATATTATCCAGTGAACTTTACAAATACTTCCCCAAAGGTCATCTTCGCTCATTGTTACTTTATTACCTTTTCTCTTTGCCTTGATCACTTTTCTCCACCACTTTTCTCTTACTTTCCTTACGTAATTTCCAAATTGACTCACAAATTATTTTCTACTAATCCCAAAAATGTTTAATGCTAGAATTTCTGCCTGCAAATTATCCCACTTCTTGTTCCATCCTTCAGTTTCTGTACATTCTAATATACATTGCAGGTTCTTGTCTACCTTACCACACAGTGGGCACAATTCTTTCTCAACTTTTGCCCCACCTAACATCACTGTTCCTGTTCTTGCCCATGTCATAACCCTCCCTTCCCCTTTTGTCACAAATCTGAATATATTTTTCCATGCCCCACCCTAACTTATCAGAGTACTCTTATCTCTTAAGCTATCAAATACTACCTGTTTGTCTATATCATTAATGCTTGCTTTGACTTTATTCCATATTCCTTGCCCATTTGGTGACTGTAAACTATCTAGCTCTCCCAAATCAATTTCTCTTACAATTTCCTTTACTTTACCTACCCAGCTTCCTTCCCATTTACCTTTTCCTTGCACCCCAAGCAGTCTTTGAGAGTATTTCCTTCCTCCAATGATTGTATCCTCTGCCAGTATTTCATAATGCATTTTATTACTAGAACTTTTTGGCCCACCCTTTCTATTCCATCAGGGCTACTTCATTGGGATGCCATTATTACAAAGTCAAAAGAAGAAATATTGATGATATGATTGGATGAAGAATTATTTGCAGCTGCATCTTCTGAGACTTTTGAAGATAGTGATGAAAGTGATTGATGTTCCTTCCAAGTACAATGAACATAACATTGGCATTTGTAATGTTTGTAATCATTAATGGGCCATGTGTAAAAGATTATTCTGCTTAGGAGTGGACATCGTTCTGCAACAGACACACCACAAAGAAAACAGTCTTCCAGATTTTTGTCCTACCAAAGAAAACTGTTCCTGCAAATATGGCAAGTGTGTTCTTATTATTTAGAATATTATTATAATTCAAAACTTTTTCTTTTAGGCTATTCACTATGCTAGCTGATATTATTATTAATAATTTTTATATAAGGTTAAAATAATTATGTTAGTATATTGTGCTTAATTTCCACCCATCATCAAAAATTTGATTTGAACCCTGTTCATGACTTGCTTCAATGGATTACCGAATGTTGATGCAATAAATTACATTCAAAGGCAATACTAGTAATATGAGGCTGAGTCAATAAATAACTTTAATTTAACAATAAAAATTCAGAATAATGTAGTAGAGTGGTGTACTCCACATATAAATAATAGATATCTATACCTTTCTACTGAAGGAACAAGTGCATATCAAATCTTTGGAAATGTAATGTCAGCCATAACATTACAAGATGGCAGCCAGCATTTGTCCATTTTTTGGGTAATGAAGGCAAGAAACCAACAGATATTCATCAAAGAATGAAGAGGCAATAAAGAGATTCCTGTGTTACTTCAGTAGGTCTATGAGTGGCACAGAAAGTTTAAAAAGTGGAGCTTCAACTGTGAGTGATGCAGCTTGTTCTGGTTGGCTGCATGCTGTGATTATGCCAGACACTATTGCTGCAATAGAACAAGTGATATGAAACAATCAACAGGTAACAATCGATGAGATAAGTGTAGAATTGAAGATCAGTCATGGCCCTGTGCACCATATTATTCATGATATTCTGCAGCACCCAAAGTTTCTGCTAGATGAATACCAAAACAATGTTTGTGAAACACTGCTATGATGTCAGAAAGCCAAAGGATTTTCTAAAGCATAAAGTCACTGATAAAGAATGCTGGGTCTACTATTTCAAGCCAGGGACTAAGCAAGCCAGCAGATTGGCAGCATTCATCATTGCCAAAAAGCAACAGCTGTGTCAATTTTTAAAATGATGCTCTTCTTCTGTTACTCTACATGTCCATTCATGGAACATTACATGCCCAGAGGATGCAAAGAGAACAGCCAGTCATATTGTGATCTGCCTGAGAACCATTTGAAGCCTGCAATCAAGTTGAAGTATCGAATTTTGCTCACTGGTGTACTCTTATAACATGACAATGCAGGATCTCACACAGCACCTGCAACGGCACAAAAAATTGCAGATCTTCATTTTGAGTGTATGCCACATCCTGTTTATTCACCAGACCTGCCACCTTCCAATTATCATATCTTTGAACCACTCAAAACAAACATTAGGGCAAAAAGTTCCACACTGACGATGAGGCGAAAGATGCGTTGATGGGTGGTTATGCAATCAGCCACAAGAATTTTTTTTACCTGGAATCCAGGCATTAGTGAAATATTGGAATACCTGTATGAACATAATGGAGACTATGTTGTAAAATGAAAAAGTGTTTTCAATCCCAATGTACACAAAGTTTTAATGAACTAAACTGAAATAATTTCAGAGAGTAAAGACAAATCCTGTAAAAGCTATTGGAGATAGAAAATTTATGACCTGTCTGTTCAAATTTCAAAGTTATGACTATAAATTTCTAAAGTGCCAAGTATGTCATTGACTAATGAAGATGCCCTCAAAAGCATAACACATGATAACAATGAACATATCACTCTGGCACAATGGTTATGACATTAGTTTTATAGCAAGAGTTGGTCATTTGTTTTCAAGTTCAAGTCTCATTCATCACTTTTTTGTTTTCATTTAAGAACTTCCAGAAAATTATATGAAATTTTTAAAAATTTCTGTTGGAACTCTCACAGTGAAGCTTGTTAAATGTAAATTTTATCTAATCTGTTGTCTAACACGCTCTTATGCTTAACTTACTTTTTAAATACTGTGGGACAGGTTTCAAACAGACATCCTCTCCATCTTCAACCAACTTGACGACTAGATTTAAAAAGTAAGTGAAGCATAAGAGTGTGTTAGATGACAGATTAGCTAAAATTTACTTTTTTGTTTGGTTTGGTTTGTTTTCTGATTAGGGCCTAATAATACAGTTTTTAGCCTACATTTTAAGTTGGTGTTTCAATATACACTTAAATCTTAACATATCAATTCTTATGCTGTACTTAAAAAGGGTAGTGGATAAAAGGGAGACAAGACAAATTGAAAAACAGAAAAAACAAACATCCAAGCCTTTACAGCAATGTTTAAAGAAAATGCTTGAAGTGGCAATCAGCACTTTCACAGCAAAGTTGACACTGGCACAGAAATGACTGCCATACTCAGTCTAAGAGTCCCAGATAATTTCGACTATCATTACAGACTGCAACTATTCCAGCAGTTAATTCATCTTCTGAATTGACAAGGGTATTATATACCATAGATCTCTCAGAAAAAGAAATCAATAGGATTGATGTATGGAGAACTGGTGATGAGGCTACAGTTGGGCTTCTTCTAATCCATCGGGCAGGAACAGTTTGATTCAAATATTCTCGCACAGCCAGGGAGAAATGGGGAGGGGCTGCATCATGTTGCAGCCACATTCAAAGTCTAATATGCAGAGGTACATCTTCTAGAAATATAGGTAAAAGCTTCTGCAACACACGAAGATAAACGTGCCCATTTAACTGAGGATGAACCAAATTTGGGCCAATATAATGGTCTAAAATAGTTCCAACCCATATATCCACAGAAAACATATGCTCTTCATAACAGCATGTGGACTTACATAGTTCCATACATGACTGTTTCTTGAGCTTTAAACCAGTCCATCCCAGGTGAATATGGCCTCATCAGTGAAGGATACTGAAGAAAAGAATTCTGGCTGCTGCAGCAATGCCCAGTTACAAACTGTACAAGGGGGCCAAAGTCTGCCAGACTTGGCACTTGCACCTTTTGACTGTGAAAGGGATGAAGTAGTTGTTTGTGTATGGCTTGCCACATGCTAATGTGGTTAGTGCCCAGTGCAGCTTGATAGCACAGGTGCTGATCAATGGCTCTTCTGCAATTCTCTGCAGAACATTTTCCTCAAATTACACTGTGCATCCAGTTTGTCTAGCACCTCCATTGCCCCTGTTTACTTTGAAGGTTCCACACTCTCACAAACATCTATCAATGGACTGGAAAGTGGAGTGATGTGGATGGCATCTATTGAGATGTCTTTCCCTATACAGTGCTGCAGCTGCTAAACCATTATTTCTTGTTTTCCCATAAATCAGATGCATATCTGCAAGTTCAGAGAAGATGTAAATGTTTTCCATGTTGCTTCACAGACAATCCTCAGCTTACTAACCTCAATGAGCCTACACAATTAATTGGTAGTAGTTGTTAATATACTTACCAATCGAAGAATGTATGTGCTAGGTAAATTAAGTTTTAGGTATCATGTTAGTAAGCTTTATAACCATTGTATGTTGGCAATACATTCTTTGTTGAGAGAGAATCAAACTTGAAAGCATTATGTAAATTTAATTCATAGCTCATTAGTATGCATATTGCAGAACTTCATATTAAATAAAAAAAAATTTAAGGGCATGACAAAAATTGAACCCACAGCCTGCATGCTTTTGCATGATGTATTATGCCACACAAGTAGTTAAAGAGCTCTTTCTAGATTATGCTAGATAGTGCAAGAAGGCAATAAATAGATTTTCAGTGCGGATGATTAATTCAAGATTTGAGAAATTCTTATAGCACTAAATCTTGAAAATGCTGATAACAAGCTGTGGAAAATGAATATTTCCATGCTTGTAAGGCAGTTTTAAAGACATTCTAAATTTTTCACTCAGCTTGGCTTTAACACTGACATCAGCATTTGATGCCAAAATGATTAACACCATGAAAATTTGTTATGTTTAGTTGTGGATTATACTTTGCCTCTTATCGAGAAACATTAATTCTATCATCAACAAGGTAAATGAATCAGATTCATGCATATTATCAGGGAAATGCCTCTTTTTAATGAACTATCAATAGTAATTGTAAATGCAGGATTTGTAATGCATACTTTAATTTTATAAAAGAAGGTCCATAATTTTGGATGCTAATGGTGTTTCCCATTTAAACCATCTGAAAATGGGACATCTCTTGAAATCTGACATAGGTATGTCTTTTTTCAGAGGACAATATTCAACAGTTCACCACACGTCAAGATTAATAGAGGATGTGAAAAGTAAACTAGCTAACAATATGTCAGTAGCTGCAGTATTCATAGATTTTCAAACAGCATTCGATCTAGTATGGAAAGAGATGTTAATTAAAAAATTAATACAAATGAATTGCCCAAAAAATATAATTAAATGGTATAGAAGATTCCTACAGCAAAGATGGATTGCAGTTAAATGGAAGAATACATTATTCAAATACACCCAACTCAAAACCGGAGTGGCACAGGGTGCAGTATCCAGTCCATTATTATTTAATATATATATATTAACGATATGCCAAAGACTATAAAACAAACTGGAACAAACAGTGCAATGTATGCAGATGATGTAGTTATATGGTCAGCTGAAAAAAATTATAAGAGTGTATACATCAGACTTGAAGAAAAAATAAAAAATGTCTTAGATAAACTAGCAAATTGGGCAAAATTAAATAATATGACCATTAATGCAGCCAAAACTAAATATCAAGTCTACACTATGAAACACTTCGATGAAAGGGAAAAAAACTTAAAATTTGAAATTAACGAAAGTCAAATAGAATATGCAGAAATCAAATATTTGGGAATAGCACTGGACAGGAAATTAAAAATGAAAGACCATGTACAAAATATCACACAAAAAGCAATAAAATGAAGTAACATATTGAAAAGATTAGCTGGATCTAAATGGAGGAGCTGAATGGAAGTTTTAAATAAAACATATAATAGATATATAAAATCAGTACTAAAACATGGATGTGAGCTACTATTAACAGTAATAGAAGAAAAAATTAATAAGATTGAGAAATGCCAAAATCAATGTTTAAGACTGATAACAGATGCAGTAAAAACAACACCAATAAATGCACTTCTGATCGGAACGAATAATAATCCAATAAAAACCAGCATTGAAACACAAGCGGCACAATTATACATAAAATTAAAAACAAACCCAAGTAAACATCAATGGTTTCATCAAATACCCAAAGAACACATACTAAAAACACAGATCACAAATAAAGCTTACTTAGAGAAGAATTATAATTATTTAAACCTGGCAGAGAAGAACATTCCATATCCCTCAAGAACTAATCCAATGGATTATATTAAGATAGTAACAGATAAAAAACTAACAGAATAATTAAATAAACAAGAAGACTCAACAGAGGTATGCAGAACTATAGCACTTGAATATTTACACACCCAGTTCCCAGAAACAGAGTGGCTTAGAATTTACACAGACGGATCTGCAGACAAACAGAGAAATAATGTGGGAGGTGGTATATATTGTAAATATTTCTCGCATTATTTCACACTGCCTAGACAATCCACAAGCTATGAGGGTGAAATGGTGGCAATACAACGACCATTGGAACAGATATACCACAGAACTGATATAAAAGAAAATAAAGTAGTGATTCTTACAGATTCAGCTTCAGCTATACAAGCTATAGAACAATGTGATAGTTCATATGAATCTTACAATGTAAGGGACGTGAGAACTTATTATAGATTACTCCAAACAAAATTTCAACAAATAATACTACTGTGAATACCAGCTGACTTGTTCTCAGACCAGCTCTGTGGTCCGAGAACAAGTTTCATGATCAAAATCATAGCAGCTGACACTATCTTGCAAAATGACTGATTTTTTCTTTTTCTTTTGAATTTATTTCTTCCATAGAAGAAAAATCTTTATCGTGGGAATAACTCAATGCTAACTGTAATATGTGCCTATGATATAAGGACTCCTTCCTCAGAGGAACACATTGTGACTATTCTTTCTGTTCAAGAACCCTCAAAATAGCCATACAAGGCTGAAGCGTGCTATGAAACTTGAGACAGTTGCACTACTGCAGGAATTGCATATCTATAGAAGTCACCCATACAGATAGCATCATCCCAGTCCTGAGTGACAGCGAAGAAAGTCAAATGCTGCAGTCCCAAATAAAGTGGAATTGAAGCCATAACCTAAACATGCATATGCTTTTAATACTATAAGTTTTGCAAGAATCATGTTTTTATTAACCCTAAAAAGCTGCCAGCTGCAGTCCACAATGGCAGCAGAAGAAACGGATTGGAGCCGCAACCAAAATGAAAAAGGCATTTGCTTTTAACACTGTAAGTTTGATGTAATTTTTTATTTAACCTAAAAGGCCAAATGCCATAATTCGGAACAGCAGTGGAAGAAGTGGGACTGAAGCAAAAACCAAAATGAAAAATGCATATGTTTTTAACATTGTAAGTTTTGCATGTATTATTATCTTCTTTTTTATTTTTTTGTTAAACCTAATCTAACCTAAAATAGCAACCTATGCATTGTCCTCCCTAAAAAATAACATATGTAAAAAGTAACATTTATTCCATTAAGAACAATATAGACAAATGATGATTGCAAGAGAGAGAGGAAAAAATTTAATGCACAACCTTACCATTAATAGCACGATGCTCCAACCAAGTTATCATGATGATTGCTGGACTAGCTAATTATCTGCCTACATCTGTTTATGTCACACTGCTGCTTGGGACTGGAACACCAGGAAGGTATTATCTATTCAGATTACTTACAGTTCTGCCTGCTTATCTGCCGCTACTCCCAGCGAGGGCTCAAGGCTGGCAGCCAGGGGTTCTAATACAATCAGTTGTGGTCTCATACAATTTATGTGTAGTTTGCTCCTAGATTTATCAGTCTTCCAGTTCAAAGCAGCAGCTTATTTTTTTGCATGGGGCCCCCACAACACACAGAACAAACCGTCAAAACCAGAAAAACTTTTGATACTACCTCATAAGAACTAAGTGTGAAGATCTATATAAGTTGTGTTATTCTGTTTCTTCTAATTACAACTTAAAAAACCAACATTTAAATGATAAGGGCCTCCTTCATGCAACCAAGAGTAACTCCATAGCTGAACTAGCAGCTTTATAATTACCTGTAAACTTAAAGTTGTTTTTTTTAATAACTTGAGCTTTTCTTAACAGTATTAACATCATATATTTCCAAAGTAACAAGCTTATTTCCTTCTGCAAGCTTTAACATTTTTCTTTAATGTTTCCAGTTTAAAAACATCTAAAATATTTCACTAATTTATCCTTCCATTTTCAATCTTCTATACATAGCTCATATGTTCTTTTCATATTATACGGTTTTGTTAGGTACTAAACTGTACTAAAACTGTGCATAAGAAAATACTTACTTATCAATGCATATTTTTTCAACCTGAGGCACAAGAACTTGTAAAAGTCGCATTATGGTCTGCAATGGCAGCTTGCTCTTCCAGGAATTAACCCAATCTGATGTAGGAACCCACTGTCCACCTGGAGGTCCGGTACCACTCCCCTGAGCAAGAGAATGTGCTTCCGTCACCCGAATGCTCTGTCGCTGTGAAAGCAATGAAGCATTGCATGCAATACAGAAACAAAATAATAGATAGAGAAAAACTGAGACAAAAATGTGCTGTGTAAAAATAAGGATTCAGGCCAAAGAAAGAAAACAACAAAATAAATTCAAATCAGACACTAAACAATATAAATAATACAAGCAAAGTAAAGTATGTTGTGCCAAGAGAAGTTATACAAGAACAAAACTGCTTCTAGATCCAACAATAGACATAAACTAAAACAACCATGTAACTAATGTATAGGCTGCAGATACCTGCTTTTCTTTAATACTTAATATCATATCATAGGCTTTTGGTTAGTTATTCATTTTGTGTTAATTGGAGCTAAATATGTATATTCCATAGTGCCTATAATTTTTTATTTTACTTATAAGTGCTTATTTCAATTACAAATACCTGGAACTAGCCTAAACCACTGTAATGCAAGTATTTAATCAGAAATACATTTTAGACAGCTCATACTAAAAGTAGTTCTTTTTTAATGTGGATCACTCAAACTAAAAGCTGTATTTTGCAACACTCAGTGCTATAACATTTTAAATCCAATGTTATCAACTTTGGTTTAATATGGAATATGATGATTAATTTATTTAATATCCTCATTCCATTATTTGCAATGTGTTTAGAGGCATGGAAACGGCAAGAATCCTTTGTTCTGAACTATTTATGCCTATTCTGAAAATCAAATGACACACACATTATGAAATACATGCTTGTATTTTTAGCATTTAAACAACTTCTAAAGTAAAAGAAAAATTTTGGTACACAGTCTACAAATAGCAAGCAAAGAATGTCTCTTATGAGGGACAAAACAAATATTAAGTGCAAAGGAAATACAAAGCATAAAAACTGCAAATACTAGACCATACTGGCATATAGTCCATCTGTTTATGCATGACATCATTGATTTAAAAAATAATTATTTTAACCACAGAAATTTTCAAAAGCAACATGCTGTCATTATGTTTTGCCCCAGAAAAGTGATTTAAGATGTACATATAAATATTTTCAGTATTTTCTAACAAATTAGCTAGTGAATGACTTACAGATGTGTACAAAAAGGATTCAGACAGTATTACCTGTGACACTGATCTCTGAAGTCCGGAACTGGAGGAGTCTGAAGTCTTTCGTCTATTAACTGTTCCAGAACGAGAGCTGCTTGTGGAATGAATGGATGGTGTTGGTGAATTTGGGGTTGTAGGCTAGAAGATAAAAGAAATTTCTGAAAACAAGCTGATTTCAAACATCAAAGAATTACTGTCTGGCTGTAACATTACACATTTCATAATATGATAAATATGAAAAGTTAAGTTTTCAAAAATCCATTGCATTCTCAGGCACATATCAATATCATTGTCTATATTTATTACATTTGTACCAGAGTATCTATCATAACCAGGATCACTGGGACAAGCACATTAACTTGTTTTACTTCTACTTTATTTTATGCTGCATTACGAAAGTAATAAGTTCAATTTTTCTGTAGACACTCATGACAAATCTATTGTTCAGGTTGTCTACTTAAAATATTTAGCACAATATATGTTTCAAATAATTATTAGAAAGAATAAGACCAATTTTTCTTTAATGCAGCTCTAGTCAAAGAAATTAACCATGTCTAAATCTTGATTTTTGAAAATGGGTAGGGAACATATGAATCCTACAACAAGAAAACATTTAGTAATAATTGATTTAATAAAGAGAGTAAGAACATGAGCAGAGTGTTAAACGCAATACTGATTAAGTGGCAGAAAAGGGAGGAGGAGAGAACAGCAATGTTAGAACTAGGAGCAATGTATGGGATACTATTAGAACAAAAAAGAATTAAAAGAGAAGAGAGAGAGCCCTTGAAAGGAAATTCAACATTAAAATGGAAAAAAAATTGACAATAAAGAGGAAGTGGTCATACCTTGTTATCAACATAAACCTAATTATTTTAAAAATCAATTTTAAGGTGGAGACAATTTACAAGCAGGATCTACATTATAGCATGAGACATTATACATGTCAATTTCATATAATGAAATTAAGTTTAAATTTTTAGTCTCAACAATAAAGGCATTGGTACTGTTTACCTTTGGAATTTTTTCCAATGTAAGAAGATCAAGAAAGAATAAAGTGTTTGATAAAGAAACTAAATGTTAGCAATAAAAAACTCCTTTTTCAATTAGATTTCAGGATGGAATAAAAAGGCTGTTGATAATGTATTGGTAGTGAAGAACTAACTGATAAATGTGTTCAAGGTGTAAGATGATCTGGATAGGAAAAAGCAACTCTCAAGAATAATGGGTTAGGCATTCGTTAAGAAGAAAATTTAGGATTGATAAATCCTTGTAAGAATGGGGCTATTGCATTCTGGAAGTACTGAAGATTCTAGATTCACTAATTTTAGTGGATTATATGTGTAAATTATTTATATTAATTACATGATTTTAACAGTATGAATTTCAATGCTCTTATGTGTCACATATATTTTTCTTTTGTAACATTCATTACTTGTGCATACATAATATGTAGCTGTTATTAAACGTGTAGTGCAGTAATTATTTAGAAATAAATTCATTCATTCACCTGATAAATGTTTGATAAGGCAGTAAGTACATTCTATGTGCTATTCATTAACTTAGAAAAGGCTTATTACAGCTTAAGAATGAAGCTTTATAGTATAACTTGCAGATATAAACGGCAGAAAAAGGAATTTTAGTAAAATTATGTTTGGGGTATTACAAGCTTTACACCATTATCTATGTAAAGTGTGTTGAAATGGACAGGGAGTAATATGGCTAGAAATAATTAGAGGATAAATAAGCTGAATGAAACTTAGTTTGATTCTGAGTATAGGGATATGGGTAATATTTCAGGAAGCAGTGATTAGATGAACAGAGTAATGAACAGCATAACAGGATATTAGTGATACAAATAAGACAGAGTTATAGATTTTGTTTGAGAATAAGTAACAAGAGTGAAGGGGGGGCTAGAGCATAAGAAATTGAAGAGAAAATCAAAGGGGAAGGCATTCAGCAAGTTTGGAAAATCATTAATGATTGCACAAAAAGCAAGCAAGTTGTGTTCCTATAAATTAGGGGAGTGGGTTAAATATTTCCAGAATTTACATGAGATGAAGAGTAAAGAGAGTTTCAGTTGTAAGATGAACTTACACAATAACTAGTGGAGGAACAGGATAAAACAATTTCTTGTGAAGAAGTTCTTAATCAAGTGCAGAAATTTAAGAGATATAAAGCAGTGGAGATAAATGGCTTAATACCACAGTTTTTTCAAATATGGTGTGAGATAATAAAAGACTGCTGTGTTTAACCAGACTTATGAATGTAATTAAAAAAAAAAGATATCCCAAAAAAGTGGCATATAACAATTATACACCCCATTCACGAGGTAAAGGTAGGAAGACAAACCCATCTAACAATAGATGAATAGCTTTATTATCAAATTTTGGCAAAATGTTTATAGACAGAAAGAATGAAACAACATATTACTCCATTCCAAGATGGTTCCAGGAGGAGTAAAAGAAATGTGGATATTATACTGACAAATTACAACTTTAATTAGTAGGTATTTGGCAAAGAAAAAACATAGATTTCATGAAAGGAAGGTAATGGAAATATGTTGGTATAAGTTAATGAAGAAAGATTTAAGCACTAGATCAATGCAACCATCAAAAGAATTGTATCGTCAGAATACTACTTGTGTTAAATGTGACCATGGAGAGATTATGAGGGAGGTTAAGTAAGATAGAGGACCTAGACAAGGGTATATTGAGTCCTATACTGTTTAATCTATTTATATATAATATCTTACAACAATTAAAACAAGTTAACACTCATATGCCAGTTATCAGTAATGTTGATATTCCCAGGCTAATCTATTCGATGATCCAATTACCATTGATATTAGCTATAGATAGAATTGTAAAATATTGCAATAAATGGGGTTTGAAAATAAGTCAGCACAAAACCAAAATTATAGTATTCAAAAATTTTAATAAACTGATTAGAAGCAAAAAATGGTTTATGAATGATAAAACAGTTTAGGTTGTTAATGAATTCACATATTTGGGAAGTTAAGCTGAGTAAACAAAGGAGACTGGGAAAAAAAATTGGAAAATCGTCATTGCTAAGGGAAGACTGGCCATAGGATCAATTAGAAGATACTTATATATGGAATAGGTAATGAGTGTAGAATGGTATGACAGAATTTATCACTGTTTGGTTGAATCTTGCTGGATTTATTCGGTAGAAACTTGGAGCAGTGATAAAGGGTGGTTGAGTATGCATTGAGGATAGAAAATGTTTAATAGCTGATTTTGAGTACTGCAGAATACTGTGAATACTGAGAGTGTTGCTGGAATTAGGGATGGCCATTGTTAGAGGAAAAATCATAGAAAGAACATTAAAGTATTTGTTTTGAATTCAGCAGCTCCCTGAGCTAGATATAAAGTGTATATCTGAATAAACAATAAAGAAATGAGGCAAAAGAGTTAGCATAGTTCAAGAATGAAATTTGGAGACTAAAAGAAAAGAAATAATATGGACAGAGGTATTTGCCCTAAATATAGAGTTGAGGACAAAACATTTATTTTATTTAAATTTCAATATAATGAGGTGAAGGAATGCATCAATTATTATCAGCAAAAGCTTCAAAATTAGTACTGATAGCCTAAAAGAAGTCATTTAGGGAGTAATAGCATATTAGGAGCTGGTGAGCTTTTGCATGAGTTAAGAATAAACTGATAAGAGTGGTAAATAATACAAATAACTGCCATTTACAAAAATTTAATGACCAGTGCAGATGGAATGGGCTACTGAGGAGCCTGTAACTTTTGGAACTTCAAATATGCAGGACTTGCCAGTTATGTATGGGATAAAATTCCAGAGGATACAGAACCCATTAGCACTATATTGATGTTGAATACAGATTGTTGTTATTAATTTATTTTATACATAAGAATGCTACACAATTTTTCTTCTGTTAAAAATATATTACGGTTTTTTGATATAACTAAAACCAACTATGTTTTCAATAAGTGTACTTACGAAGCTGTTGAAAACTATGTTTTGTCTGTATTATACTTAGCACAGATAATTGTACTATTTAGGAGTAAATATACATTCTCATTACATACTCAAACTTAATTGGGGTTAATTGTAATGGAGTATGGAAGGAATGCAACTTCATAAAGTCAAGGTAAGAATATGGAAAATTTAAGTTTTTTTAATAGTGGTAAGTTCACATGTACTGAGAACATGGAAAAGTAAGCTGTTTACTTTCATTTCAATATGCTCACTTGTTTGTGAAATTGTATGAAATTGGTTTTATTTATATGTTAAATTTATACATTCTGTTTATATTTATGAAAGCTAGCTTCATACTTATACAACTATGGTGACATTGTTTTTGTTTATTACATACAAAATTGAACTTTATCACTTGAATGAAACAATTACATAAAATTGAATAGTTGTAATGTTAGTTCTTTTTTTGAAAAGCTCTTTTTTGAACTTGAATTGTTGTAAAATTTAATAATAATATGTCAAGATATTAAGATCAATAAATTCATTCATTCATTCATACTTAGCACAAATAAAATAAATAAAAAGATTATTGAATGGATATTTCTCTCTTTTTCTTAAGAGGTTGAATGCAACTAACCATGCTCTTGGGTTTTGCCAATTCCTCGCCATCTCCCTGCCTTGTACTGCCATCTGTTGTGTTCTGTGTTAACTGCTGTTGCTGTTGTTGTTGTTGTTGTTGTTGTTGTTGTTGTTGTTGTTGTTGTTGTTGTTGTTGTTGTTGTTGTAAAAGGGGAACCTCATTTGGAGTTATTCCATTTACTGTAGCTGCAGCTGTCAGCTCACAGAGTTGGTGCACTGAAGGATGTGCAGATTCTTTCTCTGTCATTTTGTCTATGCCTGATGAAACATTTTTAAAATATAATGAATGTATATAAGTATAAAGCAATACACCTCCCCCATCTGTATAGACTAGGGTAACATTTGATTAAATGTGATTCTATTTAAAATAATTAATGCACTTAAATGTAAATTGGAACTTGCACAGTAAAGCCAATCATATTAACTTGATATCACTGTATGATTCAGTTGAACTACACACTCTTAAAGCTTCACTTACTTTTCATAAATGTATGGAAACCAAATGTATGTTCTCGAAATCGGTTCCATACATTTATGAAAAGTAAAGTGAAGCGTTAAGAGTGTGTAGATCAACTGAATCATACAATGATATCAATTAATGCACTACTTATCACATGACCCAAACTGGCTTTTTTTTTTTTTGAGTAGTGTTTAACGCCCGTTTTTACTACTGAGGCACCACAGGCGGTGGACACTGATGATACATGAGATGAAATGATAAATTGGGAAAGGATATTTTTTTTTTTTTTTTTTTTTTTTGAAGGAAGGAAGCGTTCCAGGCCTAAGTTTAGGTACCTCCCCGGCATTTGCCAGTTATGAAGACTGAGGAAAACCTGGAAAAAACCCCAGTCAGGGAGGACGGTCCTGGCGGGATTCGAACCACAGACCTCCCGCTCACGAGTCCATGCCTTAACGACCTCGGCCACCCGTGGCGGTCCAAACTGGCTTGTTTATAGTTGTGAAGCTATAGGGAAAGAAAAAAAAAGGGGTAATTTCAGTTATTTACACTTGCCACTCTTGAGCAACAAGTGTGCAGTAACTTGGCATACCCTTTCAAAATGATGTGCAAATGCAAAAGGTAATTAGTTTTGAATAGCTGGAATTTTCACAGTGAAATATATTATAACAATTAATGGATATCATTGTATGATTAGTTGAACTACACACTCTTAAAGCTTCACTTACTTTTTATAAATGTATGGAACCGGTTTCGAGAACATTTGTTCCCATCTTCAGCCATGAAGATATATATTATAACAAATATATAAGATATATATTATAACAAATTATTATTCAGGAAATCACTCAAATTTCACTAATTTTCTTCCACTTACTTTGACATCTTTCAAAGTCTGTTGCCTTCATCTTCAGCATAGTTTCACTGTCAGCTTCCCAGCGTAGTATTAAGATGACAATCTATGGATTTTACAAATTTAGTATTGAGGTTACTATTGTTTGAGAGATCAAAATTAACCAAATTTTCCTTGTTTTTGTTTATGAATATATTTTTCCCACTGTTAATTCTATGGGTTTTTGAAGAGTTTGTAAGAGTTTTGGTTCCTTTTGGAATTCGTGGTTGATCTGCTATAGCTGATTTTTCCATGCATTTATATTTTACATTTCTCATGTGGTGCTTAAACTATATGATAATATTTCTTTTTGTTCTGCCTATGTATTTTATATTGCAGTCTTTGCAACAGATTTCGTAAATGCCTGATTGTTTTCCTAGCAGAATTTTGTCTTTAGTGTTGGTTTTTAGGAAATTTTTTAAACTATATTTGTTTACTGGAGCCAAAATGATGTTTGCCTCTTTAAAAATCTTCTGGAATTTTTGGTGTGCCCATGGGTGGAATGTAAATTTCTTATATATATATATATATATATATATATATATATATATATATATATATATATTATCTCCTTTGTAGCCTTTAAACATATGGAAAAATCAGCAATACCAGACCTTTTCTGGCAAAAGAATCACAAATTCCAAAAGGAACCAAAACTCTTACAAGCTCTTCAAAAACCCATAGAATTAACAGTGGGAAAAATATATTCATAAACAAAATCAAGGAAAATATGGTTAATTTTGATCTCCCAAACAACAGTAACCTTATCACTAAGTTTGTAAAATTCACAGAGCTACATCTTAAAACCACACTGGTAAGCAGGCAGTAGAACCATGCTGAAGATGAAGGCAGCCTTTGAAACATCTCCAAAGAAGTGGAAGAAAATTAGTGAAATTTGAGTGATTTCCTCAATAGTAATTTGTTATATTAGAAAAGGTAATGTTTATAGAGATCAAAGAATGTGCTTCTTAATATGTAGTACTTGGAGGGCCCTTTGAAGATTACAGAATATCATAATTAACGACATAAATTTTCATTCCATATTCTTAGTTCATCTGATTATAAACCAATGACATTGAACATGACAATATAAATTATAATTAGTGATACTCTATAATAAAATGTATTTAATAATGATGATGATGGTGGTGGTGGTGGTGGTGGTGGTGGTGGTGGAGTGATTTTGATGATTGTGGTGTGGTAGTGGTAGTGATGATATAAAACATAAGCTTATAATTTGTTTTAAATAGTTTAACATATTCGTAGCTTTCCTACTTAATATACAGAACTGCTGTAGAATAGTAATAATGGATTTAGTATAAATTAATATTTGAAAATATTTTAAGATTTATAGTATAGTGAAATATAGTAATGATGTTCTATAGTTTTCATTGAATTCATAGATAGTATATAAATTATGCTTTAATAGGAGGGTCAATATTTAATTTTCAGGAATTGAAGAAACTATTAAAGAAAGTTTCCTGTAGGCAGCATTGGAACAGTATGTCTTAATTAGTAGCTGGATTGCACAGTTAGATAAGAAAGAACAAAAAGATAAGAAAGAACATTTGGAAGATGAGCAGCACATGGGATGCTCAGCAAACGTAGTGACAGATGAAAATATGACATATATACAAGCCACAGTGAGTAATAATAAAGCTCACCACCATGAAGCTTAAATGGACAATCTTATTGAATGTTAAAAAGTTAAAAGGATAGTGCATATATTTGTGAATGATTATGATAAAGGAGAGAGTTGAGAAATGTACTTTTAAGGGAAATGAAAAAATCATGGAGGAAGGAAGAAAGGCATATGTTCGAGCACAGAATCTATGGATAGATGGAAAGAAGCAGGAAAAGAGTCAAATTCAAGACAGAAATTAAACCAACAGGATTTAATGTCAGCAGCACAGACATTGGTAAGAAGAGAATATACATCAGATACTGAAAGAAGGGATGACACAGGTGAAAGAGAGGTGGAAGGAGGGGAAGTATTGATGATGTCATCATTCAGGCAAGTAAGGACAGAGAGTCAGCTGGTACAAGGTACGCACTGAATTGCCTTGGGAGCAGTTGCTGGGCTTGACGTTTGGAGAGATGTTGGCCCTAGCATTGTCTCAACACCTGGAGGCAGCATAATGGAAGTTCATGAGTGTGTGAGAGGAGGAGCAGTTGCTGGGCTTGACGTTTGGAGAGATGCTGGCCCTAGCATTGTCTCAACACCTGGAGGCAGCATAATGGAAGTTCATGGGTGTGTGACAGGAGAAGCAGCTACTGATAGGATGACCAACAACAGAGTCAAATTACAAGAGCTGAGATTTTAGAGGAAGGGCTCGGTAGAGGGAAAAGAATCGTACATTATATTTTAGAATGATGAAGAGGTGATGAAAAATTTAAAGAAGGGAAATAGTGCAGTTATTAAATGCACATGATTTAATCAGTAGTAGGGGCTTGGTTGGGCAGCAGTACTAATGTTGAGATTAATGGTTTTGTTTTTTATGGGAAAGAAGGGGTTACGAAGAAGGATAAAGGGTGGGTATCAGGTGGAATTGGTGTTTATAAGAGTTTGCGAGTCAAAGTCTTCAAAGATCTAGGTGGAAATTCAGTATTATGGTGTGAAATATGTGAAGTCTGTGGTACTGATAATATGTGCCTTGGAGCAGTATATAGCCCAGCAAAAACTTCTGAATTAAATCTGTTGTCTAACACTCTTCATGTGTCACTTCTGAGTTTTACAATCCAAATTTGTTAAACAACTTAAGAAAAGATAAGGATATCCTGCAAAATAGACAGAGGTATAAAAACTATATAATAATGGGTGGCTTTAATGAAGGGTAGGAGAGAGCATAATACATTTAGTTGACATAGAAAATGATATGGAAAAAGGATGCAGGCTGGAAAGGGCTAGTACAAATAAAACCTGTAATGAGCAAGGAAAGAAGCTATTAGAATTTTTTAGACTTTTATGGGGAATATAATCTGATAATTTGCAATGGGACCAGAGGGAAAGATACTGTGGATGAATTTACCATTGTAAATAACAATGGTCAAAGTGTTATTGATTAGATGCACAATAGATTTAGATTATATTTATTATTTGTATTTTATGTTATGTAGAAATGAATTAAGAATTATTTATACCTTGCAGATTTTGAGGTGTTGGATTTAGCATGTACCAGTAGCCATTTTCCACTAAAAGTGAGATTTTAAAATAAGTATAGAAAAGTGATAAGAGTTGAGGAGCAAAATGGATTTCAGTTAGAAAGATACAAGCATAGAGATGATCAATTATAAGACTTTATAAGGGAGCTAGAATAAGAGTATTTAATGATAACTTAGGAGTATTAATGAAGAAACGAAAATTACGGGAAATAATTGAGAAACTAGAGAGGTTAATCAAACAAGCAGGATATGAGATGAGTGTGAGGAAGTGGTAATAAGATATATGAAAATGGATGAAAATGAAAATGAATGTAGATCAATTAAATGAAAAGCAGAGAGTTAAAAAATGGAGACAAACAAGAGAACAACAAAAAAGAGATAATTTTATGATTGAAAGATTTGGGTATAAATCTCTTATAGGAGAAAAAAAGAAAAAATGGAGGGAGGGAGGGAAGGAGGGAAGGAGGGAGGGAAGGAGGGAGGGAGGGAGAAAATTAGTAAGAAAATACAGGAGACTACAAGGTTAAATGACAGTAAAACAATTTGGTTGATAGTTAAGAGATTGTACAAAGGGTGAGTAACTGAAAATAATATTGGTCCTGAGGAATGGGGGAAAGTTTAGAGGAATTTTAGGGATTGATCAGGTATTTAACCATGATATGTGGTCAATCAAGAATTCACTAAATGTTTAATATTTCAACAGACAGATAAATTTAAATAAAGTAATCAAAAGATTAAAAATAAATTATGTTAAAGGTATTCATCGCATACCAGGGAATTTTTGGAGGGTTTGGGGTCTGGAGGAAAAAAGGATGTATTGGTACAGATTTTGAATACAATATTTGAAAAGGGTAAAGTTCCCAAAGGATGGAGGACAGTGATTAGAGTGTCAATATTTAAGGGAAAAGGTGACATAAAAAATCCAGTAAACTATGCATATGGGTATTAGCCTATTATCTGTGCCAGGGAAATTATACATTGACATATTGGCAGTAAGGTTACAAAAATTGACTGAACATGAAAATAAACTATCAGAATTTCAATCAGGCTTCAGGAAAAATATGAGAATATGGATAATATTTTTATAATAAATGGTAGATAAATATTTAGGTTATAAAAGAGGGAGGCTATATATGCTTTTTGTAGATTTCAAAAAAGCAATTTATATAATTAATCACAATGCATTGTGGGCTAAATTGAGTATAAAAGGAGTAAGTGACAAGTCCGTAAAAGCATTGCAAATATATACTTTAATAATGATCATTGTATTAAGATTACAACCATATGGTGACTGCAAATAATCCAAACACAATAGGTCTTAGACAAGGGTGTCAGTTAAGTCGTACACTATTTAATCTGTTTATTGATGATATACTAGAAATAACCAGCAAAGCCAACAAGCATACTCAACAATGAATAATATCAAGATTCCTGGCTTACTATTTACTGATGATCTAGTAGTGCTGTCAATAACTAATGTTGGTTTGGTGAAATTAATTGAAGCAATATCTAAGTTTTATATGGAATTGGGCATAAGAATAAAGTTTTGAAAATCAAAAATCATGATATTCAAGAAAAGAAGCTGCAGAAAAATGAAAAATAATGCTGAGACAGAAATTGAAGTGGTCAATAAATTTGACTGTTTAGGCATCAAACTCAATAGTAATGGTGGTTGGAGTGAACAAAAGAAAAACGCATTAACAAAAGGAAAGACAGCTTAAAAGTTATTACTGTTAGAGGCATAAATTACCAGGAATGCACATAAAGTGGTTAGAGAGAATATACTCAGCAGCAGTCCAGGTTCAACACTGTATGGAGTAGAAAATTAGGATAATGAAGAGGGTTGGCTAAAGGTGGATTTGATTCACATTTTTGTAAACAAATTCTAGGACTGATGACTATGATAACTGAGTCTTCCAGGCTGTAAGGCCATGGTCCAAAAGGATTCTCATCCTTCATCTTCCTAGACATTCATCCATGACTGTGGTGGACATCTTCAGTGTTGTGGTTGACATCTTCAGTGGTGTGGTTGCTGTAATTTTCTTAAAGATGAGGCAGTGACTGACTCATTGGAATTGATAGCATTATATATGGTAGGGGTAGGGGTGGCTGTGGAACAGAACTCTGATTGGTTCGCTTGGTTCAGAGGGTTGAATTTAGCCTGGAGCTCCTGGGCATGGCCAGCGGAGTGAACAGATGAAGAAACAAACCCACTGTTTCAAAAATATTTTGTTAAAAATTAATTACTGATTTATTCTTTGATTTATCGTCACAAAAACTATGCTGATTTTCCATTATGACTTTGTTTCTTTAAAAAGGATAAATATATAACTTTTTATAAGATGTTTGAAAAAATAGAAATTAACAAATATGACCTGTAATTTTTTATCTGTTTCTTTTTCCTTTTTATATATGGTTTGACTTTTGGATGAGCTAGAGAAGGAATGTAATTAAAATTGTAAGAATAATAAAATTTTGTGGATTTGCAATTTTCATCGCATCTGGAAAAATAACATGCTGATAGCATTAAAACTATATATGAGTTAATCAACCCACCAAATTTAGAGATAATATGATAATATGGCCTGGAATTTCATCTATATTGTTGATTTTTTATTTCTAAATTATATAATAATTTTTAAAACTTCCGTTTGAGACAAAAGATGCAAGAATATTCAGTTAATGCTATATGCATTTATAGTTAAAATTATTATTCAAGATATTATGTGCAAATACTTGTGTAATAGATATTAAAAGCAATAATTTTAAAAATATGAAATGCCTGATTTTAGTGAACTATCTAACAACTCTACACTTCTTTCTGGTCCAAATTTTGGGTGCTGCAAGGTGCATTTTATAAGGATCAAGGAAATAAAAAATCCCCTAGAATATGAATGCAATCATCCATTCAAATGGAAAGCAGTTGTTAACCAAATAAGTAAAGTAGAGCACAGCTAAAAGAATCTGCAGAACATTAAGAGGCTATGGAAGGGAAAAGAAAGGAAAAGCAAAGCAAACAAATAAGAAAAGAAATAAAAAGAAATAATCTCTCTTCTATATACAACTGAGTCAGTATTAGGTGACACTAAAACTGACTCAGTTGTATATGTAACAACTTCACTGTTCCTAACTTCTTTTAAGATTACAACCTCTCTTCTGTTTTATTCTTTAAAAAGAAGCTTGCCGTAAGTTAATCACTTCTCAATGGAATATTTCTATTCAATCTATTTATGCATACCAGGTGTGTCAGGAAGAGTAGCTTTGAGAGTGCCTGGCTCAGCAGGCAATGCTGGATGAGATCCTTCCATGCTGGGAAGCTCCCCTATATTTTCTGAAGAAGTTGTGCTGGGCAGATGTCGGCGTGTTCGTTTTGTCAAGGATTTTGCAATGGTTCCATAATCACATGGCAAATTTGCTAAAGAGTGAAATACTTGGCGCTTACGTATTATGGTGTAGACAAGGTTGGAATTTCCTGTATGACAAAATATTAAAAATGTATAGTTATTTCTCTGCATATAATTTAGCAATGCTTTACATTAATCATTCAAAGATACTCTTAAAATTTATTCATTAGCCAGTCTTTCATGTTTTATGAGTACATTTGTTCTCTTTCGTTAGCTTAATAAGCACAACAGTTTGTTTTAAGTAAACTTTATGCGTGTATGAAAGAAAATTTTTGTTTCTGGATAACATCAGGTCGCTAAAAAGTTAAGTTCCGTAAATCTATATATTACATTTACTGTATATTTCTTGAAAATACTAATCATAGAGACTGGCATTTTTCCTAGCAGAAAATCACAAATGTTTGGTACAGTGAAACATTATCTTCTGTGTTTTTTTAAATGAAATTAAAAATTTCTTATATATTAAGCTTTACTTTAATTTTAATAGTTTCAAAGGTGCATTTGTCACAGGATTTGGCAATTTAAAATATCAAGTTATTACCTGATTAATTACTTAAAATGTACATATTTTATAATGCATTTACTTGCTCCCCCACAACTCTAGAAAATACTTTTTTTTAAATTGAGCTTCGATGATTATAACATGTTAAATCTTTTTGCAGACTACCATTAACTTTAAAAATTTGAATTAAACACCAATTAGACATTTGTGGTTACATACTGAGGCCTGTTTTATGTTGCATATAAATACATATTGTGTTCATTTTCCTTGTTTTGGTCATATTTTGCTAATATTTCACCTATATATCATATTATGGCTATATTTAATAGACAAGATCATATAATTTATTGGCATACAACCATATAGAGATTGAGTTTCAAAGGAAGCTGCTCTATTTATTGCTATTTTTATGTAAATTTACAAGGGATGTGACTGATTGCAGAAAATTTGTTTGTTCTCATGTGCATAAAAATACAATATGACACTGTGCCATTGACCAATCTTCCAGAAAGGGACAAGTGCAGGTCATTTTTCTTTCTTCCCAAACATACATAATTCAACAGAGGACATTTTTCAATGCATCTACTCCAGACTTCTAGTTTCAGATAAACAAAGAATGAATTAACACTAACATTGAAACACTAAGTACGTGAGTGTAAAATAAACTATGTGCAAGACTTTGAAGAGGGGATGAAAAGATTTTTTATTTTAAAATGTGGGAAGCTACAATGTCAAAACAATTTAATACAGAAATATATTGATACAGCAAGACACAAAAACAATGTAAGTGGAAAAGCAAATCACCAAAGCAGGCAGTGACTTCTGTTTGATGCAGCAACACTTCGGCATCATTGAAAACTTTTCAAAAGACCTATGTAATATGATGGTGTTTACCACCATTACTTTTGGAGTTCCAGAAGATACTGTCCTATTAGTGCTTTGCAAAAATTAGAAATAGTGCTGACAACAATAACATTTTGGTGTCAATTGATGAAAAGTAGGTACTGAATCTTGTTGCAGACATGTTGCATTGGTATGCTATATCTGATAAACCAGAATATATAATTTTTACTGGACTGGACTAGTGCTTTAAGCAGTGAACAGCAGTTCTACAAAGCTGTACTTTTGATAATGCTATGAAAAATTGTAAAAAAGGAACAAGTTTTGTTGTTCATAACTGACAAAATGTCATGTTTTATAAAAGCTGATAAGGGCCGAAAGATGTTGTATCCTTCATGGATGCACTAAACTTGCCTTGCCCATGGTTTGCACAAAGTTGCTGAGGAAATAGGGCTAAATTTCCCTAATATTGAAATATTAATATTTAGTGTAAAGAAAATATTTATCAAAGTTTCACTGAGTGTGGCAGAATTTAAGCAACTTCCTCCTCTTCCTCCTCAAACAACACTTACATGCTGGTGTACACTGCTTAAGCAAGCGGAGTATTACTGCCAAAACTGTGAAGCTAGCTGAGCCCACTTTTGATAGAAATCAAGCACCTTCAATAAAAATTGTACAGGAACTGTTTTGCAGTGCTTTCCTAGGAAATTTGGCTTGCACAGTGACAAATTATTCAGACATCTCCAAATAATTTTTCATCTGGAAACAACTGCGTTAGTGTTACATAAAATTTTGGGGATAGTAAAAAATGTAGACTGAGATTGGTCAAGTAGGAAGAAATGCATCTATTTATGTGAAGAAGAAAATGAATAAGGCACTAAAGAGAAATAAGGAGTGCAACAATGTGCAAAATTAGTAACACTTTATATAAGAGTAAAACTGTTTTGAATGAAGATGACCCACAGTAAGTTGCAGTGATCTGATTCTGTTTAAACATGCTATTGTGATATTGAGTGGTGTTACAAAATAAAGTCCTGTTACAAAATAATGGTAAGTACCTTTGAAGAAGATTCCTCTTTGAAAACTTGACAATGCATATGGCCTTATTTTGTAATTCTGACACCACTGAAGAAGGAAAATTGCCATGTACACTAGTATTCGACAATTATTTAAATAATTAATTATGAATATTATGTTATACCAAGGTTGGTAGGTTATTTAAAATTTAAAGCTAGTTGCGACTAATATTTATTTTTTTTAAAGGAGCAGGGGAATATGTTAACTGATAATATAATTTATGACTGGTGCAATAATTAAGTACAAAAAAATTAAAGAAAAAATAATAATAGTTAATAATAACAATTATCAGAAGCATGTCTGCATGTAAAATAGGCTTAATTAGTGAAAATAAATTCAATTAAAGGATAATTTTGTAATATTAAGCGTTTATTCCTAGCAAGTACATTTATATTGTGATCATATTTTATCTTTTTAGGTCATATTTGTTTGCATATTTCTTAATTTTTAAGGTCATCAACATTCAAACCCTTCTCAGAACAGAAACACTGCTTTTCAATCATATCACTGCACTCCTTTAATCTACTGTGCTGGATTCATATTACTAGCATAAGAAAACCTAAATGGAAATAATACTATGCATCACACATATGTAACTGAACTACATTCTTAAGTAAAAGATGAGCATTAGGATACAATAAAAGCTCTACTGATAATTAAAAGATACGCGATAATCACTCTTTTTTATGTTACAGTATAATTATTTTAAACAGCATGTTGCCATAAAATATTATTATATATTATTCAAGTCAAGAATACTCATTTAAGTAAGTATTTTACTCACCATCAAACTGGTATTGAATGATGTTATTAAATATTTCCAGCAGAAAGAACACTAAGTGATGATTAGTTGGTGATGAGAACAGAAACCAAGGTGTACTGAATGCTTCTAATAAATGTAGCAACTTGGTGCTTGCTACCATGGAAAGTGTTTTCAAATATGGTGATACTGTTAAAAGTAGAAAAGAAAAAAATATATCCAGTTATTCATATCTCTCTGTTATTTTTACACAAAATAAACAATCTCTTATTTCAGAATTAACAAGTTTCATAAATTGAACTGCTTTTAACTAACACATTCCTAGGCTTTAATGCCAAGCAATGGTCATCATAACTTAAAAGAAAAATTATTATGATTTTTGCCAATCAGTAAATAAAATATAGTACTTCTTTAAACAGTTGTAATATTTTATATAATTACTGATCATTAATTTTTAATTTAAAGTTTATGTTGTGCTTTATTGCAATAAGACTAAGAAAGCATCACATAAACTGAACATAACTTTTTGCCAAAGGAATTTAAACAGCAATAAAGGTTTTGGATTTAATAATATGAAATTTAAAAATAAATACATTGAGAAAACAAAGGGACAATACACCAGAAAAGACATACACAGGTGCAAGAGTAATGCAAGCACAAAGTATGATGGTAAAGTTGAAAACACTTGCACAATTAATATATCAACAAAATCAACATAATACACATGATTTTATTCATATGACATGGCTTCACTCTGATAGTTCCATATATTTTTCATATATTTTTTAAAAAACAAGTTTCTTTTTTAAAAAATGTTTTAAATAATACACATGTCATAAATTCCATCATTAACATCTGCACAGTAACATATTTTCTAACTACAGCTCAGATTTGTACAAATTAATTGAATTAGCAATAGAATAGTTATTAGAAGCACTCAAAGAAACAAGTTAGATTACTTACTTTCCTAAACATTTCAAGCTCTTTTGACAATGCCTAGTAGCAAAAAATGCATCAGTAAATCCTTACTTGTAATCTTAGAAATCTATATTAATTCAAGATCATTTTATGGAATGCTAATCAGTTGAGCTAGGACCATTATCAAGAAACTTTCAGAAGCTGCCTAGAATAGATTTGCAGTCCAAGAGTTGCAATAAAATTGTATGATTTATTGTAACCACCCCCCTAGGCTGCATAATTGAAATCAAATGCTGAACATAGCCAATAAAGTTCCTGCAATTCCTCTTTCTTCCTGAAGAAAGACAAATAAGCACAATAACTTGGCAATGTCAACATCATGAAAAAGGAAAATGGAGTTAACTGCTCTTATAATGAATAACAAAAACCTGAAACTGTAGAGAAATTTCAAATTTAAATGTTACCCTAAATAGATGCATAATATTTTGCCCTCATCTTGATCACTAAAGGATAAAGCAAGCAATCTACTCTCCCACTTATTTGTCCCAACTAAATTGAATTGGAAATTAACCTTTACACAGCTGATATTGTAGCATACTCATTGTTTGTTAATTAATTACAGAAAGAATGTTTGTTATGAAGAATTTGGTTTGGTAAGTTGTTTGTCAGAAATTTTCAGAAGCAAGTCTTGTTATTTAATCTGATTGATTGTTGGGAGTTCATCCACTTATGCAGCAAGTCATGGGAAAAGTTATGAAAGAGTTGGGAATAGACCCTAAAGGGTAGGACATATCATGTGCTATATGTTTCCCCCAGCCCAGAAACATGCACACCTGAGTTCAATTATTGTAAAATCAGGTATGTAAAATTGTTAACACTTACTCTTTGATAACCTGGAAGACTTTCAGTATTTAATTTTCTTATTTTTTCTTCTTCTTAAGGTAATATTTTTCATTTTTCATTATCAATATTTTGTATTATCATATATTTATTTATATAAATAATGTTTTACATTGATTTATGTGCATACAAGTATTGTCAACTTTACTGCCAATGTTGTGATTGTAATATTGTCGCTATAACTTCATGTAATTATTATTAGATTGGTAGAGCAGAAGAGAATGCCTACTGGCCTTAGCTCTACCAGAATAAATAAGTAAATAATAAATCTTAAAATGTGATCTATGAAATAAGAGAATACTTAAAATATGCCTTCTCACAAACATAGCCAAGTGAGTACTCATTCACAAACTTTAGATGTCATACAGAGGGCTTTCACGTAAAATCTATCCTGTATGCGCAGTGTTTTGTATCCTTTTGGCAGCAAGCTGTATGCATTGCCCAACTGCCAATTATCAAATACTGTGCATGTAGGATATTTTTTGTGTGAAAGCTCTGTATTTAGGTATTCTGCAGGCAAAGAAATTGAGGCAACACTTCCCAGCCAACCTTCATATGCTGTATACTTTTTACAACACTAAAACATTTACAAACCTGCTGTGAGGCAAAATTATTTATTATATTAAGAAGCTGTATACATACCATTTACAAGAATAGTAAGCAGGCAATCAAAAAGTGGTTGCAACCTCTGATGCCCAGTAGTAATGATTTTATGAAACACTGTGATCAGCAGGTCAGCATGTGTACCTGGTATGCAAATGGAGTTTTGTTAAAAAGTTATTTGCATTAAATATAAATACTAAGCACTGCTACCACTAAAAAGGAACTCTCTTCTTAGTTATGGTGGTTTTAAATTGTCCTCAATATAAGCTAATAAATACCGGCTGAGCATTTGTACTATAAATGCCTGAATATTTCACATTTCAAAATGTATGCATGTACATAATGTCACTATAGAGAGAGAGAGATTCAAAGTCTAAAATACACAAATAAATTTTATTACATACAACCACTTATATATACAATAAAACCTTATTAATCAGAACCCTATTAAACAATTATCACTTAATCTGGTCAGCATTCAAAATTAAATTTTTATAGTGTAAGTTTTCACAAAAATTATTGTACATTTAGGTTCATTTTGTTTGTTTACATACTATACAAAAGGATTTAATTATTTCTAAAGACTGACAATGTTACACTATTTTCATACCTCCTTCATTCTCCCTTTCTACCTGTCAACCCATTAGTGCTATAGACATGTACAAGAGTACTCAGTAGTAGTACAAATAAGTATGTACGTTTGATACTTTTTCCAGCATTTTTTAAGTTGATATGATATACTCATTGCACAAAGTCGTTAAGTTGATCTACAACTTATATGAATGTATACATACTTCCATAGCAGGAGTATATATCTAGGACCCGTGGTGAGGGCCACATCTCTAGAATTGGTTTTCCTGATGTTTTGTCATTTTCTGATGAGCTTTTACTTGGGCAGGGTGCTCTGTCAGCAGCTATCTATAATTCATATGCCAGCTGGGAGGCAGGATGGGCGGTTGCTTACACATGTTTCTACTGCCTTCTGCACAGTCAATTGCAGCACATTTGGTTAGTACTGATTGCCAAGTCAGGTTTAATCACAGTCTTGTTATTTTTCTCTTGATATATTTCTATGCTTTCACATATCTAAGCAAAATTGTCCCACTGCATTATGATCTTTATATTATAAAAATCTATATGAAGGGCTACATATGTTGCACAGTCTTGTTATTTTTCTCTTGATATATTTCTATGCTTTCACATATCTGAGCAAAATTGTCCCATTGGATTGTGATCTTTATATTATAAAAATCTATACAAAGGGCTATATATGTTGTGTGTTCAGTTAATTCAGATTTTTCTGGTTGGCTGAGTTTAAAATGTTTTATGTGTTCTTTATGGCATGAGGCAAATCCATTAGAAAAAAGAACACACTTATTCTTATCTTTGCATGAGAAATTTTGAGTTACTATGTAGGGAATTTGGGATCAAAAAGTAATTATTCCAGACATAAGAAAGAAAAAAAAAACTTTTAATATTTCTTTTTAAATGCAATGTGTACAATGAATTTCCCAGATTAAACAAATGTCAGTAGTAGAAAACTGGATGTTGCAATTTACAAGCTGTATGATTAATGTGGGCAAGTGAAATAACATTCAGATATTTGGAAATTCAAGCAAAAGTTTAGCATCTAGCAAAGCAACTAGGCATAATTGGATTCTTGGTTGGGTGTTCAGATTTTGCAAATGATGCATGAAGGGACAATGAGCATAGGTTCATCAGTTGTTGAACCCTTCAGGAAAAACTACTACAAAGCATAAAAAAGTGGTTAGTTTTGAGTCAAGTTTAGATGCTGAGAAAATGGACCACTTTTTGATCTTACCTAAGATTAACACAAGTTCAAAGTCTTTGAAAAACACACCTTGGCAGAAAATGAGCTAAGGGTGCATTTCAGGTGCGAGCAATATGTTAAAGTCCATTACAGACTTACAAAGATGAATTAAGTGTCACATAAAGGTGCATTCCTATGTAAAATTACCAAACTTCAAGCACAAAATTTAAAAAATGCATTAACAACCTAATGTTAAAACATAATTATATACTATGGTGGAATTCTTGGAAACTAAATTAAAGTTAGAGTTATATATGTATATAATAAATTTGTAGTTACGTATTAATATGAATTGATGAAGTCAAATGTACAAACTATCAATCAGTGAACAAAAAAAATTAAGTGAAATTGCTTGAAAGAGTCAAAGGCTCTTAAAACTGCAATGTCCATGTTGCCCTTTCATACAATAATTAATAAAATAACTGGTTTACAGCATACATAAATGATAGTTTCTTAACTAGCTGTGCCAGTAATAAGAAGGCATAAAATAAATAGATCTCAAAGTAAAATGAAAGCTACAATTTTACCGGATAATGCACCTACAATTCTAGATCTAAACAATAATGCAAATAATAAGATAAAATGTGTCTTCCTATGAACGAACACAACTTCACTAAAGATAATCTATGCTGCAAAGAGTTTGTGAACGAATTTCTATCAATAATAAGGATTGAGGAGCCTATGAACAGAATATGCGGGCAGAAAAATTGCTGCTGAATTTGAATTCATTAACCTAAGTTCAATGTCCTTCAATTTTGCACTCTAATGAATGATGTACCTCTTGCCAATACTTGGAAAAAATTCTTTGCAATAGTAGTAAAGAATTTTATATTTCAAACAGTGAAAATGAAACCAGTGGCTGTCATGAAGCACTAATTATAGGCACAGAGGTTTCCATCAAGTTGGAGATACAGAAGACTTGCTCGACAATGATGAAGAAGGCTAACACACCTGAAAGAAGAATGCTGTGTAAATAATAATATGGACTATGATGGTGAAGATGATGTGCTAATCTCAAAAATAAAATTGAAGAAAGTTAAGGAACATTTGAACAGTGTCATTGATTTTTGTGGAACAAAGTGCATATTATAATCAAATGAGGCATATGCATAAACTAATAAAGGAGATGTACTACAAACCATGAAAGAAAAGAGAGAGTTTATTCAAACCAAATAACGAATATGATTAATACTGTAACTTGCTGATATAACTTTTTTCATGAGAATGACTTTGTTATTCCATATTTCTGTTAATCTGAGCTTTTGCCAATTCACCAACCCTGAATGTCAGTTGGTTTGAAATGAGGTTTTACTATTGTTTGAAGTAAAAAAAATAGTTCATTTTACATTATTTTACATACATACAAAATAAAAACATTTCATTGGGGAATTTATATTCTTTTTACATTTTCTTTGTACAGCACAGTAGAAAACAAAAAAATACAAAAATAATGCACATGGCATATGTGCAATAGATGTCTTCATTATTGTCAATATTTAAAACATGCTGGCAAAAATATAAGAATGTTCTTTAAAAGCTGATCACAGATACTGCAAAGCTAACACTATTGTTATTCTTTATGATCATTTATGGAGAAATTTGGGGTGTTTGGAAAAAGATATATCACAAGGTTAAGAGTACCCTCCCCCCCATGAACAGTTTTGTCTGTGAAGGAATGAATGAGTTCAGGAGTGACATTTTCTAAAATTAAATATCAGAAAGTTTGATTTTAGAAAATTGCAGTTTTTATTTTATTAGGGATGCTCATATGAAAAAATTGCTTTAAAGGCTTGTTAGTTGCTAATGAAACAAATGAAAACCTAAAATAAATTGAGGTTAGTGTATATTAACTTTTAATACTAAGCATTACTTTATTTCCAACTTAAAAATGAATAAAAATAATTCAAATGAATATATTGATATTTCCTGTTATGTTTGCATGTTAGGAGTCCATGACTGGTTAAGTAATTTTTTCTCTCTGTACCCATAGGTTAACATTTTCAAATTAAAGAAACAAACATTTCTTAGAGAGCTGAACAGTAAAATCATAAGCAATGCGGAAAATTTCTCTGCAGTTCACTACATGGAGAAAGTAAGTATATTCAGTCTATAAGGTTTATAGGATACAACAGGGCTCCATTGACAAATTTAATTATAAGACTTACTTTTAAAAATTAAGTATGAGGTTGTAGAAGAGGGAACAGCTTATCAAAAGAAAGGTGATTAAGGCCATTAAATCATGAAATAAACACACATTATTTACATTATTATAAAATGGTCTAAATGTGCTTCCCCTTATCATAAACCAGCCTTAAGAAAACTCTATGCTGCTTCTTTTTTCTGAAAAATATCCAATTGTGCATTTAAAAGTATTGTTGTTTTCAAATAAGATCTTACCTGTAAAAACTGGTATGTCCATAGGAATGGTGGCTGTGTATGGTTTGTTTAAACGCACGCCAAAATTTCTTTCTCCACTAAGAAGAAGCAAAATAAATACTCCTATGTGCATTAGACCAACTCGTGCTAAAAATGAGAACAATTATTTTAATACAAGGTATTGAAAATAAATTTTTCCTTATATGAATCTACTCAAATTCCTATTCACCATTGTAATTCAATACAGAATTAAGAGTTAATCAGTAAAATTGAAAATTACAGGAATACAATATGATAAATTATTATTATTATTATTATTATTATTATTATTATTATTATTATTATTATGAAATCACTCAAATTTCACTAAGTGCAACAAAATTAGTGAAATTTAAGTGATTTCTTAATAATAATTTGTCATATTAGTCACATTTTTCATCCCAGACACCATTCCTCCACCTTTTGATCATTTCACATTCTATTAGACAATGGAACATGCTATCCATTTTCCCACGCATAATAAATACATCCTTCTTTAAAATTTATTCTTAATCCTTTTAGAATTTTTCTGAATAGTTCTGAATTTTCTCATTTACCAACTGTATTTTTTATTATCGGATATGTAACGTCTTTACAATTATAGTGATTAGCCCCTACAATCAATTTCTTAAATTCATCGTCTTCAACAATGGATGACCGGCTGTATTTCCACATCTTGTATGCTATTTTATCAATAATTAGTTTTGATCAATTTTTTACAGGTTTAAATTTGTCCAGAAACGATGTCAGTGTAGGTAGATTTATATTTAAGTAGTAAAATGATGTTGATGACAATAATGACAATGAATTTGAAAGAATGGACACTGCTTGTGTACACTGCCACTTCTTTTCTTGTTATGCTTTCACTGTTGCAAATTTTTTGTTAAGACATTCAATAAGAACAATTTTATGAACTGAGATATATATTTCTTTAGATTGCTAGTATTGAGAGATTTTCCACCTCATGATAAATGCTTCTTATAAATGCAGCAAATGCTATAGTTACACTCACAGAATTCAATTGAAAATTAATTTCAAAATTCACTGATACTATCCAAAAAAGCATGAAACACACCAAATTCTGTCACTTAAAAATAACAACTAAGAAGTAATGTAAAATCAGTTTTCATGCTAAAGAGCTGAAGTACGATATTATTACAATAAGTTACTTGTGATTAGAAAATTAACAGATCATAATATATGTTTACTAAAAGTCTCTTTTATTATTGCCCAGACTCAGAACTGATATTATTTTGTAGGCAGAACATGGTCTTTTCATATCCAATAAAATTTAAAAATATGCTAAAAATTAATGCAATAGTATGAAAAATACATATTTCAATGTTCTTTGATTAGGATAGCATTCATGTCCTTACATATTGCACAGTAGCTGTCCTTGATTAATTTCATCCTGAAGAGATGTTCTCACAAGCAATTATGCCCCAAAATTAATTGGAATTGAGCAACTCCAATTTTTCTTGGTTTCAATAAAAGATGTTTGAAAGTCTTTAGATATGGTTTTCCTTCAGTTTCTGTTGGATATTTTGTTGTTTTTGTTCAAAAGGTGTTTTAATTTTATGGTGGCTCCATTTTTAGCTAAAGTATCAACAATCTCCTTACCCTTTAATCCAACATGGCTTGGGATCCATTGTAAAAGTATTTCTGCATTTAACGCAAGGTTGTTTTGAAATAACATTAAAAAATATATACCACAAACAACATTGAAACAAGAGTAGATCCCTTCAGCATTCCATATCTTAGCTGTTTCTTTTCTGATAATGTGCTACACACTAATCTCCACTACTGGCTCCTTTAGACTGGATTGGAACCATTTCCATTCTAGCCCAAGCATCTCAATTGCCTCCAATATGTTTAATAATATGTTTAATAGACCATGTTTAATATGGTCTATCAAGGCTTTCAATGTATCTAAACTATTATCTCTTTATGGTCTAATTCTGTGTATATGTTTTGTACAAATGTGTAATAACTGTTATACGTATTTCTTCAGCCTGGAAACTATGTTGAAAACTGTTTATAATATTATTCTTAGAAAAGATGATATAATACATCAGAAATAACTAGATCCCTCTTATTATTTATTTATTCTAAAACTTTATATTATTCATTGTCCTTGTAGTCCCTAGTTTAGTAAAACTTGTATAATTGTTATATATCACAATGATGAAGATTCAGAAACTATTACTTACATTGGTCTGCTCTGGAGTCATTTAGGTGATACAGAATTGGAACCAAAATATCCAAGACATCACTGCTCTTCAGCACATAATATAAGAATTTCTGAAAAACAAACAGAATTATTCACACATGCTTTTCTTTAGCTAGCCAGTATACCATAGCTCTCCTAATTACTATGCTTCATTTTATATTAATACAAACAACAGAGAAAACAGGAGAATCGCAAATAAAGAAATGCTAATGAAAGGGGAAAAATGCATATGTCTATGCTCATTAAAATGAGATGGACTGTGTCTACAGAAAAGAATGGAAGTAAAAAATAAAATAAAATCATATATACTAGCTACAATAATGTGATCATCTTAAATGGAGGAATGACATTCGCAATTTTCAGAGTATCATATTGACTAAAAAATATGATCTGCCTGAATGTAAGCTGCATGATTGAAATTTGAGGGAGAAAAATGATAGTAATAATCAGAGATATTTAGGAAAGAAAAATTACTGTACACATTTAACTGCATCCAATTCCTAAACTTTTATTGGCAAAAAACAGGCTTTCTTATCCGTGCACAACATTTTATTGAACTGAATACAAACTTATGAAACAATTAACACAACCTTTATACCACAATAAAATATTGCATTGTTGCATCATAAAGTGCTGCCTGTTTCATTTGGATAAAAAGTGCAGCTTATTTTTGGGCCAATACTAATACTGAATTACTGGCAAAGATAACCTAGATGATTACTATAATGGACAACACAGAAAACGGAAACTTAAGAACACTAGAAATATAAATTAAAATATAAATTGGAACTTGAACAGTGAAGCCAATCATATAATTGATATTATTGTATGATTTAGTTGAACTACACACTTTTAATGCTTCACTTACTTGTCATAATATATAGAACCAGTTTCAAGAACAATGAGAACGTTGATGATGAGAATGAAATGTTCTTGGAACCGGTTCTATATATTATGACAAGTAGGTGAAGCATTAAGAGTGTGTAGTTCAACTAAATCATACAATAATATCAATTATACAGATGCAAGTTAAGGCTTTCTTTTATCTAATGACCACACATGAGAAATTAATATTAATCTATTACCTTTTACATGTTTGAAATCAAGTTTTTAATCAGAAATATGATACAATACTTTTCAAGCTATACAATGATAGCTTTTCTGAAGTGGGAGAAAATGCTAATTCTCTTCCATTTCCTAGACCTAGATTATAATAATACTACTGTGCTAATGTAGAAATAAAAAATTACAAATATTCTCTCATAAATATTGTTCAATAGTTATTAAATTATTATTAATTACAAGTGCCAGCATTAAGAATATCCTTAATGCATAAACATGAATGCTATCTTAAATTAAAAATAATTACCTTGTTGTAGTCACACATTTTCCAGAAGAATACAAGAAGCTCTTGGTGAAATTGTACTTTCTTGGTAGAATTGGGAAGATAGGTTTGTACCAAAGGATTATTTAGAAGTCTAGTAAACCCTCGAAGAACAAAATGAAAGTCTTCATCACGGTGAATTCGTGACAGATAGTTTATGAAGAGATTATCAGGTACTGTTCCCTAGTACAAAGAGAAAGAGAGAAAATAAAAACTGAGTATAATAATATTAAAATCTCTTTCCTTTATATTCTTTAAAAGTGTAATACCTCACATCTATGGGAGTTGCCAAAAACAATGTTTTTCAGGAAAAATATATACATTGCAGCAATATTAACCATTTTTACTATATAACTGCAGGAACACACTTATGAAATCTGAGTAATATTCCACTTTCACTAGTATATTATGTTGGTTCTGGTCGTCTAGTGGTAACCATATTTGCCTTGTACCCAAGATCGTGGGTTCAACCACGGCTAGGGCAGATGAATTTTTTCAGGCTTAAAAAGCCTAAGTAGGAATAAAGCAATGGGTCCCATTTTGTAGATTTACGGCAGGTAAAAGAACTTCAAACCTGAAAGAAGAAGACTCTAAGCAAAATTTATCAGTTGTTTCATGCCCTGAATTGAATGGGATGCTGATGACCTAAGATGTTAATGAATGACAGTAAATCAACAAGGATCAACAATATGTATACTATGGATTAACTACATGGTGACAAATTCTTAGTCATTTCAAAGTGCCATGTTCTTTACCAGAGTGTGACATATTTGAATATGCATAGCATTTAGCAGCTGAAGGCATTATCTAACTAAACTTCATGAATATTCCCTGCAGTGCATAGAAAATTGGTGACCTGAGTTCAACATTATATTAAATCAATATCACAAAAAATCATAAATAAATAGAAAAAATATAATATAATAAAATCAAAGATATAATAATAATATACATAATTATTATATTAATAACGTTGTATTTATGGGAAGCTAATGTGCACATTTTGGGCTAAATGTAGTATTCAAAAGTGTGGCAAGCATTACATTCTATAGTTTGCCAGTAACTTCATTCAAATCTATTACTTTTACTTATTAAATCTATTACTCATAGTGCATTGCTGCAATTCTCAACTATGTTATATTTATTGTTGGTTTAATATTGCATAGAACATTTGAATAGTAGGTACACCTTATGATGCTATTCTCAAGCATAATGCTGAAAAAATGGTAACAGAAAGGAGCAAGAGAGTTCAATGTAGTTCAGAGCAATGTTCACTTGAGGTGGCAACCATAATTAAAGCTAGTGGGAAGAAACTCACTGGTCCTTGCAAAGGAAGACATCCTAACATTGAAAAAAAAAACATGTGAAACATGTTCTGTATAATTCAATGGTAAGTGGAGCACAAGAGTAGTAAATCGACTTATTATATAATTAAGAATAAATCAATTACTTCACTGTATTAGTTCGGACACAAAATTAATTTTAAATTGAAGAGAAAAGTTTTGGAATCCATACATGAAAGGAGGAAGAATGAGCTGTCTCTGACTAGTGACACCATAAGAAATAACTTTTTCTTCTTTGACTTAAACCAATTGTCCTGGCAACAGCACGAGTCATGGATTTTGTTCTACATGCTCCAAGATGTAACAATAGTCAACTTATAAATTCTATGTTCAGATGGTTTTATGGTTAGATGGACAGGCTTATATCTAAGATACCATGCAACAATATGCCAAAATCTGTTTTCATGACTTTAGGTTTCAAATTTGGGGTGAGCATTACATTCAATGGCACATTAGATTCGTGTAAATACAGTATATTAATTAGTGATATATTAATATACAAATATATTGACAAACAATACAATTTTACATTAATAATTTTATTATTATTATTATTATTATTATTATTACTTTTCAATAATTTGTTTATATAAAAATAAATAGCATTGTACAACTTATCCTTCAGCCTGGTTAAAATAGAACTGGAAGAAGAAAAAGTATATACTATAATTTATTACAAGCTAGGCATACTAAAGGGTTGCTTTGTTAGTTTTCAAATATTGCATAATTGGGCTTTATAACACTTTAGAGAGCTGCTCAAGTGTAATAGAAACTCTTTTTTACTAGATAGAGAATGATATTTCTGCTTCTGGTCTGAAAAATAATTGTGTAAAGTGTTTATGAATGACAGCAAAAGCTCTCAATACAATTTATGATAATTTTTGTCACAGTGTTCAATTTTATTCTTTTGAAGGATGTACCCTGCAGACTAGAAACATGATGTGGTTTTTTCACATTGGCACACCATCTCACATTAGCACTGAACATTTAACCGGGAGCTTTTATGATCATTGGATTCGGCAATTTGGATCTGTATCTCAGCCTGTCAGATGCACATAGTTTAATCAGTCAGGCTTTTACTTCTCGGACGACATGAAAAGTAAAGTTTATAAGGGTGTAATAGGTAGTGTGAAGGAGCTTCATCAGCGTATCCACCAAGCATGTGAAGATATCAAAAATAATTTAGGCATCTTTGCAAGGGTGCTTTGCAATTGGCAGAAGTAGTGTGAAGCATGCATAAAAGCTAATGGGATCTAATTTGATCACCTCCTTTGATGCAGCTTGATGATGCAAATGCATATTGGACGTATTATTTGTGTATATTATTATTTTGATAAAATTTAACCTAAGTTGCATTGAATGTTTATTTATTTTCCATTGTGCTACTCTGTACTGTGTATCATACTGTCTTTCACAATAAAAGTTGTGTCGGAAAGTAGAGATGGAGCACAGCATATTTTTGTATTTTACTCAATTCAAATTATCATAAATTTTACATCATGTGCACAATGCCTAAGAATACTAGCCAGCATTATTATTTATTTTATTTTTACATTTGGGCATTGGTGGTAATAACTCTTCATAAAATTCCAAACACATTATTGTGAAAGACGAGCAGTTTCTGCTTACAACACATGCTTTTATTTGTTCACTCTTACAGTGATCATTACATTAATAAACAAACAATATATCCTTCCACAATTAGTGCCAAGAATACTTTCGATTGTCAGAAACATGTGGCAAGAATAAGTAACATAATGACAAGAGAGCACTGGTAATTTCTGAGGTAAGGTTTACTACCTTCTTTACTGTGAGTGCTGAATACTTTTCACAGGACTATGAAAATATGTTTAAAATAATTGTTTTCTCACCACTAGTTAAAAGCTTGTCTGGTTTACGCGTTACATAATATGTCTTCATAGAAACACCAACATGTGATTCATTAGTGTCAGTCATGACAACAAGTGCAAACTGCTTGCACCTTGCCTTGTTTAAACAACTATTGAATCAGGCAAGCTGCATCCTGGGAGTTGGAGTGCATCAATTTATAACTTCAAAATTCAACTTCATTAAGTCAGCAGTAATTAAATTAAAGTCACAAGTATTGTTTTTGTACGGTAGATGTTATTTGTTACTGACCATCCTCAAATTTAGATTGCTAACAAGGAACTACTTTCTTTGCATCCATTGCTAATGTATCAAACTTGGCTGCACACAGTCATGTTTGTGACGTCACATGACATTGTTTTGATTGGAATCACTCTAAGGGCAAATAGGGAACAGATTAGCAACTCACGGCTTTTTTTTTTTGACACTTTAAGGTCTCTAGCATTATCAAACCTTGCAAACTTTGCATCTAAATTTCTAATTAACCATGCACATAATTAAAAAATGTTACATAAATATTTTGTTCCTATTGTGTATCATCCCCTTCAATCTGCATATTTATCTGACTTTCACACTGTACAAAGTTACAGACATTACCTATAAACTTCCTTTTTAAATTTGTTTGTGGCTTATGATTTGAAAAAACATGTGACTCACTTCTTCTCCTTCTGGTGCACTACCACTAGTATCATGGTCCAGGGTGACAATCAGAATTTGGAGAGCAGTGTCTACCAGAGGCTCCATAGAGTCTGAGAAGAGAAGATGATTGTAAGGCACACCCAGCCCTACTGGGTCATATGCACATACTGTATTTAATAGTGAAGTGAACATAGGCAGTGCATGTCTGTTTTCAGCACTAGTGAAATACTGGATCCAACGGTTAGGTGCCATGTGAATGTCTGTGAACAAAATTTATAATAACATATCCTTATAAATTACAGATCTGAATTGTTCATTTTTGAAAGAAATTAACAATATGTTACTTTTAAGAGTTCTAAGATAAACATGAAAAACTCCTTTAATAATGGTGCAATAATTATCTGCATATGCATGAGCATGTTACTCTGTAACTTAAAAATCGAAATTATATATACCCCACTGTGCAAATTAATGTGAACAAAAATATTATATTTTTTAAAATTATTTCACAAAAAATAAATATTTTTTACTAACCAATGTTTTTAGTGCTTAATATGAACACCTACTTGGCCTTAATTATCATTTTCATTCATTTGGGGATAGAGCAAATCAATTTCTTACATATTTAACTTATTTCCGAGTATGAAATCATACTTTCATCACAACACAAATAATCTATCCTTTGATGGCGTATCCATTTTCCTCAACTGTTCCTTGACAATTGCACAAAAATTCTCTATAGGGTTGAGGTTCAGTAATTTCCTGGCCAGTCCAAACACTGTAAACCATTTTTTGCCATAAAGTCTTAAACATTCTTTGATGCATGACGTGGAGCAAGATCTTACTCGAAAATTGCCTTTTCAATGTTCAGTTCCTCTGCCAATTTCTTCAGTTCTGGGGCGACTGTTTTCTCTAAAACTGGGATATACTTGTCTCTGTTCATCATTCTGTCAATAGAAATCAAACAGTTAGTGCCTGTGAATACAAACAGCTCCAGAACATTTTCTTTTGTAGAAATTTTACCATCTGTTTGATGTGCTTCAGCCAGATTTCCTCTCCATTGCTTCTCCTTACATGCAAGACATTCAACCCCCTGCACTACAAAATTACTTTCATCAGAAAATAGGACTCTTCTCCACTCTTCTTGTGTCCAGTTCTGATATTTTCTAGCCCATGACAATTTTAGGCCATGTCAATAGCTGTTTCTGGCTGGTCTTCAAGCTTTCCTTCCAGTTTCAGGAAGCTGCCTACGTACTGTTGAAGCATAATATTTTTTATCCCTGCAGCATCCAAATATTTTTATAATTCAAAATTGTTATTTTCTGGATTAATTTGCTGATTTTGATTAGATAGGCATTATCTTTCCTGAATGTCTCTGTTTTTGTCCTTCTGTATGAGGTGAAACTGATCCAATCTCATTTTTCCTTCTTATTATATTAACAGCACCCAAACTTACATAACATTTAGCTGCTATCTGTCTCTGAGCCATACTATAAATTCATGGAGGGTTATGACCTTACCTCTCTTCTCTGGTGTGATATCCATTATGAATAAAAATATGCTTGTTAAATAAAATGTTTAAACACTAGAAACATAAAGAAATTGCTTAACTTATAGTAGAACCAATAAAAGCAATAATTACAATGAACTATCTCAACAACATATATAAATAATGCAGTGTAGAATTGGAGAGCAGCAGTTATTAGCACCGAATAACTTATAAAACCAAATTTACCTGCTTGTTCATATTAATTTGAACAAGTATGTATATTGTATTAGTGCTGTTTTCACTGACAAAATGTGTGACTGGACTTTCAACATAGAACAAATTGAAGCGCTTGAAGCTGTAAAAGAGAATAAATATTTTATATGTACTTCAAAATTAATTAATGCTTATACACATGCACAAAAAGTTAAAGGCTTGCAGATTATTGCTACATAAGATCCTCATATTATATACCTAACTTTTCTATTCTTACTATAGCTCTCTGCATAAATAACTATGAATAGCTTCATTAAATAATCAGATATTAAGGCTCTTATGTTTTTACTGGGTAATCAAATTTATTAAAATTTTACCGGGAATAAGTATGAATGGATGATGTAATAGCTAGCAGCATACCTTACATTGAAGGGGCGATGAAAGGGTACCAATTTTGAGTGTGATACTCTGCAATATAGGGAGTATTTTTATATTTTATAAAATACTTTTATACATATGTATAAGTACTGAAAGAGAGTTTCCATCTGTTACTTGTTTTGTATTGTATTGCTGCTATCAGATCTCACTGAATATTGCCAAATTCTACAATGCAACAAAGTGATTCTAAAATAATACAAATACAGCTTCACTTAAATGCATTATAAATTAGAAAATAATACAATTTCTGAAATGCAATAAATGTGTGCATCAAACATGTTCAAAGAATAATTTACTAGCTGCATATAATGTCTTTCAATAACCTACATATGAGTAAAGCTCTCATAATACTCACCAATAGGAGGCTGATACATTGTTTCACTGAAACATGTGAGTAGAAGCTTAAGAAGCTCAGTTCTGTTTGAATCATGGGTTGGATACCTTTGTGGAGAGTGTGCAAACCCTACTCCAGCCTCCCAAATATATTCACAACTGTCAATTGCTTGCAGATCCTCTGCTTTGTCCTGAAACATCCAAACATATTCACCATAGCAGTTAACACAAATGAAAGCTAAATGAAAGCATAGGCTTCTGTAGTTACTGGTAACTATTATATCTTCTTTGGTTTCTGGATTGGGCCATATCTTGCGGGCTGGTGATTGCTGATGTTTTGTTCATCCTCATGTTGAGCTTCTTCCTGTACTATTGCAATCCCCAAGCACTGTCAATATTCACAACCTGGCAGGCTACCACATGTGAACAAAGTTCCCTCCAGAAGTCAAAGAAGATATAATACAAATGATAGCTAAAAGCAATTTAGCAAAAATAATTTTATACATTGGTAATAAATGGGAAAGGGGAATGCAGGGAGAAAGAGGGAGTGGGGGACAGAAAACAATAAAAGGCTATAAGTTACAAGGGTAAGTCATTAAGTAAGTTATAAATGGAAATAGAACTTAAAATAAATAAGCGTACTGATATGGAAAATACTTTCATTTCTCAACATAATCACCCTATACATTAATGAACTTGTCCCATCATTTCACAAGCTCTTGAAATTCAGCAGGATAAAATTCTTTAGATTGTTATCAGAACCAGGCAGTGACTTCCCTTTATACAGCTATCATCGGGAAAATGTTCACCCAAAAGATGATGTTTAAGACAGCCGAACAAATGGAACTCGCCGCTATATAGTGGATGCTCTAGGACTTCCCTATATTTAAGATGGGTGACAAATTTAATATAAATAACTATAGGCCAATCACATTAACAACCGAGATTGGTAAAATTTATGAAAGAATTCTTCTATCTAGGTTTATAAAAATGTTTAATAGTAGAAAGGTTCTCTGTAATTTTCAACATGGATTTAGAAAGGGCTTCCCAACCATAACTGCTGTTAGTGACTGTGTTCATCAAGTATTGACTTTATTAGAACAGAATAAAAAGGTGGGCATGGTATATTTTGATTTATCAAAAGCATTTGATATTGTCAGACACGAGCTTTTGCTATGTAAGATCAGAGCAATTTCCCATGAGATATGCAACTCCTACCTTATGCATAGAAAACAAACAACTGAAATTAATACTAAAAAGATGATCATCTGTCTAAAGTAAGGTCTCAATATGGAATAGTAAGATATGGAGTTCCATAAGGTTCCATCTAGGGCCCATTAATGTTTCTAATATATGTGAATGATATTGTACAGTTGCGCAATTCTATTATTACTTCTTATGCAGATGATACTACAACAAATTCTTGGGGTGAGTGTAATAGGTCTCTAACGGACACCATCTCTCTGAGTTCAGAGCAAATTATAAAATACTTCAAAAACAATAATCTTATATGCAATGTGGATAAAACGAAATTTATGAAACTTGATCTATTTAAAAGTAATGTTCTAGAGGATATATGTATGATTGAAGATAAAATCTGTGAGAGGGTAGACACACATAAGTTCTTAAGTATATGGATTGATAACATGGGCAAAGCATATAGATGTAATATGTAGCAAAATAAGTAAATCAACCTATCTATTGAGATTTTGTGTTTGGCTCAAATGAGTTATAAATTATCTATTATGGTATAATAAACCCTCATTTACACTATGGTATTGAGGTTTGGGGGGCTGCAGCAAAAGTGCATATGGATAGATTATTTATATTACAGAAAAAGTGTATTAGGCTAATTTCTAAATTGGAACATAGACAGTCGTGTAAGGATGCATTTGTAAAGCATGGAATGCTGTCTACTCTCTCTATGTATATAGTCTATATTATGCAGTGAATCAAAGAATTTTATAACAAATAATGAGATTCCTACCTATAACACTAGAAATAGTAAAGATTATCATAGGTATGCTTGTAATAAACAAATAGTATGTAAGGATGTAAATGAAAGAGGTACCCTTTTGTACAATAAATTGCCACCAGAGATTCAATCTGTAGAAAAATCAAAATTTAAGTATCAGTTGGAAAATAACTTGTAAATAGAAGTTTATATTCATTGGATGAATTGTAATCAATTGAAATCTTAACAGTATTTATAGGTAAACTATTTTTTAACTCTCGCAAACATGTACTAAAACCTTGTTCTAAGAATAAGTTATGCTTTTACCCTAGTATTTTGACAATGACTGAAACTTGTGCAAATGAGTCTATTGACAGCAATAAATTTATTATTATTATTATTATTATTATTATTATTATTATTATTATTATTATTGTTGAAATTTTCAGTGTCTCATTTGCCTTTTTGGCAGTATGAGGATGAGTCTAGTCATGCAAAAACAACCGCCTTTGGTAAGGATCCTGGTTGCTTCCATTAAATGGCCTTGCAACATTTCCTGAGAATGTTACAGTAGCAGCCAACATTTATAGTTTGACCTTGAGGCTGGAATGTACAGAGCAGTATGCCTTCATGAACCAAGCCTTTGAGTGTCACTTTAAACCATTTTTTCGCAGGCAACACAGGGTGTTTCTACTGCACTGACGCATACTTTATCTCTTGCTGTAACAGTGAACCCAAGACTCATCATGTGACAATTTGGGCTTGCATATCATGTCCACCATGGTAGCGATTGAGAAGCTGTAATGCCAGACCTATTCTTTGTATTTTGTGTTGTGGGGGTCAGCATGTGCATCATGCACAGGCTTTGTGAAAACCTAAAATGTCATATAATGAAGAGGGCCATGCTGTATGAACAACCAAGCAGCAACTATAGTGTCTTTACTTACCCTTCTGTCTGCTCAGATCAAGTGCATTCTTTGAAATTTGCCTCTATGGCAATCTTCGTTGGGTGGCTAATGCAATGTTTGTCTTTGATATGTGTTTCCCTCAGAGAACTTCTGCACCCAACGTTAAACAGCTTGGTGTAACAAACACTTTTCACTGTAGATACGAAGTATTTCTTTATGAGCATTCTTTCTTTCCATATTTTTCCCCCACAAAAATCTCACAATGGAGCACTGCTCAAGGTTGTACACTCGCCCAGTGGCACTGCATCTTGCAATTGCTGTTTTGTTATTGTAAACATTGATTTCTCATGTTGAATGTTGTCAATTGCCACCAAATGATGCAGTCTCATATGCCTCATTCAAACATACAGAATCCCACATCAATTTGTAACTTACTTAATGACTTATCCTCGTTTTTGGTAATACTAGTCCCTAGCAGGATATCAAAGCTTACCCATTAACAATTTGTCAGCAAACCCAATGAATTCCAACAAAGCCAAAATACTGACAGCTAGCTGATACAGGGAAAACCTTATTTTAATAGTCATACAAAACCATTCAACAAATGTGAAATTCCATTAAGGTACAGAACCTTTTGTTCATATGGTCTATTTGTTCCTATTCTTTAGAAGTCAGTCCTGGTGGTGTAGTGGTAACCATACTTGCCTCAAAAACCCAAGATCGCAGGTTTGATGCTGGCCAGGACTGACTGATATTTTTGGGCATAAAAATCCTAAGCATGGCTTACTTCAGAAGGGAAGTAAAGCCATGGGTCCCATGTCATACATTTGTCGGCTGTTTCATGCCCTGATTTGAATGGGATAATGATGACCTGAGATGTTAAAGAGCATCCATAAATAAACCAAATAAAAAAAAAATATTTAGAAGATTTTATAAATGTATTTTCTATCTCATTTCTGTAGCTATTATACTTTACCTTTTAAAGTTTCAACGCAATCAAGAATGCTAGTTGACAGTGGCTATTTTGAGTTATTCAACTGTATAGTGGTAATCATGCTTTGTGATCAGAACTCAGATCTCCTATTACTCTTCTTTTGATATTCTGGCAATATTTGATGATGCTAACACGATATTTTCTGATCTTGGATTATGAATTTAGAGAGTAAGAATAAGAGTTTGATTTGATTTTTTTTTTCTGAATGTTTACTTTAGGTCAAAAATTCTAACATTTAGATATTTTATAGTCTTCCTTGCAGGGTTTCATTTTCATATCATTTCATATTCATTTTCTTGATTTCTAGAATGCAAATTAAAAATTCCCTGGCATTACTTTGAATGGATACAGGCTCACTATAACCTAAGACTTTTCTTTTGATTCGTTTTATTTAAAGACACTATTTAACATCTCAGGTCACCAGCGTCCCATTCAATTCCGAGCGTGAAACGGCAGACAAATTTTGCTCAGAGGCCTCTTCTTTCAGGCTTGAGGTTCTTTTTCATGCCGTAAATGTATGACACAGGACCCACGGCTTTACTTCCCTTCCAAAGGAAGCCATACTTAGGATTTTTACGCCCGAAAAAATCCATCGATCCTGGCCGGGTCTGAACCCGCGACCTTGGGTTTAGAAGGTAAGTATGGTTACCACTACACCACCAGGACCGACACCTAAGATTTGCAGACGTTACAGTGTTATTTGCATGGACAGCAAAAGACATTCAAAAAATGTTTAAAGACCTCAGCAACCACATATGGCTGCTTGTCTATCCATTAAATGACAAAAACACAGCTCATGACAAACAGCTATTCAACACCCACATGCATTAACACAACACTGCTACAAATCATCTTCTTCACCCAACACTCGTTCTTGGCTGGTCAGCCATTTGACACCATGCTACCCAGTACATCCGTGCTCAACCTTCTAATCAGTCTTCTCTTGAGTCACTCTGAAGTGCTGTAGAGTGTAGATGATGAACAGCCATTTCTTCCTCTTTTGAGCAGAGGGAGCAGATCAAAGAGTCTACTGCCGATTCTGTACAAATGTTTTGTAGGTAGTCATGGCCTGTAGCCATCCTGAAGGTGGCCACAGTCACTTTGTGGAACAGATTGTTGGGGATAGGTTTTGATATAATTGGTTCCCATCTTTTACCAATGTTGCTGCCTTCCAGGAGTCCATGATGGCTTTCTTTATATTGTTTGAAATTACATTGCATATACTGGCATAGGTAGAAGGGGGTGAAGTTTAATTCATGTGCATCCTTTCTTTATCAATCTATTGCTTCTTCATTTCTGGTGATGTCACAGTGACCAGGGACCCATTGTAAGTGGATCTCAGTTAATGCTTGCAGTCTCAGTAGTCTTTCTTTACAATGAATTACTAATAATCTTGTTCAAGCTCTGGGGAGCCCTATACTTGCAATGCAGAGGTGGAATCAGAAAGAAAACTACTTTTCGTTTGATATTCAGAGAAATCAGTGTATTGGCCGCTTCACTTATGGCTGCTACTTTGCCATCAAAATTAGTTCTCATTCTTCCCACAGAGAAGGCTCCCTTGCCAAGAGATGAGGAAAATCCTGCGCCCATGCACTCATCAATAGCTGAGCCGTATAAACATACATAAACATACATACACCATTCTGGTGTAGGATATAATGTAGCTATCATTTTGGATATAATGTAGCTATCATTTCAAACACTGCCGCTTTCAGGAGTTGTGCAGCTATAACTGTTTTGGGTTTATCAATCCTGAGGATATTAATTGAAAATTTAATGAAGATGTCAGGATCACCAGATGTAGCTCAACATGCAAGCAGATTCAAATGGAAATGGAAGAGGGACATGCCAAACTCCTTGGAAAAAGGAAAAGAGGCAAATTGAGAACAAGGTGAGCAGACTATTTCAAGAAAGCTGCTGGAGTACATTGCACCAGCACAGCACATGGCAGATATACTTGGAGAGACTTGCAGAAGACTTTCATCAAAAATAAATGCTTGGTGTGTAGTGTCAGTGCAAAAGTGTATAAAAATCATCATGGGTCAATGCAATTATGATGCCATCATTGTTTCAAACTGGATAATCACCATTCATAGAGTGTAACTCAACTCAAGTGGATTAGCTCACATTTGAGTATCTTTAGTATGAGCTCCCCTGTAAAGGAGACCTTAGCCCTTAATGGGACATTTTGGCTTTCATTTCATTTGATTATGAGTGTTTTAGGTTTAATGTTGATAAATAGAGTTCAATCTCCATTATGCTAGGTTATTTAAATTCAATCACATCATACAGTATAATAGTTATTTGGAAAACTATCCTCAAAATCCTCACAATATTCATATTATAATGATTGGTAGACATATTGATCCTGTAAATTCAATTGCCTGGTATGATTTTCTTCTGGAGTTTTTCCTTATTCCAAAAAGGTGTATACCAGATAAAAAAATGTTTTGGACTCTGGACTCAATTAAGCAGTTATTTTATTAAAATATTCATTCATCATTTCTTTAGACCTTCATTGTTATGAGGGACATTACACTGTAAAAAAACTTAAATATTCAATTAAAATGAAAGTATGAATCCACACATTGAAACTATCATAAATTTTGTTGAATTAAAAGTAAAACTACTAAAATCATGTCAACACATTAAAACTCTCTTGACGTTTCACATTAAAACTTTTTTTTATTAAAAAATAAGTTGGGACTAGTTTTGTGAGTCACTTGCTCACATTGTCAACCATTTGACGGCTCTTTTTGAGTTGTCTTGTTCCTAATGGCTAGAAAGCCGATACAATACAATTAAAAATGAATGTAGGAATCCACACAGTGAAACTATCATAAATCTTGTTGAATTAAAAGTAAAACTACTAAAATCATGTCAAATGTCTAGTCAAATCCAGACGTCAAATGGTTGACAATGTGAACAAGTCAAGAAATTAGTCCCAACTTACTTTTTAATAAAAAAAAATGTTTAATGTGAAACGTCAAGAGAGTTTTAATGCGTTGACATGATTTTAGTAATTTTACTTTTAATTCAACAAAACTTAAATTTTTTTTAAAAAAAATTAATTTACTGCACCAGTATTGGTACCAGTAGAATAAATACTTTATGTCAGCATCATCAACTTTTGGTCCATAATTTATAAAAAGCACATATGTTTAATGCTTAATGACACTATTAGAATTTTTGCTAAATCTATTTATAAACTTGTGACAATATGTTCTTTTCTTCTGACTCTTGTATTCTTATTTCATAAATATGAAAGAGTACAGAAAGTATACTCACAGGCCCAGATTTTCTGTTTGCAGCAACTGTGAAATCAGGACAAAAGAGAAGATCCTGAAATAAAAGATATAAATTCTGAAATTATGCCATTTATATTTCATAGTGTAAATGTCTACCATTAACAACACTTATCAAGTGATGCATATTTCAGAAATATGCTGCATTATACCCCTTGGTCATATTGTGAGGAATGTAGCTCTCAGAGCAGGCTTCCTAATCAATGCAAGCTTGGAATACACATTAAGACTGCAGTATGGCATTTTAGGACAAAAGATCACTCAAAGATTAAAATCTTAATACTTATTTAGATTAAGTAAAACAATAAAATTATTAGAACTCAATTTATGAAGCTGATTTCATCTCAGACTTACACAGATAGCATTGATGAGTGACTGGGCAAGAGGCATGGATTGCTCCTCTTCATCATCTTGAGACTGGCCTGGCAAACTAGACCAGAAAAAGCCTCTCCAGTCTGGGTCTTCAAAAATGTATGGCAGAACTCGAGTTAACAAACGAACACAGTTTAAAACTGAAAGAAAAATAAAGTTTATAAATATAACAGTATGTGCTCTCTATATTTAATTGTAACCTTTTCAGTGAACTGAATAAACTTAACAATCTAGGAAAACAGTATTATTTAAAATTAATTTCATGTCAGAACTAATACAGTCAAACAATTAATTTATTCTTAATTAGATAGTAGTCAATTTAATACTCTTATGCTCCACTTACTATTGTATCATACAGAACATGTTTCACGGGCCTTCGCCTGCATCATCAATTGTGTATCGATTGCCAGATTCATTATTGGTTGAATGGAATTGGTGTAGCTCTCATGGACATTTTATGAACTTTAGGATTAATTTGTCTTCTGTTGGGATCTCCAAGTTCATAACCATATCTTTACATTTTTTATAAAACTTTTTTCCCATATTCCCAGCTCCAAGGGTCTATCTACGAATTTCAATAATTTGACTTCCATTTCTATATCATGTTTATCTTTCTAAAAGTTACATGCAACTGCTGATTTATCTATCTGATTGTACTTGATTTTTCTCCAGTGTTCCTTTAGCCTAATTCCAATGTTTCTTTTTGTTTTACCAATATATACTTTGTTGCATTTCCAACAGTTGATGTGATACATTCCTGGCTTCTTTTCATCATGATTCTATCATTATCACTGGTGTTGAGCAGATTATTTAGGCTGAATTTGTTCATTGGGAACAAAATAATCCCAAAATCTCAGAATATTTTCTGGAATTTTTTGGTGGCCCAAGGATGATAAAAGGAGAGATATACATGATATACAAATGGAAGTCATATTATTGAAACTTGTAGATAGACCGTTGGAGCTGGGAGTATGGGGAAAAAAATTATAAAAAAATGAGAAGATTAGGTTCTGAACTTCCAGATCCCAACAGAGGACAAATTAATCCAAAAGTTCATAAAATGTTCACAAGAGCTACACCAAGTCCATTCAACCAACTACAAATCTGACAGTATACACACAGCTGATGATGTGGGCAAAGGCCTGTGAAACGTGTTCTGTATAATTCAATGGTAAGTGGAGTTTAGAGTATTAAATCAACTATCTATCTAATTAAGAATAGGAAAACAGTGTTTCGTATCACAAGGAAAAATTAAGGGGAGAGAAACTTGGATATCTAAAATGCATAATATTCCTCATGAAGTGGGCATGGGTTCAATATAGTATAAGGGGAAAAGGATTTTGTAAAGAGATAAAAGCAAGAATTGAGAATATTGAAAAACACGGGCTAGTCTTAAAGTCAAAAAATCTGTGTAATTATAAATGATTGGGGAAGAGAAAGATACATTGAAACCTGTGATAAGGCAGGAAGGGAAGGACTGGCAGGTTTAAAACAGGAATAATATATTTAAGTGGGGGTAATAAATGGATATATATAAAGGTGAAATGTCCAACTTGTGAAGAACCAGGGAGTATTTGGCATTGTATTTTACAATGTAAGCAAACCAAGTTATGGAGGGAACAGTTCTTTTTACGAAAGTGGGAAAACTTACCAATGAAATAAGAGGCAGAAGAATTTTAAATCTAATATCAGACGAAAATATAAAGAAACTTGGAAAATACATTGGGAAGGTGAAACAAAAAGGGAGGTGGGCAAGACAAATGGGAACAACAATGATGACAAGGGCATGAATATATTCTAGGAGTGAATATATTATCCCCATTATCTACTCAACCAGGTGTTAATTGTAATTGGGTATGGAAGGAATGAAACTCCATAAATTGAAGGTGATTAAATGGAAATTTAAATGTTTTAATAGTAAGTTTACATGTATTAAGAATATGGAAATGTAAATTGCTTACTTTGATTTTAACATGTTTACTTGTTTATGAAAACAAGTTATGTGTTGAAAATATTATATTCACCACATAAATTAGAAATTGAGAGAAGTAAATTCGCTCATTCATAGAAATGATAAGCAGATGCCATTGTTGCACTTTTTTATATTTATTTAATAGTTTGCTCCACTAGAAAAAAAGAACAGGTTTTTAGTATTATCATTAATTTTATTCATTCACAGTCTTAATCAACAGATAACAGGATGATGAAAAAATATCAAATTTTAAAACCTTTGGGCTGTTTTGCAGTGGTTGGTACAAAAACATTAACGCTTGATCAAACATGAAAATCATATTAGGATTGTATAAAATATAGTGAACTTTTGTAACAGTGGTGTCAAATATTAACATTTTAAAAAAATTGAGTCGATTTGTAACATACACACCACTAAAATTCAATAAAATGGAAGACTAGTTTCATGAGCCGTCACTCCTATCATCAGTTCCTGGTCGACTCTCCAGGACCTGATGATAGGAGCGATGGCTCCCGAAACTAGTCTTCCATTTTATTGAATTTTAGTGGTGTGTATGTTACAATTTCCACTCATTTTTTTTTTTTAAAATGTTAATCATATTAAGAGTCTATGTCACTTTACCTGCAACCATTATATGAGTAATACAATCAACATTCCATTAGACCTCTACAGATGGCTGAGGTCGTTAAGGTGTAGACTCGTGACTGGGAGATCTGGGGTTCGAATCCCACCAGGTCCATCCTCCCTGATTGAGGTTTTCCTCAGTCATCATAAATGGCAAATGCCAGGGAGGTACTCTAAACTTACACCTAGATGCTTCCTTCCTTTAAAGAAAACAAGAACTCATTTCATGTATCATCAGTGTCCATTGCACCTGTGATGCCTTGGTAGTAAAAAAAAAAGGGGGGGTAGAGGAGCATTCCATAACAATGAGATCACCATTGTCAATGAAAGCTTTGGTTTTGAAGCAAACCTAAAACCACACACAACAGTACAAATTTTTAAAATTTGATAATATGGATACTTGCCAAGAAAATCGTAGAAATATTATGATGAAAAAATGTTAATGAATTATTGCCTATATCAATGCTAATCAGTCAAAAATTCAGAACCACTAAACATTTCAAAATATTTCAATATGTGGAGTTACATTATTCACATTTAAAGTCAACAAATAATTATTATTTAATGTTATCGTTTTTTAGAATAAATGTGACTATTTTCTTCTATCTTATTAAAATGTTTCAATAACAGTGACACACATTGCAAATATAAATAGGTAAGACTCAAGGACACCTGAAAAGGTGCATACCAAGTACTTTTGCACTCTTGCAATCAATTTGCTATATGTGTTGGCTAACACCTCAACTAAAATCCTAGCCATATAGTAGAATATGAGGCTCAATCCTTGCATGTGTAGCTACGTAATCCATATTCTTAAAATTACAAAAACTACTTATACATTTATATTAAGAATGTATGTTAGGAATACAAAAAGGAAATTAAACATAGATTTAAGTATCAAACACAGTATAAATATTAATTTGATGACTCAATAATAATACAGTACAAACACAATTCCCTCTTTTTCTCAGAATGGCCATAAAAATTTCTTTTGTCGGTTCAGGTCAGATTTCATTGTTAGCTAAACCAATCACTCTCAAGAGTGCAAATCTTAAAAATTTAAGCATAGTGAAACATAAACTCGTTTGACTGGTATCTTTAGTTTCTGGAGACCATATCTTTGTGTGACTGATTATTAGTGCTTTACCAAAATATTGTGAATTACTTCTTGGGTGTTTCACTGCTGATTGTTGTGCTGTTTTTGATACTCATAAGTCATGGTAACTATTTTTTTTCTTGCAAACAAGGGACAATACAAAAAAATCTAAGATATACAATTGATTAAATGAAGCTTTCAGATAGTGTATGGTATGCCTCAGCATACTCTGAAGTTCAGTTGGTCAGTGACAGTAGTCAGGAATGGAGGAATGAAGAGTTAACAACATGCATATGTGAAAATAGCATTCTCCTCGGCAGGAATGCACAAGAATGCCACATAAGCACAAGATGATACACAAGCGCATTTTGATGAATGACAATTACTATTGTTGGGGAAGGAGTTTGGAGAAAATTGTGTTTGCGCGGCGAACCAGGGTGACACCATTCACTGGACTGCCACTTGAGTTTGGTTCTTATGCCCTTGCCCACATTTCATATTGCAATGATGTGATTCAACATAGCTCTCCCTTCTTTCTGAAATCTTGCCAGATTGATTGACATGACATGTTTTTAGTGAGTCCACCTCTGTACCTCACTTAATTGACATGACAACCACTTTGCACACATTTTCTGCATGTTCAGATCCTCCCGTAAAATGTGGTGCACTGTTCCACCACCATCACCCATACATCCTTGTCTGCAGACACAGAATGCCCACTGAGTGTCAGATCATCAGCTAACATTCTGCTCCATTTGAAGGCCCCTGTCCATCTTGCCAATGTTCTTATAGGACAGGTCACATGATCTTAGTGCTTCCCGTAGCTCTGTATGGCATTCTCATACATTCCTGCTGTGGAGAAATGCTATTTTCACATACACACATTGCTTATTCTTCGTGACCTCCATTCCTGACCATTGTCACTCACCATCTGAACTTTGGAGCATGCTCATACATGCAGCTCAGCTCACATACACCATCTGTTGGCATCATTCAAAAGAACATTCCATACACTTTCAATTGTATATCTTAGATTTTTTGGTGTTGCCCCTTGTTTGCCAGATAAAAAAAGTTGCCATGATTTATGACTTATCCCCTGTATTATATCTCTGATTATTTATTTCTGATAGATTGCTAGTATGCTAAAGGTGTTCATAAAATGTCAAAAGTCAACTACACAAAAATATAATCTTCTCTGAAAGTTTATAATACCTATGATAAAGAGGAGGATGCTTACATAACAGTAAATTCATTTGTTTCCAAAGTAATGGATTCATACTCCTTTCAGCATTTCTACAATCATCCTCTATAGATATAAAATGCAAAACACAAAAGTAACAATCCTAACACATTATACATATGAATAAACTAACACTTGAAAACAGCCATAAAAACAACTAAGAAAAATATATATTAACATTTTATGTTCTAAATAAAGAACGTTTTACATATTTTCAAACTTCAAAATTTCCAATCACATTGTTACCTGTCTGTTGCTCCTGCTGCGTTCTGCAGCTGTTGTCCACAGCTTTTACCAATTTTTCAACTGCTTTATAACACAATGTTGCTAAATTTGAGGGAGCTTCCTCTCGCAGAGCTCTGATCTCTGGAGCAGGGACTAGTGTAAAAACATCTTGAACGTTTGTTACATTTTCTGACCAAAACTGATCCCAGAAACTCTCATCACCTGCATCAATAGGCTGGAAACAAAATAATATAAATCATTTTTAGTTCTTCTAAGGCTTCTTTGGTGTGCATATCTGTAATTAAACATATATTGATAATACCACATACACCTTATGTTAAATTTATTAACAGAATTAGAATGTTCAATAGAAAGATATGAATGCAAATCTTGTATATAGCTCAATTCTGACATTAAATGGAAACTTTGTACCTTGTATGTATATATAATAAAGCAACATTCTGGCTGCAGCCAGAGGAAGGTTAGAAGCATTTTTAGTTGAACATCACAAGCTTTTTAATGTAAAATTTAATACTAAACTGATATAATTTTTAAATGTTTTACAAACTATAATAAATATGGAAACCATCATTAAACATTTTATTAGAATGTGTGAGGGACTTAAATAATTCATCAATAAAACAATTTCATTCTTAGAAATTCATTGTGTGCAATTTAATTTAATGTGTTTTTCTGAACAGCCGGAAATAAAAACCTTGTAAATTAAGTTGCTATTCTCTAGAAAAAATGCAGCACATTCAATAAAAGTTAATCACAAAATCTAAAGACAGTGACATCTACAGTATTATATTAAATCATCATATGTTTAATTATATTAAATTATTACATCCTGCATTTAAGGTCCTTGTAGAAACTAACATCTGAATAAAACATGTTGAATTCTTATTCTAAAATGATCCTTGATAAAAAAATTTAATGCTAATTGCCTTAATAAAAGTAATAAATTTCATCTAAATTCCTGACATCTCATAATATTTGCTATTAGAAGGAGAAAAATTAAGTTTCTTAAAGATATTTTCATAGAAATTCCTTTACTGGGTTTGTCCACAATGTCTCCAGCTATATTTCAGACCATGCACTAATAATTTTTATTAAAGCTGTTAAATGAGAAATTGAAAGTGCTTACTTCAAGGAAAAGCAAAGCCTTGTTGTAGCACAATCAAAATCGCATTTTAAGAGTGCTGAAGTTGAGATCATCCTTCAGATAAATGTTAATATATGTTTAAAATTTTTCAAATGTATTTTAATGAACATTTTCTTCAAGAGTACAAAGAAATCCAACTAAATAATAATAATGATGATGATGGTCGATTGCTAAATGAAAAAATACACACTATAAAAATTACTGAAAATTTCTGAATATTATAAGGAAGGTAAATAAAGTATTATTAAAGGACTACTATTACAGAAAAGTAGTATTATTAAAGCAAAATAGAAGAACTTGTCATTATCATGATAATCTATTTTACTGAGAATGAAATGGTAGAACAAATGAAATTGATGGTTGAAATATTTAAGTCTGTGTGTGTGTCTCTCTCTAATTGAAATTTTAAGATAAAGTGTTGTACCTGATGTTTAATTTCTTATTTTGTTAGTAACCAACTGTAAGAAAAAAAAGAGAAATGTGTTCCAGTTTTGGTGTTACTTCAGCTAAGCCATATAAAATGCACATTCTCATGGTATTTAATCAATATGATTATATTTCATACAAAGCTCTATGCCCTGCAGCATTTATCACTACTACTTTATGCTATCTATGCATTATGAAAATCGATTTTTACCATGTCAGTATTCTCAACTGAAACCTGTTTTTGAAAGAGTTTATTTAATATATCATATATAAGTGCATACACATTTCATTCTTAATTATTTTTTAAAAATATTTTCCACTATAATATCTCAGCACCCCAACAATATAAATTCAGAAGGAATAATAAATGATGATGATGACGACAAAAACAACAACAACAATAAGCATCACCATTATCCTTGAGGTGGGCCTTGGGATTTGTTCAGATTATACAAGATTCACCCTTTCCCTCTTCCTTGGCGGCATATTATATCTTGTCATTTAGTGCATTTGTAGACAAGAGCAGCAGTTTCCTGAATTTATGTATTATATGTGGTTCCACTATTTAATTTTTCCACTTATATGAAATATTTTCAATTTCTTCCCAGTTATTAATTTTATCTAATCCACAGACCTAAGGCTGTCTGATCTGTCAAACATCCCAACTCAGAGTATCAGCTTAAGTACTGCCAGTACTTAAGCTGATATCATATCACTTCAATCTGTGAGCCATAGGTTTATAATCTGCCCCTCCCCCCCATGGTAGAGTTATTCTATAAAGTCACATATTGGAAGACTTTACTCTATCATTAGATACATGTTTCTTTGACTGTTCAAACACCACTGACTGTGAGTTTGACTGTTGTTAGACTCAAGGATGAAGTAACAGTTTGGAAAATATTTCTATGTGCTTGCTCCAACTCATAGGCTGGCTGGCTGGTGATGGCTTATTGGCCAAAGCAGTCTCCTGCCAACACATTGGTCATCCGATGATTTGGATGACCTAATATAATTTTGTAATGTTCAACTCAAAAATTAAATGTTGAGTTAAAAAGAAATATTTAAAAATATACTTATATGAATTTCTTATGCATTGATATCTTTTACACATATATAAAATTAACACAATTTTGGTAAATTGTGATTCCCCCAAAGCATTATGTTTATAATGTATACTGCATCAAGCTCATCCATAATCTTGATCTAATGACCAGCATGTATGTATTATAAACAATGTCATGCTGTGGTAAGTGAAAAAAAAAAAAAAAAAAAAAATGCAAAATACGAGGATTGGAACTTAAATAGTGGCAACTATTTATTTACAACCGATACAAAAGAGTTACATGTTAGCAACCTTTATTGTCCTTCAATGTAGTCACGAGCATTGTGTATAGCCCATTGCCAGCGATGTGGAAGTCGTAGCATACCTTTAGCAGAGCCTGTTGAATGCCACAAAGTGGTTCCTTCATCTTTGGAATCAAATCAAAGTCACAAGGACTTAAGTCCGCGGAGTATGGTGGATGGTATAGTACTTCCCAGCCACAGCTTGCGCTGTATGCGCCCGAGCATTGTCGTGCAAAATGATGGGTGGATTTTGCAGAAAGTGTTGCTGTTCTTTCTCAAAGTTGGTCGCAGGTGGTGCTCCAAAAATGAATGGTAATACCCAGCATTGGCGGTCTGCCGTGGAGGAATGTAATGCTTTAGGATAACACCATCACAGTCGTACACTAGAATCAACATAACTTTCACCGTATTGGGGCTCTGACGAAATTTCGACTTTCGTGGTGACCCATACTTACGCCATTCGTTCGATTGGCGTTTCAGTTTGGCTCATACGATTTGGCCCATGTCTCATCCAGGGTTATGATACGGCGTAAGAAAGTCTCTCCTTCGCGCTCATAGCGCTCCAAGGACGTCTTAGCAGCGTCGTAATGTATATGAATAAGGTGTTAAACAAAGCAGGACATAACTTCGATTTCCTTTACTGTATTCTTACTTTTGCTTCTCAGCACATTTTTAAAAGTGTTTGCTACCATAAATTTAAAAAATTAACCTTAAAAGTGTCCAAAGGCAATGTTTCATCTAAAATAATTATATTAGTGTCCAAAATTAACAAACTGAAATTTTCCTTCTTTTGTCCAATTTACCATTATAAAATACCAAATGGCAATAAAATGTGTACATGCCAGTACAATCACATTTTAAAACTGAAGAAGGCATTCCTCTTATGACCATGAAAACTATTATGTCAAACTACCAAAAGGTGTGTATAGTGTTTACTGCTTATATCAGTCTAACACGAACTTGCACTGTGTAAACAGTTAGCTATGCTATAGTATGATACAGAAAAGAAAATGCCTGAAAGCTTCCTGTGCTGGAGGGCAGTAGGAAGAATGAAAGCCAGACAGTTTCCAGCTGATGTGACCAGACGGTTGAATGTCCATAGTTCTGTTGTTTTATGAGGCAGCAGTTTGTAAAGTTTGAAAATGTATTCTGAAGACCTGGGCAAGGATGATCAAGAGCAACATCAATAGAAGAGGACCAATATCTGACCATAAGTGAAAGATGGTACTGCTGTAGTAATGCACAGCAGTTGGCCCCTGATCTCACTGTAACAATCTTGAGGTAAACAAGTTACAGAAGGCTTGGGCAGGAAGGCCTTTATTGTATAAGACCTGCTGTATGTCTACTTTTGATGCATGTTTACAGAAGAAGACTAGAATGGTGCCGTCAAAAAATTAGACAGGCGAATAGTGGGCCAATGTTTTCTTTACTGATGAGTCTGGTTTGGTCTCCATAGTGATTCACACCTGGAGAGAACCTGGAACACTATTTTGGGTCTCAAACATTGTGAAAAGAGACTAATATAGTGGTGGATCAATAATGATATGAGGGAGGCATAATGATAGCCATACAAACACCTCCCCATGATTAAATTATATTAGATAGCAGGGGGTTTGTTGGAATTTTGTCGACCTACCAAACTTCAGCTTAAAAAGCTTATTGTGCAACCCCTTAGGAAGTGACACTTTCAATGTTTCCCAAAATCTGTTCCTTGAATAAGTTGCTGTATATTGGTTCCAATGTCAGCATCCATTCCCAGGTCTTCCATGGTTATAGAAAGAGTAAGTCTCTTTCTTACCAGGATAGGCAATTAAACAGGATATGCAAGGAAAACTTCCCATCCTGATTGCACAATCTGCAAATGGGTTCATCTTTATAGAGTTCCACTTAATAAATGCTTCCTGAAGTGACCATGTTCAGTAATTAACTCAACTACTTTCCATGGTCCTCTTCTATTTAATTTTAGGAGAGATGGGGAAAGAATGTTGCATGGATCTAGGATCAGTTTCCTAGCTTGTTTTTTTCCAGGATGGGTTTGCTACCTAATTTGGTGTTTTCGCCCAATCATTTGTTTTCAGCGGTCTTAGCAGTACACGTACTGATTCCAATCATGGGTTCAGGACCAAAAAAAGGTGTATTAGTACTCTTTTTTTGCCAACTGATCTGCCTTTTCATTTCTATAAATATCCTGATACTCTGGCACCCACTGCAGGGCTGTTAGGGCATTTAGGCATTCCTATACCAGTTTAGATTTAACCTGGTTACAGGAGAGTGTTTTTAAGGCATTTTGACTATCTGGGAGGATGAGAATTTGTTTATCGTGGAAACCCTTCTCAAGTCCTGTAAAAGCACAGTTCAGGTTAGCAAATACTTCTGCCAAAAAACTGTGCAGTGTTTCCCAATGTTTGTACCAATGTTTGTCCTTGGAGATAGGCCATATATGCCTGCACCCAATTGTGTCCCTAAACAGATTCATTGGTAAACCATACAAGTTGGTAGAGTTCTTTATTATGCATGTGACAGGTCCTCACAACCTGCGCATGTCCAAGAATGAACATATTTATTGAAATTAAATAGTAATAATTATTAAATATTATATAGCCTGTGGTAATGTGAAGAAACATTTCATGTATCACAAAAGTGTATTCATGGCTACCTGGACATATAACTCCTTGATGAGGGGGAAGAGGCTGCCTATTGAAATCTTTTGTGCTCTCACTTACTGATAATGTCTCGAGCAATGGGTTTCTCTATTGTGGCAAAGCTAAGTGTATGCAGGTGTCCAAACAATAGGTCCTTTGTATCTTTAGTTGTTGGAGATGCTCTGAAATTCATTAAAGTAGAAAGGGAACAGGTGTTGGCGATGACGCAATTACATCGAGCGATGATGAGCTCCCCAACGAGAAATAAAAAGAGTTGATGAATTTAAAGTGAGCACGTTTGGGAGCACAAGAGCTCACCAAAAATATTTTAATATTTCAAAGGCTCAAATTCCATGGGTGGTAGTAATAGGACCCCATGAGTTCTCATGGCCATGTGGGAGCACTTTGAATTTAGTATATAAGGGGAAACAACTTTGCAAACAAGGCATCATAGTTCATATAGACAGTGGAGGACAGATCAGACAGTAGGGGTCATTGCAGTCCCAAGCAGCTCCATCTTCTTTATCAGTACCATACAGTAGAGAATGGGGTAATAAAAGCATTTCCAGAAGACATCTCCAGTCAGTACAGTACAATAGTTACCAGGATGCAGTCCCAGACACAGTGGGAAAGTGTACACAAGAGGCCAAGAGGCACACAGATGCAATTTCATTCAGCCTATGTAGCTCATGGCGTTACAGTCATAGATATAACGAATCAGGTGGCTGACAACAAAGTGTCGTGTGAATAAACACTTTTAGGAGTTTAATGAAACAAACTGTCATGTGATTTGAACCTCCACCTTCCATTATCCCTCTTCCCGCGACCACGAAGGCACAAAAGGTGACTTTGGGCTCCTGAAAGACCAGGGGTATGAAGTGGGACCTTTGAGTAGCTATACAATTAACAATACTTCAACATCATATTAAAAACAAACAAAGAGAAGAACTAAAACAACAAAAAGGTTTATATACCTTTCCCCTCTTATATAAGTTTCATACAAGATTCATTCCATCTTATCTTCTCAAGATCCGAGAGTTACCTTAAAAGGAGGGGGAGAACAATATTGAATATTCATTAGGTCAAACCTCATGCTCAATATTGAATATCCAGGAAATTTAGAATGGAGGTATGTCTTGTTGTTACACAACTGCCTTCTTCAATTCTCTGTCTGCATCAAGCAGTCCCCACTTGTAAGTAAATATCCATGGAAGGAAAACCCAACAGTGTTTCCAATGCAACAGTTGTAACACACAGGCATGCTAATCTCTGTAGCTTGGTAGACTTACTTGTTATAGTACTTTGTAGTGCTTTTTTGCCACCAGATAATGGCACTGTAAGATAGCTGACACCTGATCATTGCACCTACAGTCAATGACTAATGTATGGCTTTAAGCACCAGGTTATTCTGATAATGCACACAAGAGACCACCTGGCTCTACAAAGAATGTTGTCAATATGGTAGTTCCAGGTCAGTTTCTTATCCAATGTAAGACCTAGATATTTAACTGACTTAGAATATTCCAAGATGAGTTGTCTAGTTTTCAATTTCCTAGGCCTATAAGATTTCTTCTATTAGTAAAAGGGACAATAGCTGTTTATTAGGATTAACAGATAGACCTCCTGCATGCACCAGTTATAAATAATTCTCAAACCACAGTTCATCATGTCTGAGACTATTGGGAATTTCCCATAAATAAAAACAATGCTATGTCAAATATAATATTTAATTTTGTGTTGGAACCAACACATCCTTCGGCCACCAAAAAATACTCAGAGAGTATGGGATTACTTTGTCCCCAGCGAACAAGTTTAGCCTAAAAAATCTGCTCAATTCTGGTGATGATAGAATATCTGAGAAGAAGAAGCCATGAATATACAAAATCAACTGTTCAGAATGTAACAAAGTATATATTGGAAAAACAAAAAGAAGCATTGGAATCAGGCTGAAGGAACACTGGAGAAACATCTGGTACAATCAGATAGATAAATCAGCGGTTGCAAATCACTTTTGGAGAGATAAACATGACATAGAAATGGGAGTGAAATTAATGAAATTCGTAGATCGACCCGTTGAACTTGGAATATGGGAAAAAATTTAAATAAAAAATTATGAGGATAAGGTTATGAACTTTGAGATCCTCACAGAAGACAAATTAATCCAGAAGTTCATAAAATATCCACAAGAGCTACACCACGTCCAGCCAACTAACAACAAAGCAGACAGTCGACTCGCAACTGAGGATGCAGCCAAAAGCCTGCAAAACTAGTTTTACCTAATTCAACAGTAAGTGGAGCTTAAGATTATCAGAACGACTCACTAGGTAATTAAGAACATACATGCTATGTCATTTGCATAGCCTTTTACATAATATCCCTCCTGGGTCATGTGCTTAAGCAGATTCCATAACAAGACTCCAAAGCTGGGGAAAGAGAATTCCCACCATGGACAAACCCTCAACGATGATCCCTTTCATTTCCCCAAGAAGGTAGCAGTAATATTTCTGCTCCTGAGCATACAGTTTATCCAACTGCAAAGAGTGTCATTGACTCCATGTTTCTGTCCAACCAGAACCATAAACTTATAACAGGTTATCAAAAGGATCCTCTATGTTGAAGAAAGTCCCAACTCTCCCTGATGTAAATGTTTAACTGTTGTCAGGTATTAGGATGAAATCTTGACTGTTTTGAATCTGTAAGCCCAGACTTCCTGCTGATGGATGATAATGCTCATCCTTATAGATATAGCTGGTAGTTGCCTACCTTCCAAGAAGCTGAATATCTTGTTAACATAGTTTGGTCTATAATTCATATTATTGTATGATTTAGTTGAACTACACACTCTTAATGCTTCACTTACTTGTCATAATATACAGAATCTATTTCGAGAACATTTCGTTCTCATCATCAGCCAGGCTAAAATTCAATACAAGGACTGAAGACTTGGGAGAAAATCTACATCTGCAAATACAAAGACAGTCTAATGAACTTTGACAATGCCGATGATGAAAACATAAACTAAAAGTTCATCACACCACCACCACCACCAGAGCAGAATACACATTCCCACAACTTCACAAATTACAGAGCAGAATACACATTCCCACAACTGCACAAATTATCAGACAGTTGAATTTTAGCCTGGCTGATGATGAGAACAAAATGTTCTCAAAACATGTTCTATATATTATGACAAGTAAGTGAAGCATTAAGAGTGTATAATTCAACTAAATCATACAATAATATCAATTATATGATTGGTTTCACTGTGTAAGTTCCAATTTACATTTTAATTAATGGTTTGGTCTGCTGACTCTTCCAACCTAAACCCAATGGAGTATATTTGGGATGCTCTAGAGCAGTGGTACTCATTACATGAACCTCGGGCTGAATGCAGCTGTCAAGGGCATTTAATGTGGATCTTGAAGAATTTTACTTTTGTTACATTTACTTAAGAGACATGTGAAATTCTAGAAAATTATGGATATCCCTGCATCATTTCTACCATATTCGACAAAGAGGCATATTATTGTTTGACAGACTGTTTTAATTTATTTATTGTCATCTAAAGCTGTAACAATGAGATCTAAGAAAGACCAACAAACTGAATTTAACATATTGCTCTGTTTACTTTAGTTTGAACTGTTGATTCATAGTGGTTGGTTCGTTGAATTGCAGTGTTTAGTAATGGCGTGTTTTTCAAAAGAAAAAAAAATTGGAATAGAAGGCAAGAATCTTTTAAAACAGTTGGAAGCATGATTTTTTCTCCATAGTGGCATAAATAAGAAGGCATTGCCATGCATTTATTATGTAATTTTGTAGTCCAAGATTATAAATGCGTTAATCTTAATAGACTTTACAATACTATGCATTCAAATTTTGACAGTAAGCACATACATACATTCTTGTTTTTGAAGAGGACTTTTTATCCCTAGATTTTTTTTTTAAGCATATGCCTTTGAATTTAGATGACACGAAGAGAAGTATTTCCTTATATAGAAATTTCAAGAGCATCTGCAGTCCATGTAGTTTGAGAATCTGCACATGACAACTTAATTCTTTGCCACAATGATGAAGAAGGTATTAATTTCTCTGGGCACATAATTCTTTTTTCATGCAATTAATAGGAAAACTCAAGTTTAGTAATAATGATTAATTCTAGAGCCAATGTAGGGCCTTAGGTAGGAAATTTGTTTTTTTTTTGTTCCTATTTTTGTCATATTTTAGAAAATTTATAGTAATTTCATAAATAATTTTTCATTAATTTTTCAGTTGTCAATTTCCAAGCCCTAATGATTCTGATTTGATAATTAACATGCACCAACTCTCTCTTTGGAATTTTTTTTTAAATTCAGAAAATTTTTTTGAGAAAAATGGCAAAACCATACTGAATATTTTCATGCTAACTCCTTTTCAAGAACTCAATAATTCTAATTATTTTTGCATTTACATGCATAAAATGCTAATGCTTATGAGAAATGATCTTATTTCTAACATTCTGAATGCGACTGATGATGAAATTCATACATGGCAATAGGCAGATTTGCATGTTACAATAGAGTAATTCTATAATCATGTCAACCAAAATCTAATTTTCTAAAAGCGGTTCTATGCATTCCTTAACAGGAATTCAGGAACTTTAATGTCTGTTTTTCACAATAGCATAGATAAATGGTTTGTTTTGAATAAATCATGTTGGCAATACTGTGACAGAAGCTGATTCTAAATGAAGACACTTGGCAATTATTCAATATAAACATTGAAAAGATTATATTAGGACTTTAGTATTAGTGTAATATAAGGATTATAATAGAGTATGTATTTAAAGAGCAACAAATTAAAATAAATTGTAGATAAGTGATGTCTTCTGTTAATATTTGCCAGGAACTTTCTCTCATTTTTAGAGTACTAAAAATGTTATATTCAAAATGACAAATATTGTTCCATTATGAGGTATCATAATATGCATGTATGAATTTGTTCCATAGTAGATAAGTAATATTTTCTACTACAAACATTATAGTAAAAATTTGTGAATATATTTTAATTTCTCTTTTTCTTTTCAAATATACGCTATAGCAATGCTGTTTACAATTTTTTGCCTATATCGGAATTGTTCTTCACAAAAGTGAAATGTATTATTTTCTGGATGAATAATGTTTATATGAACAATCCTTTCTGGATCTACACAGCATAACGTTTGTTTTACAGAAAAGTGAATCATAATTCTCTAGTAGCTTCTCATTGATAGTAAGTAGCTTCGAGCTGCTGATACAAATAACACTTTTGTGCCTATACAGCATATTGCTTATTCTTTAACCAAACAAAACATTAACCATAATTCTCACATACAGCGAAATATATACAACATTGTAGTGTTAACTTGTTATATTTCAAAGAATAAATTAAACTGTATTCATTTGTGGAAAATTTGACTTCCATTTAAAGTAAAGTATTAAGTTGCAGCAGAGCATGATTTTTAATTAATTCATTATTACTGGACGTATTAGTAAAAGTATTTAAACTTTCAACTAATGCTACAATAACCTATTAATTCAATTATTCATACATAATTTGTATATTTATGATTGTCAAAAATGACAGCTCTTACCTGAGTTTTAGATGTGAGCTGCACTACAGCTTTTCTGAAATTTAATTTGGTATCTGAATTTCCCATTATATTACCGTATACAACAATTCACCTCCACAAAGGTCAAAAGTAGCTTCGAAACACTCTATTTACTTTCAAAACTTCATTGCTTGACGCAGCTGACACGACATTATTACAAATCTCATCGATTACTTATGCCAGGTGTCCACAGGTGGTGGGGAAATCTTGGTGTAGGCGATACGTGGGCGAATTACAGTTAAGCAATTTTGCGATGAATTTTCTATTCTTCTTCTTTATTGAAAAGTTCACTTAAATAATATTGTCAATATGAAGTAAAAATTAGATCTTGTGTTTCTACATTTAGTTTTCACAAATAAAGTTTGTATACAACCCATTTTAAGCAAGACTTACACACCAGTTTAAGCGTCTATGTTGGTATTTCTGATTTTGGTAATGTGGGGGAGGTAATAGGCGTACAGATGTTGATAAGAAATTGGAGTGGGTGGCGAGAGATTTTTGTTCAAATTTATTATTTTTCTAGGAACAGGTATTATTGTTTAAATACATGAGTTTTTAGGCAGAATTACAGATTTTCGCATACATAAAATACATTAGACTGTCACGTTAACACAATATTTCAGGTAAAATGCTAACCCTACCACATTAATGACCTAAGCATTTATTTACACTTTAACAAGCAAATAAGACTCGTTTTGTACTCTTCAGTACCCTTGCACACATACATGTATATATGTGACGCCTATAATACCAATTAATACATTTGTTGCAGATAAACATGGTACTTTCGAAACCGCTCAACAAATTAATGACCATTTATTTTGAGCAGCTGTATACTCATCCGATAAGAACAAAATGTATCAGCAGGTTAGTTTTCAAATCAGCCAATTAAGATTGTGTAATTGCATTAAGAACATGTAATAAAAACTATTTAGAAGGTAGAATATTTTTTTTTTTTTTTGTTCTTAACAGTGGAACTTAATTGCCAGTTTGTGTAACATAATTTTATTGTAATGTTTACAGAATTTGGTTTATAAATAATGCACCGAATTTTTTATCTGAAGATTAAGATGAAAAATTCAGTGTCAGATTAAGGTTAGTATTACAATTAGTATTCAGTGGACTATATTGCATATGCACATTGAAACACTCAAGCTTGTGCAGCCATGATTTATCTAAACACCCAGAGAGACAATAAGGTAGATACAAAGAAGCAGCATATATAACAGAAGTTGGATACATTTTTAAAGAAGAGAGATGTGTAATCAGTTAATCCATGTACAAAAATAATTGTTCAAAAGATTGCTGTCACATGCTACTGGTAGGTGAATAGCCAGGCAAGTTCACTGAGAGCCATGGTGCCTTATGATTTGTTTTATGTAACTGCTCAACTTTATTTAAATACTGACCATCTTTAGGATTAGACAGCTTCTTCATTTCTAGGTGTTCAGCATTTTTACTATTTCCAATCAAAAAAAAATCATAATTATATCAGTATTTATTTGAATCAAGACTTTGCAATTTAAGTAAATAATATCATGGAGTCTTAATGAAACACAGAAATGTTAAATAATTTTGTCAACTCTATGAGTATTTGATAGACAACGTAAGGATTGTAGCAGCTGTAAGGAGTGCCTCAAAAAGTACTAGTTGCTGCTGGTGCTGAGAATTTAGTATAGGAAAAACCATCATTAACTCCAGTATTGAATTTATTTTTTCATTTTACTACTATGTCTATTTAATTGTACTTACTTGATGTATTACAAAAAGAGGGTTCTTTTCTTTTACTGTGTCAAATGGAAAATATATAAAACCTGCCTGAGGCTACTGCAAGGGCTGTGATGACATGTGAGATGTAATTTGTATATATTAAGGTTCTTTCACTTTCATATTAGCTTATACCATGCAATCAGTTTTGCCTATGGGCCGTAATAGCCAAAATAGCCGGTTAACTGGCCAGTTGGGTCTTGGTGATTAGTGGGAGGGTAAAACAATAAAACCAACCATACAACAATACCGAACCAATTAAAATGACGCATTACTTACCAAATTATCAAATGAAGTGTTAAAACTGTCTGCCTTCATTCTCTGTACATTTTTGGCATCTCTTTAGGAAATTATTTGTAATTCATTTTGAGAAATTTGGACAATTTCATGACGAATATTATCTTTGAGTTCTTGTATGGTATGCAGGTTCATCTGTTACGTATTTTTTAACTTACATCAGAGATAATAATTGGAAACTGTTAAATCTGGGGACTGAGTAGGCCACAATCCCTACTAATAACATGTGGAAACACATTGTGAATTGCTCTTGTGCAATTATTTGCAGTTTGAGCATTAGCAGAGTCCTGTTGAAAAAATGCATGATCATACTCCCTGTTAGTTAATTCTGTGAAAAAAAGGGTTAGTGTGATATTCATGTAAGTAACAGACTCAACTGTATGCTCTAATAAATTGCTCCTATGATTCTTTCACCACTGAGTTAACATATATGAGTTGTACATAAAGACATGCTATGCCATTGTAAACACACGAGGCATAATACCCTTTATGTAAATTGTCAAATTAAGAAATGAACAACAACACACCCAGGAACAGCTGCGCTATGACTGACAGTCAGCAAGGTCAACAAGTAAGCAAATAGGCTTGCTATCCCCTCCACAGTGCAACAAACAAATGGGGGCTTATAGGAAAAACCCAGCACCACGGGGAAAAGCAATATTGATTGCATGGTACCAGGTCTTTCATGGTTTTGTCACTGACTTCAGCGGTTCAGAGTGGTAACTCCCAGAAAAGTGAATAGCAAGCACAACTGATTTAAGTTCTTGCAATTACAACTAAATTGCATTGAAAATAAGCACATACCTTATGACTAGAGATGTTGGAAATGTCATGCATTTCTGGATCTTTTTAGAAAATTGTCATTCACATGCATCAATACATATTCCAAAATTGATTATATTTAAACTTGAAAGCATACAAGGTCACTAAATTGCATAAATTGCATGCAGGTATCCTAATATTTGGGTAAAATTCTGTAATTGGATATTACATAATGTTAATGATTGAGCAATTGACCCATGCTTAATATTCTTTACATATGAAGCATGGTACCATTTACATGATCATGTTTCAATATAAAATAACACATTTGGGAAAAACTCAATTTTATACACAAAACTCCCTTGTACGATGAGAAAATGCCACATCGTGCACAGTGAATGCTTAAAGAATAATAGTGCATATCTTTTTTGAGAATACCATAAAATGCAGAAATGTGTAGGAATGGCATACTGACAGTATGTGATTTTTTTACGAAGGAAGTTGACAGAGTATATGGAACAAACTCCCATATAGTAGAAGAGCTGTAAGAAAATATTAACTAAGAAACTGACTCAATTTCAAAAAGTGAACTGAAGGGTGTAAATGACAAATTTCTAAAACGATTCCAGAAATATGTGCATATAGCAAAACAAAATTTCCAACATCACCTGTAATAAGATATGTGCTTATTTTCATTATACTTGTTGTCGTAGTTAAGGACCCAGTACCTCTTAAACATTTAGCCTAATAACAAAGAGTGTTAGTAGTAAATTCTATCTAATGTGTTGTCTAACATACTCTTATGCTTCACTTACTTTTAAATGTGGTGGGACCGGTTTCAAAGAGACTCTCCATCTTCAACCAATTTAATGACTGGTAGGAGAAACTTACATCTATGAGGACCTGTGGCTCCACTCTGGTGGTGTTTTTTTACAAACTGGAAATTGTATTACATTCTCCTGTAATGTCGAAATTCATAAGATGATCCCTGTGTTTATGAATGTAAATCTTCTCCCATGCGACCAATTCTGTACATCCGTGTGCTTCTTTAAGTAATTTTATTTCTCTTTTTATTTCATGATTATCTATCCAAAAATGGTGTGCAACTGCTGACCTACCTATTTGCTTGTACTTAATGTTCCTGAGATGGTGCTTTAACCGTGTTCCTATGTTCCTTTTAGTTTTTCCAATGTATATCTTATCACAATCTTTACATGTTATTTTGTAGGTGCCTGATTTTTTCTCCTGTGGAATGTTATTAAAAGTGTTGTCCAATGCTTTAGTGAACAATATATATATATATATATATATATATATATATATATATATACAACAGCGCTTTTCAATGCTACCTGGAATGCCGGTGGCTTATCACACAGTAAAAAGTCACAAATTGAAATATAATGTAGATATCTTTGTAATTCTTCAAGCTAATATTGATAATGATAACAAAAAGTGTTATAACTTTAAACACCAACATATATTGTGCACATAAACATTGACAAATGGTAAGTGGCCTACTAGTAGGAGGCAGAAGCTCCCTTAGAAGTAAAGCATCTACATTAAAAACCATGAACTCCAGACTATGCTGAAATCACTCAGTCAGAAGTATAGTGCAAAATATATAATTTTGGGTATATACAGTCCCCTGAATAACCATCAACTAAATCTTGACTTAATAAAAGGTTATACCTTAATAATAGGAGACCTAAATGGACGCTCAAAATAGTGGGAGTACAATTCTTCCAGCGTCCTATTCAATTCAGGCATGAAATGGCCAACTAATTTTGCTCAGAGGCCTCTTTTTTCCGGCTTGAGGTTCTTTATCGTGCCGTAAATGTATGATACGGGATCCACGGCTTTACTTTCCTTATAAAGGAAACCATACTTAGGATTTTTACGCCCAAAAATTCCTTTGGTGCTGGCCGGGATTTGAACCTGCGATCTTGGGTTTAGAAGGCAAGTATGACTATCACTACACCACCAGACTATATAAGTAATAGCACTTAAGTACATAAATATATTAAACATTGTCCCAGAAACAAAACAAAAACCTCATATTGTTATCAACAAAGTCCTCATTCACGATAAAGACATAGCCAGGAGATTTGCCACTTATTACAAAATTTCATATACATTGAATAGAGACAATGGCAAATTGAACAAAATATTAAAAAAGGCATAAGCCCAAGGTATTTGCAGGTCAACCACATCTATTTTATAGGGATTTTACAAATCAAGAACTGGACCAAGCAATATTATTTCTGAAGAACAAAAAGAGCAGACAAAAATTCATAGTTTATACATCAGGAATTTAGGGTACAGCCGGCCAGGACCGATGGATTTTTTCGGGGCATAAAAATCCTAAGTATGGCTTCCTTCGGAAGGGAAGTAAAGCCATGGGTCCCGTGTCGTACATTTACGACACGAAAAAGAACCTCAAGCCTGAAAGAGAGGCCTCTGAGCAAAATTTGTCGGCCATTTCACGCCCTGAGTTGAATGGGACGCTTATGACCTGAGCTGTTAAAGAGCGTTCATAAATAAATCATTCAAAAAAAAATTAGGGTACAGCATCAAGAAGGTACTATTGAATATATTCAACGAGGTCTGGAACAGTAAAGATAGCATTTCTGTTAAGAAGAAAGACAAACCAGCAGGTAACTTAGACAGTTATAGGCCTACATCCTTAACCTCAGTACTTGCTAAATCAATGAAGAAAATTGTCACTACAAAATTAACTTACTATCTGGAATCTCAAAATCTCCTTTCAGACCATCAAGCAGGTTTTAGAAAGCAATATTCAACAATCATTCAGGTTTTATATTTAAAATAGGATATTAAAAATGCCCTTAACAAATAAGTAACAGACTAACTCTTTGTTGACTTCAAAAATGCCTTCCATAAAGTATGGAGAGGGAAGCTTATTTATAAGATGTGACTTCAAAAATGCCTTTGACAAAATATGGAAAGAGAAGCTTGTTTATAAAATGAGTGATATTGGGATAAGAAACATGTTGGGATGGTTCATGAACCTATTATCACAAAGATACATAGCTGTAAAATGGAATAATGTCCTCTCTAACTGGTATATGCCAAAAGTAGTCCTTACACAAAGTGCTGTCTCCAGTCCAGTTCTTTTTAATATTTTCATAGATGACAAAAAATATAGCTAACTTCCCAAAGGCAAATATGGGATTGTTTGCAGATGATATCACCATATGGATTAGCCAAAAAAATTAGCAGAATACACAACATTAAAAACTAGAAAATGAAATGCAGAAAATTATCAATAACATGGAAACATATTCATCCACCAACAATATGGAAATAAAACACTAAAAAGACAATTTTCCCACTTTCCACTCTTCAACACTGTACAGATGATTTGCAACCTAAAATCAATAATGAACTGCTACAAGAGAAAGAACACACTAAATATCTTGGAATAACACTTAACAAAAATGTTTCTTCTCTGAGCAGATCAAAAGTATAATTAAGAAAGTGAAGAAGAAGAACATGTTAAGATGACTAGCTGGCATCAAATGGGGAGAATCCATAGGTCTCCTTGTTAATAACATGTAGAAAAGCTACATAAAGCCCAATTTGTTCTATGGAAGTGAGATAATGTCCACAATAAACAACCAGCTAGAAACTAAATTAGACAAAATACAATTTAGGTCATTAAGAATAATAACAGAACCCATAAAGCAACATCAACTGCTGCAATGCAGAGCATAACTAACAACCTACCAATTAGAAAACAGCTAGATACTAAAATGGCAAACTGGTACATAAATTAAAAAGTAATCAACACAGGAATAAATGGTTTCATAGCAATTAAAAACACAGCAGACTTTAAAAAATTACGTACAAAAGGAAATTTAGACAAAATTTTAAATTCTAAACCTGACATTATATCAACTGACTCTTTACGATGTATGTATAGATGTCAACATGAAACTAAATCTGGATACAATGGTCTCCAAAAAGAATGAACTACCTGAAGTATTAAGAATGGCAGCATTTAATATGCTAAACAACTGTTATCTGACTGATACATGGTGCAGAGTATATACAGATGAATCTCTTAAAAACAGAGAAGGAGGCCTTGAAATATACCATGTACAATTCTCTCAATATGTACCTTTGGAACAGTATACTAACAATTAATGACCAAAATAATAGCCATTAGAGCTCTTTAGAAAATCTATGGTATAAATCTAACATAAATAAAAGAATTATCTTAAATGACTCTAAAGCACCACTACAATGTATAATGAATTAGTTACCTACCAACATAATCTGTAAGATGAAATAAGAAAACTAAACTGTGATTATAAAATTGAAAGGGTTAAGAGTAAGGAAGAATTTAGAAAACTGCCCACTCTGTAACCGAAAAGATAATAATTAGTACATATGTTAGAATATGAAGAAACCAAGTTCTATGTTTTATGTTCATAGGTCTGTATGACTGCTTTGCAACTCACTGAATGCTCCAGGAACTAAACTAAACCAAACCAAAATTTTTAGAGAGAAACTAGAAATGAAGAAGTGGTTAGTTTGCCAAGAGAAATCGGGGGGGGGGGGGATGATGATGAGTGTAAAATAATGAAAGAATATAAAGGAAATAGGAAATTATTTTAGTAAAGTAAGAGCCAATGGCTCAGGAAAATTAGTAAGCAAGATAATGATGAAATTAAGTAATATTCCTAGATATTAGATATAAAGGAAAAATAGGGCCCAATAGATAGGTTACTACTATGTTAAAGGCTATTGGGCCTCTGGGAAATCAGCAACATAATATAATGATTTGCAAATTGATTAATTAGTAAAGGGCATTTAAGTATTTTACTCAATATTAGTTTTAGTAAAGTTAGATTTTTAGATATTTTGTTTATTTAGGGTTAATTGGTAATTTAGAATTGGTTGATTATATTTAGTTGTTATTTTTTATTAAGACTATATATATATAAAATGTTAGTTAGCATCATAGCTTGGACACTAAGATATTTCAATAGATTACTACTGACAAACCGGGAATTAGGTTTCAAAATTAATAATAATATTTGGTTATTTGTGAAATAATGGAAATGGGTAAATTTTAAATGTAGTATTTTTTGAGTTTGTTGGAAATAAATTCATTCATTCAATCAATAAGAAAACTATATCATACAATCCAGATGAGAAATGCAGAAATAGTTTTACAATGGATCCTAAGCCATGTAGAATTAAAAGCAAATGAGATTACTGATACTTTAGCAAAAAAAAGGAGCCACTATAAAATTAAAACTATCTTTTCAACTAGAACTTCTAAATTGAAACTCAAACAGATTAATAATCAAACAAAATATCCAACAAAAACTTCAAAGGAAAACCGTATGAACATCTAAAGACCTTCAAACATCTTTTATTGAAACCAAGAAAAATTGGAGTTGCCCAATTCCGCTTAATTGATCAGAACGGTTGCCTGTCAGAACATCTCTTCAGAATGAAATTAGTGAAGCACAGCCATTGCTCACTGTGTAAGGACATGAATACTATCCTAAACAAAGAACATCTACTGAAATGTAGCCAACTTGATGTAACAAAGAAATGAAAAAATAATTTGGAAGCTCTTTATTGGGAAGCTAGGGAAAAAAATTATAAATATCAGTGTCCCTAATGGCCACTAGCAACCATAATGTTGCTTATGCTTGCAACTAAGTTTCTTTGTAATGCACAAATGTTGAGTTTTAACATTTTTTTCCTCATGATACCAATTGTAATAAGACATTGGTATTAGATCCACATAATACAAAACACATGCTATGTTAACATGTGTAGATTCTGCACAATTATGTCTCAACAACTGGTGAAATGCTGCTAAAATAGTTCAGTCATAGGGACCATTGCCACTATTTATTCATGACATCTCAGATAAGCAACTAATCTATATCAGTCATACATTTTGTAGGTGTTTTTCCATGCTCTGGAAAACAGATCACTGTATTTGTTAGTGAGTTTTAATTCATTTATTCTTCATTCATGTACTGAAATAATCAGCAAATGTTCAGAAACTTAAGCAATTAAAAAAATCTCATACATATATATTGCATGATTGAGTTTACTAAACATTAAGAATTTTCAGTCATAATTTACAAAATTATTGTATTTGTTTCAGCTGTGTTATTGCCACACTAGGAAATCTAGCCTCACAACACCTTGCAGGACATAAAGTAATTAATCAAGATAGTTTAATAGCTTTTGGGGTATATGGGTAAGTAGTTTTTATTTATTACCATAGTTATGTGAAATATGTATCTTCAAATATTAGTCTTATAACAGTATTCAGAATATATTTTGAAAGGAAAATGCAGATACCTGCATTTTGAATAAGTTATTCCATGTTTGTTTATGTATTTTATTTTTATTCAGACTGCTGTTTGGAGGAACAGTGCCACACTTCTTCTATAAAGGATTAGATTATTTTATTCCAGATGATGTTGCTTTGAACTCCCTAAAACAATTACTCATAGAAAGACTGATTTACACTCCATTGTATCAGATGTTGTCATTGTACATGCTGGCGAGATTTGAGGTAAATAATCCCTATCATATTATTATATAAAAAAGCAAAATTATATTAGTGTAAAATCTTTCAAAGATGATACACAACCATTACAAATGGATTTGATACTTATTTCATTTTTAATTTTTTATTGTATAAATGTTATGGTATAGTATCTTTGCATTGGAAGATGTGTCCTGTTTTTTTGGCATTATTATTTTCATGTTGAATTAAACTAATTTTGCTATTAACAATATTTTACACCCCTTCTTTAAGAAATTCAATTTATATCTTAACATTGCATGTCTCTATTTGTGGGGAAATGGAGGAGCAACTGCTAAACATTTAAACATTTTCTTGTTGAGAGAAACAGAATGAGAGAACTATCTTGTGAATTTGTATCAGCTCAACCAAACACATCTATATTAAATTTCAGTTATAGGACCAGTACATACCATGGAAATGTACTGACGAGTATTGTTTATATGCAAAGCTCTTCAATTTCTCACCTGAAGTCATTGCAGAGGTCATTGTAGAAGGAACATATAATGCAGATATAAATGAAATTGAGGATTGTCAGCATTATTACAAAACATATAGTTAAAAAATACAAGTTTGTTACATGCCATAATTACACACTCCATAATGTCAGTTCAGAACAACATGTTGATGACACTTTTGAAGTTATCCAATTGCAGTCAATTGTTTGCATGTATAATGAAGCCTTTTCTGTAAACATCCACAGATTGTAAATGACTGAATTAATTTCATGATAATGAAATGTGCAATTTGAGATGTAGGTTACTGAAACTTAATTTAATAAAGCCTGTCATTCTTAGTGTAAGTTTTATATTGTCTGAAGAAATACATGTCCAGAGAGTGTGTATATTTGGTTGTTTTAGAGGGATAATTTTAAGGGGTGGAGCTGACATGGCATAGAAAGAGACCTATAACAGATGACTGCAGAAGTTTGCAGACATACTAATATATAAACAATACAGTATGAATAAATAAATATTTATTATTTCTACACATTACAATTGCAGTTTTACAATATTTTCTTGCTCCTTGAGTGCTTGTTAATTCTGGATTATATACAATTAACATACTGGTTATGGTGTACATGGATCCTACATCACTCTAACTCTGCATATCATCAAGTGAACTTTACAAATACTTCCCTGAACGTGATCATCTTCCCTCATCGTTACCTTGTTACCATCTTCCTTTACCTTGATCACTTTCCTCCACCAATTTTCTCTTACTTTTCCTATATAATTTCCAAACCAATTCAAAAATTTTTTTACTATTGCCAAAAGTTTTAATGTCAGAATTACCCTAATCTGCCTGCAGATTACCCTAATTCTTATTCCATATTTCCTCTCTCCATCATTTGGTTTCTGTACGTTCTAGTATACAGTGCAAGTTCTTGTCTACCTTACCACACAGTGGGCACAATTCTTTCTCAACTTTTAGCCCACCTAGCATCATTGTTCCTGTTCTTGCCCATGCCATACCCTCCCTGCCCATTTTGTCACAAATCTCAATATATTTTTCCCTACCCCTCTCTTTCTTAAAAACACTCATAATATATCAGAGTATTATTATCTCTTAGGCTACCCAATATTTCATGTTTCTCCATATCATCATCCTTGCTTTCACTTTGTTCCATGCACCTTGCCCAATTAGTATCTGTAAACTAACTAGCTCACCCAAACCAATTTCTCTCACAATTTCCTGTAATCTACCTGCCCAACTCTCCTACCCATTTTTCTTTTTCTTGCACCTCCAAGCAGTCTTTGAGAATACTTTCTCCAATGATTATATCCTCTGTCAATACTTCATACTGCAATATTGACCTTTTTGCTCATCCTTCCTAGTTTCATCAGGACTACTTTATTTGGTGCAACTCTAGGTAATCCCAATATCATTTAAGAACTTTTGAAAAATTATAAGAAATTTTTAAAAAAAATTCTGTTGGAACTTCGCACAGTGAAGCTTGTTAAATTAAAGCCTATCTAATCTGTCATCTAACACACTCTTATGCTTCACTTACTTTTAAATACAGTTTTAAATAAAGGTGTGTTAGACAACAGATTAGATAGAATTTACAAAAGACCCAATACAATTTTACAGACTATGAATCTGATCTGTGCATTTCTACCCTTTTTCTGTCCCCCATATTTCTATCCCATGCATCATTTTTGAATCAGATGTAGGCGAATATACTCTCTCTAACCAGCTTACACTCATATTTGGAATTTTCTTCAATTATATTATACTATTGGTAGCTAATTTTCCCTTCCCTAGTGCATTCTTGCTTAGTTCTGTCCATTTTCCATTACTATTCAGCTCTACCTCATAATACTCAAATTCCTTTACCACTTCAATTTCACTCCCCTCTAGCCACCATTTTTCATCTCTGCTGAGTTTATTCCCTTTTTTATATATCAAAATAACAGTACAGTAAGGAGAGTCTCTAATTAACCCTTGTGCAAATGTGCTTGTTTGAACCCCCAGATACTTTCCTTGTAAGGCAACTGCTGAAAGAAAATTATGTGTTAAGTTGGATGCAGAGCAAAGTCAAATAACTTAAATTTGAAAACTTAAATGAACATTAATCTTGTAAGCATTTGTATGCTCCTTGCACTAACATTAGAAATGCAATTCTTTATTGGGTATCTGTGTATGGTATTCTTTAATTTATAGTTTCCCAGAAGATCATAGGACATCATAGGTAATAAAAAACTATTTATTCACTAGGCTATTAAAATCAGAATAATTACACACTAACTTTGGAAATGTGGAGAGTGGAGCAGGAAGATTTAACAAAAGCTATACTTGCTAAACATTCCAACTTTTTTTCCATAGTTGAGTTACAGGCATTTAGAAAATTATCTTAAGTTTTCTTTAAATCTTTTGTTTGCTTAACTTCTATCTTTAATATAGCATGTAAGCAATGTAAATATAAATCACTCTGGATTGTAACAAACTTTTCTGAGCTTTTTGGCCATGGTTTAATATTTGTGTGATCTGATGTTTCATCCAATCCTATGGTGAACATGATGAGAGGAATAAAATAAAATGTCTACGTGACAGTGGCTGATTCTAAGAATGATGCTTCATCAATAACTGAGGTGGCTGTGATGTGGGAAGTGAAAGGGGGAGTGGCATGGTCTTTGTAATGGTCCTTGTGACTTTGATCAACAGCAGTTCTTAACATGTTTCCTAAGAGCAGGAATCCAAATTCTGTTAAGTTTCATACCTTCTTCTTTCCTGTATATATTATTGGACTGTTTAAATATTTCTTAATGAAAATGAACATGCCACTCCCTTTTCCACGTCTCACATCACAGCCTCACCCTCACTTCAGTTATTGACAATGAAGCCTCATTCTTAGAATCAGCTGCTGAGTGTCAAGCAGACATTTTATTTTTATTCCTCTGAAGATGTCCACCATAATGTTGGACGAATCATCAGCATAATGTTGGACGAAACATCAGGTCACCACAAATATGAAATTTGACCATTAGACCATGGCCAAAAAGCCCAGAAAAGTTTGTTAAGATCCAACATGCCAGCCATGATGGCCTACATATGTATAAGTCACTGTGTTTGTAATAATGCTTGGCAGATTAAACAGAGGCTAGCTTATACAGGGTGTTTAGAAAGTCACTGTGCACTTAAACAATGGATGTAGATAACGTTGGAAATTTGAACCAAGTTAGGTTTTTTCCTGCATAGAATCTTAACACAAATGCATAATTGATTTTTCATAGATGTGTAATTGTTTTTTAATTCATTTCATTGTTGCATAACATTTAAGTGTTTAGTTCAATATCAGTTTATAAAGCCTATTGAAAGTGATGTGTGTAGTGTTTGGACTTTAGATGTTCAATTTAGTTTTAACTTATGTTGCTTTCAATAGAGGAACATATTTTTCTTGTTGAACGTGTCTTTCAACAATGTGATAAATAGACAGTTTTAGTGCACGAGGCATTTGCTGAAAAATTCCCAGAAACAGCTCTACCTCATCATAATGCAGTTCGTCGACTTACTGAGAAATTTCAAGAGACAGGCTTAGTGTTAAATGCCAAATGAACTGGAAGATCATCTAAACTAAACAAAGAGAAGTTGGACATTTCTGACTCTATATGTGGAGCTCATCAAAATCATTGTGCAAGTTGGCACAAGAAAAAGACATTGGACTTGCAACTGCTCATAAAGTGATTAGAAAAACTTTGAAATTGATCCTGTATAAAGTGATAGTGCAAGAAGTGAAAGATGTGGTTCATGAAAAGCAAATCTATGAATGGTTAACATCTTTTATTGAAAGGAATACCTTGATATCCTTGATGTGATCTTCTGTACAGATGAGGTTGGTTCCATCTCTCTGGTTATGTTAACACATATGCATAAAGTGTTTTCCAATAAAATTAAGAGGGTTCAGGCTTGTATATTCCCCCATGGAGGACATTTCAACATGTGTTGCAACTGACAGTGTCTTTCCAAACACCTTGTATATAGAACATTAGAAGTGTACACAGAAATGATCTAATATTAATTAGATAGAGAATCAGAGACCTGGAAACCAGACTTAATGAACATCTTAAATGCATTAGACTGAAACAAATTTAAAAATTAGCAGTAACCACCCATTTCTTTTCAACAAAATATGATATAAAACCAGTTGTCAAACTCTTGAAGTGCACAGACATGGCAGTGGAACTAACAACTTGGAAAAAAGCCATATCCAAACAATTAAGGATCATGTTGTGAACTTTGATGTCCCTCCCCAAGATCAGCTGAGTAGATTCATCATGTCATTCTGGCAGGATGCATATAAGTGAAAACTAAATGTCTCCACATTGACACCACACAGATAGGTATGTCTGGATCACTCACCAGTCTTTTCAGAGCTAAGAATGGAAGAAAATTCTCCCAAAACATGTTCTGAGTGAATATAAGTACATAAAGTGAAATGTGTTACAACACCTCTCCATCTAATTAATAGAGAATAGCTTGTTTTCCCATTCAAGCCAAAGAAAAATTGGCTTCAGTTTTTAACTGGCAGTAGTGAGAATGTTTATGATGAAATAGAGATAAGGTTTTCCATTATTTTGTTCTAGTAAGCTCATGAATTGAGCATATTATTGACATTTTTTTAATTGATATTCCTATTGTATTTCAGGGAAAATCTCATCCAGAAGCTGTGAAGCATCTGATGCAAGTATACTGGCCAATATTGAAAGCTAATTGGAAATGGTTGACTTTGCTTCAGTATCTCAATTTGGCATTAATTCCACCAATGGTAATTAAAATAATCTTAAATAAAAATGTCTTTGGTAGGCAGTAGTAACATTGTGACTTTTTTGAAGAATTGCAGCAAATAATGTATAATATATCAAATAAGCACTTTCTTCTTAAAATATATAACATTTAAGCAATTACAATTAATTAATAAATTTAGTTTATTACTCTAAAAACTTACAGCAATAAGTAAGAGGCATTAAATCAATTTGTATATTTATCTCCACCTTATAGTTCAAATAGAAAGACACTGAGTTATTACAACTGTGGACAAAATTTGAATCTTGATTCTGCTGAGAAGTAATTTTTTAGATTATTTTCTCAGGTTGCTCCCACTTTTCCAATTTTATAGCATTGTCAGCACTCAGAGTTTAAATAAGTTCATCTATCTCCACATAATTTTGGGGATTATATTCAGATTTTTGGACATGGAGAGTATTGCCTGGAGTGTTATAACTTCAAATTCTGAACTGAAAAAGACCAGTTGCCAGACACCCTTGTCTGGATTCTAAGTGGTAAACAAGATGCTTGATGGCATGTTTGTAGAGCTGTCCAAGGGTTCATTTATCCTCACGTGCAATGGCACAATAAGTCTCTGTGTAGGACAGTGTGCTTCCAAGAGTCTCATCATTTTATCATGTTGTTGTTGCTGTTGATCTAATGTGCAGGATTTTGATCCGTCAATTTTTCCCTGGCCAGCCAATATAATTTGTGTATTTTCCCATCAGGTGCAGCTTTCCTCAGAGCTGTGCATTCCAATAGATGTTCTCCATTTAGAATCTTGTCAGTATTGCAGATCTTACATGTGTTATCATTCATAAAACCAAATCTGTTTAGATGTTCAGCCAGACAATCATGTCCAGTTGCCAGTCTAAAATGAGCAACCACTTCCTTCCTTGATAGATTTTTTATTTTTTGTACTGTTTCTTTTAAATTAGAATCATTTTTATTAGATATTTCCACTTGAATATTTTGTTGATATTTTTGTTCTATGTCGTTTTGATATTTTTTAATTTTACATTTAATCCACAGAGCTTTATTGATTTTGAATAATGCACTGCCCCCTTTTTGGCCAGAAAGTCTGCATTCTCGTTACCTATCACTCCCACATGTGCTGGTATCCACAGTAGTATTATTTGTTCAAATTTTGTTTGGAGTAATCTATAAGATCTCACGTCCCTTACATTGTAAGATTCATATGAACTGCAGAAGTCATTTTATCATTCCATGCCTTATTTTTATATGCTATGCCTTGATGCCTTTTTAGGGCATCACGGTTACATCACATCCTTTTTCACCACTGACAAATTACTTTCTCACACAACCTTGTATGACCCATTCTTTTGACTCATGAACAGCTTTTTGTAATTAACGATAAACAGGAAATGTAATTGAAATTTGTACCAAGAAGTATATACAGTTTTTATCATAAATATGAGTCATTAATAACTAAATTTGTCACAAATCTTCACAAAAGTTCACTTTTTCTGCAAAAAAATGTTATTTCTGCTATAAAAATGAAAAATTGTATATTAAAATTTATTTTAAATATATTGTGCATATAATATATTTAATAGTCTGATAGTTAACAGTCTAATAGTTAAATATAATATATTTAATAAGTCTGACTCTGGCCATAAAAGCTTCTGACTACTCAATATATTTAATATTCATTTTGAAGATGTTATCTTCAAAGGAATTGAAAGACAAATTATTTGGAAAAAATATGGCAACATGGTTTCTAGACTATTATTCATTTATTCTCTCTGTTGGTCTTCAAAGTTATTGATGACAGTTTTTTCTTAATGTTTTTGATTTGTCAAGATGTTTTGAAGATGATAGCTATAAGTAATGCATTCTGTTAGGAAAAATATGACTGAAAAAATCTCGAATACCTGAATTGTTTTATTGCAATTCCAAAAAATGTTTTTAAAAATGCAAGGAAAGTCAAATAAATTGTAAAAGATTGAACATAGAAAATTATTCTGATATCATGCCAAAATTATTTCCTCTTCCAATTATGAAAGATGGTCATGTTGGTCCAATTCAGTAGAGTATCTATTTGAGTAATTGAAGCAATTGTAAGCTTTTTTAACCAATGAAAATCACTGTTAACTAAAGGTCAAAACTTAGTTAAGGAATATTTTTTGTAATCCAGATAAATGTAGAATTCTCGAATTCAGACTTATTTTGTTACTTTGAATTGCTAATTGATTACAAAATCTTAATGTTGATATACAGTTGTTTCATAGACACATATATTTCACTTACATGGTTTTTTAATTGAAGGGAACATTTGCTCCCATTAGTAGTAGAAGAACTGGTAGAACATATTCTGAAGGTGACCAGGGAAATTTATCAAATACATTCGAGTATCTCAAAATTCATGATGCAGTTTTTATTTTTGATAATGTAAATTTTTTCCCATGTTATTAGCCCTAAAGGTTTGCAAATGCATTTCATGGTTTCCTGACCAAAAGTGGGCTGCCACTGCCATTTTCTCTATCTGTTTGTAACTGATATTTGTCAAATGTCCTTTGGTACAAGTTTACAAATTTACTTTCATTTTTCCAATATATACCTGATCACAGTCTTTGCAGGTTTGGTAGATACCCAAAGGTATAGGATCTTTATAGGAAGATTGTATTAAATCTTTAAGACTATGAATGTTTTGAGGAACCAAAATTATTTTCTGTTTTTAAAAAAAAGATTTCATTTATTGAACCTGTTAGAGCCATATATGAATTTTTTGAATGGCATATCTTCTTTTATTTATAATAGCAAAGTTGTGTCTGACATCTTTATTTCTTTTAAACTTTTTAATCATTTTGTCCACTAATTTTTTGTGGAATTTAAATGGAAATTCTACCATAGAATATTTCAGAAATTTTGTTACAAATTGGCAATGGCAGCCCACTTTTGGTCAGAAAACCATTAATTTCATGGTCAGAAAACCATGAAACTAATAAAAAAAACACAATTATTGAAATACGCTTGTAAATCTTTGAAACTAAAGACATAGAAAAAAATGTGCATTATTAAAAATAAAAACTGCACCATGAACTACAAGACACCAACTTTGATCAATTTCTCCATCTGCCTACAGAGAATGCTTCTAGTTCTGAGCGAATGTTCCCAAAATGTGTCCAATTAAAAAATCAAGTAAGTGAAGTTTATATATCATCAAACCAGTTCTATATCAACATTATTTTATTACTTCTCTGTTAATAGCTTCAAGAGTATAAGTCATATTAGAATTTCAAACCTGTAGAACATCTAGTGATGTCATGAATTGAATCACTGACAAGTAAAGGTTAACTTACACAGTGCAGCCAATTAGGTTATAGAGTAAATAAATTAATTGAAGATGTTGATTCTAAGAATATGACCCCAACTGAGTATTCATTAAAATTATGTGAATGCTCAATAGAAGCTGCTGTTGAAAGATGAATATAATATTGATGTATTTAAAGCTTTATATTATACTTTTGAGAAATTGCTTTCAAAGGTAGGGATTCATAATTTTGATAGACCCAAAGCAATGTTCAGTAAATTTACAGTATTGTGCACATTAGTGAATAATGCAATTTTCTTCCATATTATGTAGAGTTATGCTATTTAAGTAAAATTGTATTTACGAAGCTGTAGACAATGGAGTGGTAATATATCCTACATTAATTTGTTCAAGCTGTTAACACTAACTCCACTTACTTTTTTACTTTTAACTTACAACACAAATCTATACAGTTTACCATAGAAGAACAGAGAAATAGATGTCTCCCATTCCTAGATTTAAAAATAATAAGAAATGCAAACAGTCTTAGCTTTGGAATTCACAGGAAACAAACACACACAGAAAATTATATAAAAAATTATAGCTATAACCCCATCCCACATAAATAGAAGTGTTTCACAGTTTAGCACACAGGCTAATCAACATCCCATTGACGGAAACCGAGTATAAAATGGAATACCAACACATAAGGAAGACGGCTATAACCAATGGTTTCAACATAGACTCAATAACAAAAATCATCAATAAAGCTAAAAGACAAAAATCGATTAAGGAAGTTTCCACGCTTAAGAACACCGAAGAAAGACATAAATCCAAAAGTTTCACATACCACCCAACTTACCACAACAAATTTAGGAAGATATTCAAAGAACATGGAATAATGTTAGCCCCAATGAACAAATATAATATAAAAAATTTAGTACATTGCACAATGAAAGATACTATCCCTACAGAGCAAAAATCAGGAATATGTGAGATTAAATGTGCAGATTGTGAGCAGAGCTGCATTGGAAAAACGAAAAGAAATTTAGAAATTCGAAGAAAAGAACACTTTAGGAACATTAGATTTAAACAGATAGACAAATCAGCAATGGCAGCTCATTTTTGGAACAAAAATCATGAAATAAAACCAGAAATTAAATTATTGAAACAACTTTACAACCCAATAGAACTATCCAGGTGGGAGAGAATTTTCACTTTAAAACATAAGAACTTAATGAATTTTGATTTTCCGCCGCTGGATGAACTCGGCAAGTTTCTACTGGAACCACAAGATACCACCATAGGAGCGAACGGGTGTCCATCCCCTGTTTCGAACAACAGCATTCAGTCAACAGCAGCCGATGATGGTAGGGACCTCTCCAGAAACTAGTCCTAAGTTTTAAAAAAGTAAGTGGAGTTAGTGTTAACAACTTGAGCAAATTAATGTAGGATTGTGCTATTTAGTTAGGAGTGTATTCAGTGGTAATGAAAAGTGTGAGGTCAACATAATTGAAGTATTAGAAGCATTGAAAGAAAAGTGGTATTTAAAGAATTTGTTGGAAAATATTTAAAGACCTTTGATTACCAATTTAAAATTGGTAATCAAATTAAATCAAATTCAATTTTGTATTTTCAGATTTGAGAAATACAAAGGAGCAGAATGTTGACATATGTTGTATGCTCTCTTTTTAAATAACACTTTTGCATAAAACTATATTACATAAATATAAGGTTGGTAGTTTTTTATTAATAGCTTTATTTCATCATGAATGTTGCAAATATAACATTGTGCATAAGATTTTTATTGCTAATTAAGATGATATGTGGAAATGTATGACATCACAAGTGGAAAAGGAACTATCACAAAATTCTGTTACATTTTTAACCTTATCTACAATATTTATTAATTATTCATCAACTTTTCAAAAACTTATCACGAAAAAACCCAGTCTTGCTCATGACTCAGCAATACCCGACAGACTCATAAGGTGCAAGTGACTGTTGGTCAAAAACTAAGTAGCTGTTTGTTTTTATTCCAAATTTTGCAATTTTTAATGTAAGATATCTTAATTTTTAAATTATTTTATAGTGGAATATACTGCCACAGCTTTTTGTAATTATCCTGCAGTTTCTGACTGCTTATTCTTGCTTTGTCTCTTAATAGTGAAGAAACTTAAGTCCTAAAGTATTAAACAGCAAAATTTCAAAGCATTAAACCATTTAGACGATATGAATCTGAAAACTGTGGGATATGTTTGCTAACTAGTATAATAATTTAAATTTCTTTTGTACTTTTTTACTTCAAAATTATTTTATTTATTGTATTATTATTGTTTTGAAATGGGAGCAGCTGCGTAAATCAGCAATCCTTCTGTTTTCCAGTGCTGCTTAACTTTCTGTTCTTTCTTGGATCAATTATATAGAAAATAGTTTAATTTTCTATTATAAAACGAAGTATATTATAAGTAAATTCATAAGTTTTGAGAATAGTATTACTCAGTTATTTAAATAATATACCGCCACGGGTGGCCGAGGTCGTAAAGTCGCGGATTTGTGAGCCGGAGGTCTGGGTTCGAATACTGCCAGGACCGTCCTCCCTGACTGAGGTTTTTTCCAGGTTTTCCTCAGTCCTCATAAATGGCAAATGCCAGGGAGGTACCCTAAACTTAGGCCTGGAACAATTCCTTCCTTAAAAAAAAAATAAATCCTTTCCCAATATATCATTTCATCTCATGTATCATCATTGTCCATCGCCTGTGGTGCCTCTGTAGCAAAAACAGACGTTAAACACTATTCATTCATTAAATAATATACCATTCAGATAGCAGGTTGTGGTACCATCTTGACTTTTTTCTGTGCAGCTTCTATTGTCCTGTTACTCCAACACCCTTCTGTTTTGAAATTTAAAATTATAATTTAATTTTAACTTTCTTTTTTCAGCTCCGTGTTCTAGTGGTGAATTTGATAGGCTTCTTTTGGGTAGTTTACATTTCACATAAGCGAAGACAGTCACAAGATCGAAGAGGCAAGCGACAATAGAATTTTACACTTCAGCAGACAAAGAAGAATCAACATAAGTGGACTTAAGCAATTATGGGGGAAAAGTAAAAAAAAAACTATGCTATTAATGGGTAATGGTAAATAGATCTTATGTTAATACATCACGGTAATGATGTGAATATGAAAAAACTAATGTATAATACAAACATATGTGTAATAGACTTGTTTATATTCCATATTTTTGTATTCTTTATGATGGACCATGAAGAGGAATGAACCTCTTGTTTGTGTAATAAAATGTTTAATCTGAATGACATAGTATCCAAAAAAGATTAAATTGTAATCATTTACTCTGATTTAAAGCTAATTTTTAATGATATATTATCTATTTCTACCACTACATATTTGCAGTAGACTCTGTCAGCATCAGAATTTGTAATTTCATCACTGTATATCACATACATCACCTGCAATGAAAATTACTGTAACATCCCATGGTTAGCTCAGAACCAACATAAATCTTTCTCTTTCAACCATTATTAAATTATGTTATTATAGCACAAACAACATTGCAGAAAGCTGAGAATAAATTGTCTTGTTTTTCTTTATTATTTCTTTGTCAGGCATAAATGGGAATTATGTATAAAGCTACACAGTGTTGTAATATTTCTAATTTGTACAGAATATATATTTTCCATATGGTTTATAGAAGTATCAAGTGTTTTATTTGATATTCTTGCATAGAATTTTCCTGTCTATTGTGGGAGCAAAAACCTTACTTAGGACTAAGTAAAGTGCAGGACAAACCTCAATAACCTCATCCCGTCCCACTGAGTTCCAAGTATCTAGTGGTATTACTTTCCTCTAAAAAAGTAACATATGCCACAAAATACCTGGTAAATCTGAAGGGTTATCACTGTTACTTTCATATTTTTATTTATTTGGTTTATATAAGGATGCTCCTTAACATCTAAGTTCATCAGAATCTCATTCACTTCATGGCATGAAAGCTGATAAACTGAGAGGCCTCTTCTTTCAGGCTCGAGGCTCTTTTATATTCCATAAATCTATGACATGGAACCTATAGTTTTACTTCCCTTCCAAAGCAAAGGATGTTACACGCATAAAAATCCATCGATCCATTGATCCTGGCTGGAATTGAACCCATGATCTTGGGTCACGTTCATACACCAAAGCTTTAGAAGAAACTATAAATATTTCCTGTTTATTATTAAGAATGCCTTAATAAAAAAATCAAGAATAAATTATTTATTCCCATTTCCACACCAATCAATGTAAGCATTAACATGTACTGAAAGATTGCAAAAACATGACTGTATTATTTTCCTCAGCAAAATCTGATACCCTCATTCCTAAGCGTATCATATCAACATAACATAAATAAGCGGTTGGATAGCTTAGCGTTTTTCCCCTGTAATCTCATTTACAGGGAAAAAAAATCCACCAAGGCTTGTTCCATACTGTACACAAGTGCTATATTACTGATAAAAGTATGCATATCCAGTATTTTAGTTTAAAAATACTTAATCATATATTTCTAGATTTTTAGGTGTGCCTAGTAAAAGAATTCTTTTTTATTATCTAATAAAACAACTTTTAAGCATTGATCTGATCAACACTTTAGATAAATGAGACAATATAAAATGGCTTTAACCCCATGTTTATATTTATTAATTATATGGATTGTAAACCTTAGAGTAATCAATTTGTACAGTCTATGTGTATGTATATTTATCATTCTTTTAGGTATTTCGAAAGTAAGAGAGTAACTTGTTTACCAGACTTTTAGACATAAGGCAGATAGAGTGTATTGTAAAGGGGACGAGAAAAAGCAGATGTCCTTTCCTTTGTATTAAGAGTCATTGTGGGCAAAGGGTCTGCCTTAAGAGTTTGAAAAAAACTGATAGGGTCAGGTCGTTAGTTATTGAGTAAAAGGACAGAAAAAGGCTAGTTTTGTGAAAAGACAGAACAGACTGGTCAATTATCATCTATTGATGCCACGGAACCTTGTGGGTGTCATAAATTGCACTTGACAGTAGACAAGGACACACAGGGAAAAAGGGGGTGCAATAGAGAGAAGAGAGGCATTCGCATTCGACCAGAGCACTTCGAGAGACCGTAAGGCGACGTAAAACTATTAACTGATAGCAGTGTGCCACGAGAAGGAGAGTAGTGCTGAGGAAGATACTGATTGGACATTTTATATAGACTCGAATTTATTAAGCGAGTTGCAAGCAAACTCAATGTTTTCTCAAAATCTTAAAGGCGACCCTCGAACACCTAACTCAATTTTACTATAAATAAATGGTCTCGTTTTAAGGAGTTCTACTTGTGTTCATTAAGTTCCTAGTCCTCCCCCTTGGACCTGAATAGGCCATAAAATTCCAGCACTCACCGAAGCTAGCCCGGGATTGCAGTAATGTTGGGCAGCAGAAGAAGAGGAGGTCAACAACTATCCATTAATTAATTTAAATCAACAAAACCCTCCCCCACTCCTCGAACTCAGATCCAACTTTGAGGCAAAACAACATATTAGGACTGCAAATGACGCCCAACTGCGAGGCCTAACTAAATAACCCTTTTATTACGACTGCATAATCCAAAAATTTTAATCTGATATAGGTTCTGTTGTTTTATTTCTATCAAGTATACACATACACACACACGCGCTCTTTTACCCGCTCTGACATGCCATATATTTCATTTTTGAATTTGCATATTAGTAAATTATTAGAAATATGCTTTCCTCTATACCAGATTATGGATCATGTTCTTCTTACTTCTAGCTTTTTACAGCCCCTTATGGGCTTTAGCTTACCGCAACGACCACTGCATCCTCTACCTCCATCACATGATATCATTGGTAGAGGGCAGTATTGTAGGTGGGGTACGTGACCATACTGCATCTCGCTGATCATGGATCATGTTCCCAAACTTTAATTTCTTGCTGTTGTTATAATCCATTCTGAACTGCAGTGATAGCTTTTTGGTTCTTCAAAAAGAAACATTTTCAGAGCAGTTTATTCATCTATCAATGTTTTCTTTCAGCACAGTGTCTTGCAGTATCAAGAAATTTGTGTTGATAACAGATTAGGAAAGGTATTGGCTTTTACTGTACTTTTTTCTTAGCAATGCCAAATAAACACATGGTATTTAATGGACACAGTGGGATTTTAGGCTATCCAAGCTTTTGATGGCATTCTGAAAATAAGTACTGATTAAAAAATATTGAATAATTTTTTAACATATGCTAAGTGATATAAGCTATAAGGAACTTATACCTACTTAGCATTAGAGTAGTATGATAGTTTAAAGTTCATTTAAGAGATAATAAATGTTAATTGATACAGAAAATAAATAAGGTCAGATGTTAATTTCAATTTTCATGGTTTCTTCAAAACATGGGTGTGTTCTCTATTTGTAAGAATGACAGAATGGTACATAAGTGGAATGCATCATACAAGATGTCCCTATTTAATTTTGAGAATTTGAAGAAGCTATGAGAGATAAGTTTCTTGTTTGCCATACTGGAAAATTTGGTTCTGGTGCTCAAATGCCAACTTGCCTCAAAGACCCAAGGTCATGGGTTCAAACCCAGTCAGGGGGCAATGGATTTATAAAAATTCTAAGTACGGCTTCATTCTAAAAGAAAATAAAGCCATTGGTCCCATGTCATAGATTGATGGCATGTAAAAAACCTCAAGTCTGAAAAAAGAGATCTCTGAGCAAAATTTATTGATCTTTTCATGCCCTGAATTAAATGGGATGCTAATGACCACAACTGTTAGAGTATCCTTAAATAAAATAGAAACTTAAAACTAAGCATTGGAAAGAGAATGTCTTATTTACTAACTGTAGCAGAGGTTGGTGCACAGCTACCCATTGTTGCATCTGCATAATTGTGGTTATGCACTCAGTCTGATTTTCTAATATGAAGTGACATGAGAGCATTTTTGTGATTATAAATGCAGCTTAGCCAACAAGTGTACCTAGAAAATTACAGAAAGCCTTTTTAGACTCTGTTTCTTCATGTATAAAGGGTAATTATACAAGGAAGAACATCCTTGAAAGACAAACACAAGGAGCATCAAGCAACAATAATCACTGAAGCAAACCACTCAAATAGAAGCAATAGTAAAGAATGATCCACGAGTGACTTATAGGGAGATAGAGGAGTCTCTAAACATTCATTCACTGCAGATATAAGAAATCTGCACAAATATTTTCATGTGAGAAATTTTGTTGTTGCTGTTGGGTACCCCAGCCTTACAGAACAAAGAACAGCAAGAATGGAATTGTGCCATGAAATTGTTTGTCATTTCAACAATGGCAACTCCCAACATGTTCACAATATCTTTACAGCTGACAAAAGCTGGATTTACCAGTATGACCCAGAGGCAGTCAGTGACCTGAGTTTTTTCGAATGATGTTCTTGCTGTGACAGCTAAGTGATGTTTAAGTTACACCAGAAAATAGTTGCCAGTTTTTTCTCAGAAAGTGATCATTTTGCAAACATTCAATTCCAAGAAAAAAAAAAGCCACTGTAAACTAGTATATCATAGCTTCCTCTTTCCAGGGCCTTCAGAATACTTCAAAAAGAAGACTGAATCTGGGTTACAAGGATTACTGCTTCACCATTAAAATACCTTTGCACACACTGTGTGAAAATAATGGAATTTTATCAAGAATCAGGGGTGACACTGGTCATTCACTCACCAGGCAGTCCAAATCTGACTCTCTAAAGCTTTTTCTTATTTCCAACTGTCAAGAAAAACTTTGGGACCATCAATTTCAGAGTCTGGAAGAGGCTGTTATATCCTAAGAATAGGAGGTTGTTGCCCTCTCTAAAGAAATAGGCAAGAGTTGATGAGTTGAATCTGTTGTCTTAACACTCTTCATGCTTCACTAACCTTAAAAATATACAGAGCTTCACTGTGTTATTTCCATATGAAAACTTTTTTAAAGATTTACAATTTTTAAAAAATTTTAATTAGTAGGCTTCAAGCCATATCAGAACAAGACTTGAGACCCGTATATTTTTAAGGTTAGTGAACCATGAAGAGTGTTAAGATGACAGATTCAATTCACATGAGCTTCACTTTGTTAGTTCCATGTGAAAAGATTTACAATTTTTAAAAAATTTTAAAGAGTTGATGAGTTGTTGGCTTTTCTTAGTAGCATCCTTGTAAAAAAAGTTTAGAGAATTTCTTCCCACTCCTTGGTTAGGGTATAAACAACCTGTGCCACATTCATTGGCTACCTCAGTGGGTGGTGTGCAGGACTTAGTTTTGCCATTTTTTGTTATGATTCTGTCCAGTCCACCAGTCTTTCTGTAAGGTTGCCATTGTCAAGAATGATAACTGAAGGATTAATTAATACCTTGGAGTTTGGAGCAGGAACCTCAAAATGAACTCATTCCAGTGCCTCTCTGGCTGTTGGTCTCCTGGAATACATAATAATTTCTTACTAGAAGCTACCATCAATGAGTAACATATGCTTTTATATTAGCTCTTCTTAAAATCTCTTCTGAGTCTAAATGCACTTCTTAAAATGTTATTAATTTATTTCAATAGAAAGATGGAAATTAAAGAAAAATGTAAGTGTGCAATAATCCCATCTCTCGGGCACCTGGATAATGCTAAGAGGATTACAGCCATGGCAAGCTTCAGGAAAAGTAATATTCTGTCTTTAACAATATGTGTTTCTGTAATTTTTAAGCAATATATTAGGAACTGTTACTTAATGCCATAATGCTACATCATTTTGTAAAACTGCAATTTTTTAGGTAACGTATTAAGATTTAATTATTTAATGCCACAATGCTACATCATTTTGTAAAAGTATTTGTCTTACTTATCTTGAATAAGAATTACAGTTCTATAACAAACTGAGTATGTGCAATATAATATCTCATTTATATATATAAGATAACAGATCCTCCAAATATGAATATAAGCATTTGACACTGGAAGATGTGGTCAAGCAGCACAAGCATGTACCTTCAGGGAAAGGGACTTTTAATATCTATTCTTTATGAAGCCTATGCTACAAGTACAGCAAGTAATCTTCATTGATTTCTTATCCAAATAATCAGAAACTAAAATGTTTAAGCACTGTCTATCCAAGTTCCTTGCCATTATTAATGGCCTGTATGACCTGCAATCATAGACATTTAAAAGCCTAATTTATACCAATTTCCAGCTTGTGATTAAATTACTAATTGGGTTGGGACATGTGCAAATAAAAGATGTAAGGACACAGTATCAACATTTTATGACCAATATTACATGTATAGTAACAAAGTGTCTGACAAAATAAATACATAAATAAATAAATCTAAATCCAAATAATAGCATAAATAAAAAGTGGAATTCTTAAGTTTCAACAAAAATTCTATACAATATTCATTTACAAAATACTGTTAACAACAATACAACAGTACATTCAAGGAATGTTATGTAGAATGAAGGTGCATTTACACAGCCAAAATGAAATTAATTCTCCTTCTTCTCATTGGCGCTACAGCCTGTGGTGAGCGTTGGCCCACTGTAGCGACCTCTACTTCCTCTACCTCTGTCTTGCGACTTCATTGATAGAGAATGAAATAAATATTTCCATAAAATTAAAATAAATTCCCAGAATGTGCTATATCAGAAAGGCTTTAGCACAAAGTCAAAAGACCAGTGTTCAAACTGGAAAAATTGTATAAGAAGGGAAGTAGAATAATAAAGCAAAAATGTCAATACTTAAACATTTGGAATATAATCTATTAGGGAGAATTTGTTGCCTTTGTTCTTTAATAACTGAGAATAGCTACTAATTAAGTTGCAAGTCTGTGATTCAACTCAAAGTCTGCACAGAAATAAATATGTTTGGTTATATTATACTATCATTTTACACTTGCAGTGCATCATTTATGCCTACCTTCTATATCTTAACAAAAAATATAATTGTTCTGAAAACAAGTACCACAGTTTTTAATGGTAAAGTTCTCAATAATGCAATTTAGTAGTATATTTTCACTGTATCTACTTCAACAGTCAACCGCAAATTATTTATGCAGCTTGACAAGAGTTTTCACACCAATTACTGGCTTGAGAGTATTGTCATGCAGGAGGAATGTATACCTCTGCAAGTTAATATCACTAAGTAAATTCTTCAGTTTTTTAGATGAATTTCACATCTTATGACTAGAGCAGAGTTGACATGATTAGTTCTAGAAATATAAATTAATAATAAAAAGTAATTAAGATATTAAACAACTAAATAAATATGTACATTCATACAAAAATGTTAAAATGATATTTACCTACCACTTCCAGCATTTGTTTATTTATATGACTAGAATTTTATAAATCCAATGTGATAACAAAGTCATATGCAAATAAAGATATACTTTTTTCTGCATAGAGACAAGAACATAATATCTGCAGAAAGCGTGAAAAACCAGGTAAGTCTCCAAAAAGCAAATTTTAGAAGACAGGAAAAACAAAGTTTGGAACTGCCACCAAAATTAAGAATTAATGTTTAAAAAACAGTTTTTGGGGGACAGCATTTTAAACAAGATCTTTCAAATAGAATGTTTACATTTTATTATGCTCTGTAGTTTTTGACCTAAATTGGTTTTTTCCCTTTGTTGTACAAATGTTAGGTGACTTACCTATTAGTTTATATTAAACAACACTCTTTGAGTCAAATATTAACCATTGCCCATATTTCATTGTAGGCAACATCTTTTGAAGTACACATCTAAGAACCTACATTAAATTTTGTAAAAAAAAATTGAAAAATTGCACATAAAATGGATTCAAAAATATTAAATTTCACATGTTTCCCATGATTTGCCTCTTTTTAACTCAAACATTAAACATATGTTTATTTGAATTCTTATTGCAAAGTTTCAAAAACAAGATATTAATTACATTAGTGCGTATGAAAAGAAACAGTAATCAGATTGTGGGCTCTATGCATTATTAAATGCATGATTTAGCAGAATCCTTTATTGTGGAAAAGTCGAAGTGTTTGACTATGTGCCAAAGAGAGAAGATGACAACAGCTTTTAATAAAAGATTATTGCCACTCATTCATTTATGGGCATTACTCTTAAGATTAATATGCCAAAAGTGCTTTTCATCATAAAAATATGATTCAATGTTTGGTAACTTGATGTTGGCATAATAGTGCAGACGTGAAAAAGAGAACTAAACAACTTAACTGCTTCCCCCATTTCCTTAAGCAGAGGTAAGGCTCGCACTAACCAGATAAATCCACTTGCCCAGGTTTTCACACAACCAAAATGAAGAACAAGGAGGCAATGTTCATGTAACTGGACTTGTATGTTTTTCCCATCCACATTCTGTTAGTGAAAAATAAGCATAGTCAATTTACCTATATTGTTACTGCAAACTGCATTCACACAAATTTTTACATTTCATTATCTCCGAAATTAAATGGAATTAGATTTATCTAATTTTTCACAATGTGAAGCTCCTCAAGGAGGATCGCTTGATGCCAATAACTCATTTTCGACCAAAATTGAACTTTCACATTCTTTGCAGATATAGAATGTCTCAATACATTTTGGACTCCATATTTTCTGAACACTGAGGTTAGAATTTTTCCATTATTATCAGCTCCTTGAAATGTAGCAAATATAAAAAAAAAATATGAATTCTTTGTTTTGTTTGAACAAAACTAGTGAAGTTTGAGTGATTTCCTCATAAATAATTTGTTAAATGCTTAATTTTGTTTATTTTTCTTCCAGCCTATTAATGGTTTGCTAGTCTGTAAAATTTTAAAATATTAAAAAATTATGAAACAGGCTGATATCTGATAAACAATGAACTACACTGGCAGGATGTAATAATTGTTGCTATATATACTTTTCTGAACACTGCTGCTACAAGTTTTCCAATATTATGAGCTCCTTGAAATGAAGAACATATAACAAAAAATTTGAATGCTGAATTTTGTTTATTTTTCTTCCAACCTGTTAAGGGTTTGCTAGACTAAAATTTTAAATATTGATAAAATTATGAAACAGGCTGATATCTGACAAACTGTGAACTGCACTAGCAAGGTGTAACAATTGTTAATGATACATAATTTTGGAAAGAGTCTAAATTTGACATTGTTATCACATTACTCTAAAGAGGACTTAAAAAGAATCAAACTTTTACAATAGTAAAGGACATATAAAAAGACTAGATATTGCCACTTCTTTAAGTGAATAACTAAACATTATCACTGATAATAACAATGCTATGTTTTAATATAATACTTTGGCTAAGGTATATAATGAACCAAACAGTATAAAATCAAGAACTAAAACCAATCCAAAATGAATTCTATAATTATTATCTATGTGTACAACATTTGGAGTCTGAATCAGCATACAAGATATGATCATCTGAAAGGTTTAACAGCTTCACATTTAGTTGCCACCAGTAGTAATACATAACAATGTTCTTTTATTCCTTTTATTTTAATTCTTTTGTACTGAACAAAGTGATAAATCTTTCCTTCTCATAAAAAGTAATGATATATAAATAGTCAATCACCAAATTCCATTATTGCCATATTTCCTCAATGTACCTAATAAATGGCTTGGACACATACCTAGCACAAAAAAAAATTCTTGTTCTATTATAATATTTTAACATCTTTCAATCATTCATTTTTGGTAAGTTCATGAAATTGGGATTAAATAAAGATTATATTAAATATAGTCTGTATAGTGCATCACTCTAAGGTTTCAAATGCATCAACCTTGCTAATGATCTTATTATAGGTACTTTTTGCTTTGAATTTTCTTCAGGATGTTACAATTTCATATTTTATGCTTGGTTTGGGACAACAGAACTGTACTAACTTTAGCTATTTATTTGTTTTATGTTCTTTCTTAGTTCTTAACTGTGTAGAAATAAATTATAATTTGTTCATCATAACTTTATAGTAAAATATTGCTCTGCACTCCCCACTTTGCCCCTCTTGTTTGTTGCTACTGAATCTAGAATTCATAGCCATACTGAAATGCCTGTATGCTCAATCATTATTTTTATGATTTCTCTTTCATTAAAACATTAATTCTTGACAGAAATGCATTCCAAAATTCTGATATCTGCCATATGATCTTATTGATGTCCACTATAACCTTATGAAGGACAGACCATAGCAAATGGCTGATACAAGTAATACATCATATTAACCTAAATGACTAGAGAATTAAGAACAATTAGTGAAAAAAGAAATGGAGGAGAGAGCAGTTGCAAACAGGGACATGTATAAAACAAAATTGACCTCCTTAGAACTTTGCTAAAGAGCATTTCTCTCTTGAGCCAATGTATTTATTTCATTTGTTGTTTGGGAGCACTGGAACTCCAACATTTGTGTTCCTTGCTGTCCAATTAGGAAGCCCTGAATGCAAGTAATTATCATAGTACAAAGTAGGAAAGTTTAAATATTTCTATGCATTAAAACCTTTATCACCATTACTGAAACATAGATTCAACCACTTACATAATTTAATATGTAATTCTTTCATGTTTGATTTTGCTTTTAAACACTATATTTTAAATATCACGTACTGTTTATAAGACTAGCAAAATAAAATGTATTATGATAAATTTAATGAACAAACATTCCATATTGTACACTACCTTGAACTAAAAGTACAGTGATATTATTTAATTCTCCAGGATTATATATATTTAATTTCAGAGCTATTATAGGCTCAAAAAAATTAATAACTGAAAGATTTTCTCCTGTTTACAACGGTATCCCTTTATTGTGGAAGAGTTTTTTAACAAAACATGGCCATCAACTTAATAATATCACAAACTACTTAACAAAAATAAATACTCATCCAAATATCTCCCACCACTCTTAGATACAAGTGAATACTGAAATGAAAATAGCTCTTAAATGCTTTGGTAAGTAGGGTTGCAATTTTTTTCTTTTTTAAAGCATAAGTTTTGCATAAGTAGTATTTGATGCCATAGGCTTTTGTATATGACCTCATCGACTATATGGAGATGGGCTGCGAGTGATGGAACGTGCAGGGGATCGTGTTGCATCTGACCAGCTGCTTCTGGGAGAAACACTTCCACTGCTCCAGGTACGGCGGCTGCTCAATGAAGATGGTGTTGGAGGAGTAGGTCGATGGTAAGGAATTGGCCGCTTGCGAGCACTAAAATAGTATTTCAAAATATTTTTTAAACAGTACAGTTTTATTCACATATAGGAAATTTCCAAAAAAGTCAAATGATAGTATATATTTTTAGTGCATGATATGGCAAAATTCTCAGAAATGTATGCAAGTTCTCTTACTACTGGTAAACAAGAAAGTTGCAGAAAACACAGCATTGGGTGTTATTGGCTTTGCCCTACATGCCTGTATGAAAGTGCATTATATACAAGATGTCCAGGTTAAGCCATTTATAAATAATTTTAGACATTGCACACAGCATAGCTTGAGGTTGACAAATTTCCTTGTCCTCTTTGAATATTACTATAAATATTTTAGGAAACTATTGACAAAAAAGTAAACAATAAACAGATAGATAGAAATGGATGAATAAATATTTGGGTGAACTGATGATTTCTCTATAGCTACAATAAGTTTGAGCAGTACAATAACTTTATTGACTTAAGTATGTGCATCTCTCAGGTTAAGCACTTAAAATGAATAGATTGATTGATTGTCATTGAGAGTTTATATTCCCTTTTTATCTTTTTTATTTTATTTTCAAAATTCAGTTCCAGAGTTTCTAGAAACTTTTAGTAATCAGTGCAAACTAGAAATGCTATAAAGTGAAACATTGCAGAATATTTCAAAACAGTACAAGAGGGACAATTCTTAGCATTGGTAAGATGGTGTTAGCATACATAAAGGTATAAGATATTTGATTAGCAGAGTCTGCTAATTTTATTGAACTGATGCAGAGGCTAGAGGCAATGTGCAGGAGTAAGAAAACCTTATAATGAAAGGTTTCTGGATTTGTCACTGCCTAACTCATAAATATTTTGTTGCATTGCTTTCACATTAAAGATGACTGGGAACATGAATTTAGAACATTAGCAGGCAAGACCATTTGTGCACATTCACAAGATATGTTTTCCAAAGGTTTCACAATAATTCTCACCCAAGCGTCAGAGCTGTCACAGAAGACCTATGTATCTCCAAGTTCATTGTATCATTAAAAAGCACACCATTGACCCTATATCAGTGACTGCTTATCCAAGAACTTCATGGAAATGATTATGAAAAGAATGTTACTGTTTTTAGATATAAAAATTAATAAGAATCATGGAAATGTAGAATTTGGAATTTATAGAAAGGATACTCACACAGATAACTAGATAAAATCAAATGGGTTCAACCTCATAGCTCACAAGCATACAATTTTTAACAGCCTAACATATAGACTGGTGAATTTGCCAATAAGTAAAGAGGAGTACAAAAAAGAAATTGAGAAGATACAGGAGATTGCTATTATAAATGGTTTTAACAAAAATTTAGTAAACAAAAAACTTGATAGGTTCCTAAAGAGGAAATTGATCAAGAATATCACCACATTATTCACTGAAAAACAGAAACCAGTTTTTAAAAAAATCACCTACCATCCAGTAGCTATGAATAAATTCCAAATATTTTTTAAAAATGTTAACATTAAATGGGCACCTGTTAACAGATACACTTTAAAAAATGCTTTAGTGAACAATACTTTTAATGACATTTCACAGGAGAAAATGTCAGGCATCTACAAAATAACGTGTAAAGAATGTGATAAGATATACGTTGGAAAAACCAAAGGGAACATAGGAACACAGTTAAAGAAATATCTCAGAAACATTAAGTACAAACAGATTGATAGGTTAGCGGTGGTACACCATTTTTGGATAGATAATCATGATATAAAAAAAAGAAATTAAGTTACTTAAAGAAGCACAGGGACGTACAGAATTGGAAAAGACTTACATTCATAAACATAGGGATCATCTTATGAATTTCGACATTACAGGAGAAGGTAATACAAATTTCCAGTTTATAAAGGAAAAAACACCACCAGGACGGAGCCACAGGTCCTCATAAATGTTAGTTTCTCCTATCAGTCATCAAGTTGGTTGAAGATGGAGAGGATGTCTCTCTGAAACTGGTCCCATCATATTTAAAAGTAAGCGAAGCATAAGTGTGTTAGACAATGATTTACACGAAAGAATTTGCTATTTCACAGAGATGGTGGAGAACAACAACCTGACATAATAGAGCATGTTCTATGGAATAATGAATGTTTTTTTCTCTAATAATTACACTATCAATAGAAGTAATACATATTGCTGGCCTAGTGTGTATCTGCATAGGATCCTAGTGGGACATATGCAAGTTTGCTGAGGTGTCAATGTTTGGTGTGACATTCTTGGCAGTCATATCATCAAACTATATTTTTCTGCACCAGTTGACAGGCATCAAGTTTAGATGTAAGTTCTAAAATGGCCATTGACTTCAGCTATATGGTTCATATAATAAATTAACATCTATTCAGATAAATGGATTGTTTGCAAGGAGCTTTCATGAGTAGCTTTACCTCCAAATTTGACTATGTTGGATTTCTTTTTGTATGTGCCACCTGTAGAAAGGAGTATGCAATGAGACTACAAGAAAATATGATGTGAAGAGCCACCTGTTGAAGTGGAATACCTATGATTCTGCATAATGTCTGTTTAAACAAAAGCATTCTCTATGAGTGTATGCACATTCGCATCATTTTGAGGATAATAGGCAGTGATACTACATAGCATCATAGCAATAACATCGTTGCACAGACTTTGTGACCCATTAAGGTCTATAGCCTGTGTAGTGTACTGACCTTATTAAAAAATGTTTAGATAAAAATTTCTTCATTGTCAGCAAGTATCATAATGTGTGATTTTAAATTTAAAACTGATGCTGAAAGTCCATGCTTTAAGGATTCTAATCAGGGATGCTTACTTCTGATTGCAACCACTGACAATTTGAACTGGAGACATAATAGTAAATACACATGAGTTCAATGCTCTATGACTTCAGCCTTGTGGACCTACATTGCATCTTGCAAAGCATTTCAATGTTCATTTTAATGTGGTATCTGCTCCTCTGCAATATGCATGGCAGCACTATCCCTGATTCTGTCTGCAAACTCATGAAATGCACCCCCATGTGACATGAATGCCTACATAAAAATTATTTAGCCTGGATAACTTGAATGTGTGTGCAGCAGTATTTCAGATAAATGAACAGAGTTTTCAAGTGTTAAACTTTCAGTTATCAAAAGCTATTGCTCAGAAACTAAAATATATTGCATTAATATTTTTGTATAAACAGATAAAATGTTATAAACAAAATTCCTAATATAAACTTCCAGGGCTTGTAGAGCAAACTGAGTAGAAAACATTTTGATTGGGGACCCAGGTTCAAAAATGTACTTTTTCCATGCTACAAGTAAAACAAATCAAATCAGATGTTTAATCTCCTGCTTTTGCTCGACCAAAGAACAATTACATCTGAATATCAAATTCCCCTTTATGGTATGCAACCCACATTCACAAGGGAAAGGAGCTTCATATCATATGACAATGATCACCAAATCTGTCTGTCCTCTATCCATTTCTTGCTGCTCTTAACTGTAAATAACTTGTCACTATGTCTCTAATGAACATGTTTGAATACATATTTGACTAGTGCAATGGATATTATGTTAATGTATGGCAAAGCTAAGTGTATGGGGAGGGCTGCTCATTTTCCATATTACATGATTCCTACACATACCACATACCATCTGGCTAAAGCAGAGTTAATCAGCAGATGGCAGGAAATACATACCTTCATTGTCAACAGCCAAATGTGGTGCTCTAAACAGGCACCATGTCTCCAACTTTAAAGAGGACATACTTCATCAAGTTGAAGATAACCAGTCAATAAGTACATGAACCATTGTGTAAGCAAAGGGTGTGGCTCAGAGCATCATTTGGAATGTTCTGTATGATCAGCTTCTACTGCTCTTGATCCAGCAGAAGTAAGAAATTTAAACACTAGATATGCCTTTGTTTTATTTGTAGCACAGAAATGGTCAAGCATGGTTCCTACTCAAAATCTTATCTACTCAGTCTCCTCTACTACAAGCCCTAGGAGTTTGTAATAGGAATTTTGAAACATTCCATATAAATATCAAGATCAGACTCATTAGTGTTTGTGAGAGTACAAAATAATTTACATAGGCAAAATACAATCTAAAAAGAACCACACTGCCATGATAACCGTGAGGCAGCATAGCAGCTTCATATGTTGACTTAGGGTGTATGGTATCCTTCACCTTAGTACAAAGACATATTTTCAAAGAAAAAATTGGAATGGGCAGAGTGTGTGATGTAGATCTATTGCACTTGTTACAGTCATGCTGCTTTTAAATTAAGTGTTCCAGCAGACAAGAACCCTTTTGCATTCAGGAAGGCAATTTTCTTTTTGTTTTATTAAAGTGTGGGAGAAAGGTAACCAGATTCCTTTAAGCTGACAATGCTATTAATAATTGTGAACAATGTTTAGTTCTGAGCACTGAAAATAATGAAACTCACAAAGTAGTTGCCAAATACACCCATTACCATGCATTCAAAAAAAAAAAAAAATAATCACAACTATTTGCTTACATATGATAAGTCAGCCTAAAATGACACATTTACTGTTTCAGAAAAGTTGAATAGTTTACCACTGCTCCAGAATTTCTTTTATATTTAGATGATAAGGCATGAAACTTTTTTCCTACCCAGAAATTGTTTCAACTATCTGACTTTATATTACAAATATTGCTGTATACAGCAAAAAATTGTGACAGGAATTTACTGCTGAACAAAATGAATCTAGAAAACATGCATTACAAAACCAATGACATGTATCTATCTCCATGCTGGAACAAACTGTATCTTATGTTTTTAAATGTAAAATTGGAACTTAAACACAGTGAAGCCAATCATATTAATGGATATCATTGTATGATTAGTTGAACTACACACTCTTAAAGCTTCACTTACTTTTTATAAATGTATGGAACCGGTTTCAAGAACATTTGTTCCCATCTTCAGCCATGCTAAGGTTCAACTCAAGGTTCAACTTCAAGGTTGAACCTTAGCATGGCTGAAGATGGGAACAAATGTTCTCGAAACCGGTTCCATACATTTATAAAAAGTAAGTGAAGTTTTAAGAGTGTGTAGTTCAACTAATCATACAATGATATCCATTAATGTATCTTATGTATTTAATTCATAAATTTTATCTCATAGATGCCATACAATCTTTTTATTAGTATTTCTTTCTGTGCAACTAAATGTTCTGTGTGTTTGCTTTTTACTATACACTATAAAATGTGACATGGAATACAATAATTTTTTGTTAAAATATAAAAAACCAAAATTTTATTCACTCATTGTTGTAGGCTTGTACAATAAGTCTTAATTCTTGTTAAAGAATTGTACAAAAATAATCTGTAATTTTAGGCCAATCTATCTCAGAAAAATTGTAAATTAGTGACAAAAATTAACCTCTATCCAGGTTCAAATATTCAGTACACTCTTTCACGCTCCTGAAATATTATGATCTGTATGAATAAAATTAATTAGATAGTCCACTATAGAGACAAAGATTTTGGTCCAGAGATTTAAAGTGAAGTATCTATTAGCTTAGACATCCTTTCATATGAATAAACCTGAACTGAACTTCAAAATATTTGTATTTTGAATCTTGTTAAAATGGAAAAATTTTAAAATATTTTTTTTCCATACTAAAAGATATTTTACATGACAGCTGAAAAGTAAAGTATATATGTTTTTTTTTTTTTTGAATACATTTACACAATTATTTATGTTTTATGTGAATTCAGAACATGATTAAAACAAAATTTAGTTCGTCAAGTGGTGATGGTGAATATCAACACAACAGTTATATGTTATATATAATGAAAACCATAAGGATTAAAAAATCTTGACCCAATATAGCCAGATCTATGTTACTGCTAGCTTTGACATTTATGCACAATAAGTAAATAAATAAAAACAATGCAAATTCCTAATATAAAATAAATGAGAAATATTGCTTCAGACCTGTTACGGAAGACAGAACTAAAATGTTTGGGACTATAGTCATACAAAGCAAATTAAGAAAATATGACGCGGATATTTAAAGAAACTAGATACTTAAACTTAAAATTCCCATTTCAAGAAATGAGAAAAGCTAGTGAACTTGTTAAATAAAGGAGAAACAATTGTAAATTATAAAACCTCTAAATGTAAACATTTTGAGCTGAACCTGCAATCTACGGGCTACAGCCACAACTTTATCAGAAACATTCCAAATCTGCAAGTCAAAACTTTGAGGCCCTCACAATGTAATATGTGTGCTACTGATATGTTGGACAAATATGACAATGAAAAAACAAGGAAATTGTCAACTATGGAGCTACAAAAATTGATAACATTATACAGCAGGTAATATAACAAAACAATTATCTGCAGGGGAAAAACACAGGATAATTTTATGAAAAAAAAAAAAAAAAAAAAAAAAAAAAAAAAAAAAACTTAAAACTGCAGAGATACAATAGTTTTATTCAAATATAGCAATTTTATCATTGTTATATATTTAAGTTTTCAGTAGAATAAATGGCGTATTATTCTGTTCTTTGCCAATAATGAATGCATCAAGTTATTTATAGAAAGCCTAGTATCCTGAGGCTCAATAGGACATAAAATTATGTATAATTCAGTAACTACATTATCTAAGCTAGAATTCTGCAAAAGTCCTATAGAAACCTTTTGGCATGGAGAATCTTTGTTTAACTTATTCAAAACAAAGTTTTACTATTTGTCTTTCCTTATTTGAAAGATTATTTTATGACTCTCGATAACTTAGTTGCAGCATGATCATTAATTATGGTCTAGATAGAGCATTTTATTACCTAGAACACTCTTACAACCAACAGTAAGTGCACCACTGGTAATGCCTGAGGTGTTTGATGGTACAAAATGAGAATGTTAGGAAAGATAAAATATAAACATTGTACTTATGAAGCTATTGACAATGGAGTGGTAATATATCCTTAAGTTAGGTATTCATCGTTTTGAGTAATGGCAGTTCAGTGAGCAACTGAAGATGGGAGAGATTCTCCAGAAATGCATCTTACTTTTATGTACATAAGTAAGTTTAGGTTAGGTATCCATTTTTTACACTAAACTCCACTCACACAAAAGTAAGATGCGTTTCAGGAGAATCTCTCCCATTTTCAGTTGCTCACTGAACCGCCGTTACTCGAAACGATGCCTGGACAACCGGATGTTCCTGTGGTGGCCTCTGTAGGTTGAAGTAGGAAGTTGCTGAGTGCATCCATAGGAGGAAACTTGAAATTCATTAGGTTTTCTCTATTTTTTAATATGAAAATTTTCTCCCAAGTGGATAACTCCAATGTGTTGTGAAGATGTTTCAGCAGTTTAATTCCCAGTTTTATTTCATGGTTTAAGGTCCAAAAGTGAGCTGCTACTACTAATTTATCCACCTGTTTAAATCGAATATTCCTAAAATGCTCTTTCCTCCGAATTTCCAAATTTCTTTTTGTTTTGCCTATGTAGCTCTGTTCACAATCTGCACATTTTATTTCGTAAATTCCCGATTTCTGTTCTGTTGGAATGGAGTCTTTTACTGTGCAACCTAATGAATTCTTGATGTTGTATCTGTTCTTTGGGGCTAACATTATCCCATGTTCTTTGAAGATTATCTGGAACTTGTGGTAAGTTGGATGGCAGATGAAACTTTTGAATTTGTATTCTTCTTTTGTGTTTTTCAGTGTGGAAACTTCCCTTATCCCTTTTTGTCTTTTAGATTTATTGACAATTTTTATTACTGTGTCTTTGTTGAAACCATTGATTATAGCTGTCTTTATTATTTATTTGTATTCTTTTTTGTACTCTGCTTCTGTGAGTGGAATATTCATCAATCTGTGTGCCAAAATGGGAAAAACTGTATATTTATGTGGAATGAGGTATAACTCTCATTTTTATGTAGTTTTCTGTGTGTGTTTCTTTTCTGTAAATTCCAATATTCAAATAATCTCCATTTCTTATAATTTTTAAATCTAGAAATAGTAGCCACCTATTTCTTTCTTCTTCTATAGTAAATTATATAGATTCATGTTGCAAATTAAGAAGTTTCAGGGCATCTATTGAGTGTTTCTTTGGTATTATTGCAAAAATATCATCCACATACCTATACCATGATTTGAAAATTAAAGGGAAGGCTTTTGTGATGTGTGTTTCAAATGAGTCAGTACAAATACTGACCACCATGAATGGATTAAAGTGTGATGTGCTACTCTGAGCTTGCTGACAGGGTCAGCAACTTTTTGGTGCACTTTTCAACATATGAGGGTTAATAAATGAGTTGTTTAACTGCTGAGGATGTGGCGAGATATATGTCCTGAGCAAATCTCCAGTAAGTGAAGCCAAAAGGAGTGTTCTAAATAACCCATATCAGAAGAGATTATTACTGCGTGTTAGATTCCAAATTGAATTAATATTGAAATATCAGGGCTAGTTAATAAAGACTGAGAATGCTTTTTTTTTCCCCCATCACACAGTGGAGATACAGTAGTGAAACACTTCTTAATGAGAAGAACAGATTTCATGTGATTGGTGGAAAAATTTGAAAGAGCTATGCACAAGTGTCTTAGTATAGAATGCCAACAAGAGCAAGTGTTTGCAGTTGGCTGGTAAAATGGAGTCACTTTGTAAAGAGCAGTATGCTGCTTGAAATTTTGCTTCCATCTGCAGAAATTTGATATAGAAATAAATGATGCTATAGCAAGCACATGTTGATGTTCTGCCACAACCAATGGCACTTTGCTGGTTTAAAGAGTTTTAAAGAGGGCTGTGTTTCAACAACAAAGAGGGTAGCCCAAATGCTCCAACCACTGCAATAAAGAGACCATGATTAACACAGCTGCTGTCATTGTTAGATAAGATCAACGAATAACATGTCTGACAGACATGTTACAGATTTCCCAGGGTAGTGCATTCACCATTCTGTTCAATCGCTTACGCATGAGATGCATGTGTGCCAGATGTGTGATGAGATTGCTGAAGCCTGAACAGAAGATGGTGCAAGTGGCATCTGTTGGGAACTTTGGCATATGGTAGCTGAACATGGTGAGAATACCTGAATTCCATCATTAGTGATAAGAATTGGCTGCATCATTACAATTCCAAAAGCAAACAGGTGAGCTCAGTTTGGAAATCACTTGGTTCTCTGACATTAAAGAAGTTAAGATTATGATTTCCAAACAATGGTTAGTGAGGACAGAACTATTTTGAGGTTCCTTGACAAACACATCCAACAAAAATGCTCTAAGTTGTATCCATCTGGTTGGTGCCTTCATGATAATGCAAATCCTCAAGTTTATGTTATTGCTCAACATTTGGCCAGAAAAATCATAAATGTGTGCCCCTTCTTCCATACAGCCTGGACCTAGCTCTGTGTTACTCTTATCTGTTCCCTTATCGCAAAAAGGAGCTTGCATGGCCAGCCTTTTGATTAATCAAATAAAGGCGGAAGTTTTGAAGACAATGTCTTAAAAAACAATTTCAGCAATGGTAGACACAGTGGGCCAAATGCATACCACTCAAAGGGGACTACTTCCTTGCCTTGTACTTCCTATGTAAAAAAAAAACATTTATCAATAAAAGAAGCTTTAATTATATATTTAAACCCAGTAATTTAAATTATATAATTCTGTATATCGTGATTTTACTTTGCATTTGTTATATTCAGTATTAAATAAATGCATTTATTCATTCATAGAACAATCGGTCCTGGTGGTGTAGTGGTTACCATACTTGCCTCCTAAACCCAAGATCGCGGGTTTGAACCCGGCCAAGACTAATGGATTTTTTGGGGGCGTAAAAATCCTAAGTATGGCTTCCTTCGGAAGGGAAGTAAAGCCGTGGGTCCCATGTCGTACATTTATGGCACGAAAAAGAACCTCAAGCCTGAAAGAGAGGCCTCTGAGCAAAATTTGTCAGCCGTTTCACGCCCTGAGTTGAATGGGATGCTGATGACCTGAGCTGTTAAAAGGCGTCCATAAATAAATCATTCAAAAAAAAAAATTCATAGAACATGGGAAACGTACTTCACTAAGTGGTAAACACTGACCTAGAAAGTGGCATTCTTGGCTATAGGTATAACTACAGGTTATTCAAAATTATGTTTCCATCATAACTGTAAATACCCCTAAATATTTCCAAATTTGGCTGTTATGGGTAGACCTAGGACAGTTCATTTCAATATTTATAAACATTTTGATAACATTTGTTACTTGAATATAGATTCCAAAACATAACAATTTTTATTGTATCTATGAGCATGTGATTTAATAACTAGAGTGTGAATGTCATTCATAAAATTGATTCACATTTTCTACAGTAGCAATAAATTTATGAGCAATGTAGTTAACTGTATGTTTCATTGCAGTTTTTGATACCAGAATTGGATCAATGCTTTAGGTATACTTTAATTTTGTGAGTTTAGATTAGAAATCACACTATTTTAATAATTGCATCCCAGACAATAATCAGTTAGCCATTGTTCATTTCACAATTCAAATAGTCTTCAAAAAGTGAATGACTGTTTTTTATAATGTGATATGCTGTAAATGAACTAATTTTGTGTTTAAATGCATATTTACCATGAAATTTATGATAATTCCACTTCTGGAGCTGACTTTGGCTAGATATACATTTTATTTTTTTTTTCCAAAGGTATTCTCAAAAGAAAACTATTGTTTATTCATATGAAAAAAAGTCTATGTAACAGTATTTAATTCAGAAATGAAGCAGATATTCATCCAAAACAAATAGAGCTTGGAAAGGAAATTAAGCATATACTTAAAACTTAGAAGTATTGCATATGCTCACTTTTATTCACACAGAAACATGATTGAACCAAATGCAAACTGGTTAATACTATGTTAGTTGACATGTCCTCTAAAACTATTTCCTGTAAGTAAATCAAAATGTTATTACATATATAAATTAAAACTGGATCTTACACAAGAGCTTATGGTGTTGAGGTGCATTTAGCTGATGTAAATAGGTAAGCAACTTTAGAGGAAGTACAAGAACACTAGTATAATGTAGAATATGTTAAATAATAAAATAATTTTTGCTTGGGCAAAGATGGCAAAGATGGGAGACAGCTTCTTCTTCTCATACTTTAAAGACTGGATGTTTTGCCAGTTCTATGATAGGAGTGGAACCCATGCCTTCTGGATTTGCCCAAGGATCCTGGACCCACTATTAGTAGTTGTTTTGATACTTAGTTAATGGATATTATATTGGTATTAATATATTGCAAATCATATAATGTGATGTGCTTAAATGAATAAAAAATAAATATTCATTATTCACCAATATTTAAGAGCTAAAAGATGTTTCTTAATAACACCACTTTTTTGATTTCCTGAATATATTCAAATACATTGAATTTCATAAAGGTAATTATCAAAAATCAATTTTGCATCTCTACTTATGTTCTATTATAAATTGATTACAGTGAGAGACTATTTTAATTTATGGTGGAAATTTTAATAAATATAAAATAAATTTCTATTCATAAATATTTTTTAAATTTTAAATAATTAAATAAATCCAAAAGTACTTATTTTCCATGTTGCATTTATGTTGCCTTGGCTTTAATTAGTAAATTCTGTGAACCTTGGCAGTATATTCTGTACTTTGCAGGTATTTTGAGAGAGAGAGAGGGGGGGGGGGTAAGGCATAGGTATACATGTATAGAATACAACAAAATTATACATTTTAGAAATGGCAAGGCACATTTCTCATCTTTTCACTAGTTTGATTACAAAATAAAATGCAGGACAAATCTTAATAACCTCATTCCGAGTGTCTAGTGTTATCACTTTCAAACAAACTGCCATGAGATTCCTGGCAATTCCCGAGTATTGCCACTGTAATTTTCTTGCCTTAAAGATTGAGCAGTAGCTATATTCCCTGTTTCTCATATATTTAGATGTCTTAATTAATAAATTATTTACTTTCACTTCCATATCTGATCTCTATTAGCACTAAGCATGTCAGAAAGGGATTGCAGAGACATGACGTTTTCCTGAGCAAATTTTGATTTTTCTTCATTCCTCATGCATATCATAGCAACTTAACATAAATAAAGCTGCTGGCTAACTGTAATCTTAGTTCCACAAAAAAAAGCCATCAAGGCTTATCCTGTACTATAAATCTGTGGTATATGGATAGCAACATTAGTCCTTTTAATATTTACTAACTTGTAATGTGCTGTTATTAAAATCCTAGATTGTTGTATATGTTATATGCAAAGAATATATATATATATATATATATATATATATATATATATATATATATATAAAATGTAATTAAACTACCTTAACGGTGCAAAAGAATACTCAAGAATTGAAGTGAGAAATGTGCTAGATTCAGAATTCATTATCATAAACATAATAAATGTTTTGAATCTGCTAACACACAAAATTACAGTGGTCATTTGAATTGTATTTAGAGCAATTTGATCAGCTTTTGTACTGCAATTAGCTTTGGGAAAAATGTATTTTTTTTCCTACAAGGAACTATATTACAGTATCATGATTTGTATTAAAAATTATTTTTATATTTCCAAATTTTAACACTATAATTTTTAGTTACTTTCATACATTTTTGTGTCTGTAATCTGTCTTTTACTGCATTAAAATTTTTAGGTTTTCTGGTCAGCTGCTGTCCCAAACTTAACCATTGCAGTTATCAAAATATTAGAAAAGTTTGTTACTAACTTACAGGTTCTACTCAGTAGGTATTATAGGATGAAATATCCAGATTATAGCCAACATATACATTAACATGCAATTGATCAGGATTAGTTCTTGTTTTAGATAGTGAAAGCAACTTTAAAGATTAATACAGATTAGATAATGTTAGGTTAGAATTCATTCAGTTTTTATATAATAAAAGCAATTCATGATCAAAAATATCTGATAAAAATATTTGATGTAAAAACTGCCACTACTGCTTCCATCTAGTAGCATTTCTGAATAGCAATGTCCAAATCCTTGTTGTTTCAATGAAAATATTTAAGTTTTCCTAAGAACCATTTCCAATTTTTATTCCATTGCTATATTATATATTTAAAGCCCCTAAACATCTGACAGCCATTCCATTTAACATTACTCAGTAATTTTATGCATTCTTCTTCTTCTTTCATATTCTTTATTAGTATCATGCTTTTTGCACTAGTAAGAAATCTAAAAATCACACACACTCAGAACTCATGTACTACCAAGCCCAGCAAACAAGACATGTATGCATGCATGCCACAACAAATATTTCTTCAGAATAATCGAGCATATGTATTGTGCAGAAGATGGGGGAACCATTTGTATAAAAAGTATAAATACCTTGTCTGCCTTACCTATATATCATACTTCCTGGGATTCTCACTCAAAAGGTAAGGAATTAACACATTCTTCAAAATATTTTTGCAAGCATTTAATGATTCACCAATGCTAAAGATCTTTCAAGATGAAGAATGCAATTAATGAAATGATGACACAATAATGACACCAAATCCAAGAAAACCTAAAATTAGCAGGGAAAAGTCTTAAACCAAGCAAATTGATCACAGATCAAAATCAGGACTACTAATATCTGTGCCATGGCATGGGCAAACAAAAATAAAAGTTACTGCTGCAATTACTTGTCCTTATATTTTAAGAAATGCCTTAATTAAATTTCTTCAAACTTTTCTAGAAAATACCGTTTTGTCCACTAGCCAAAGTCTAATTGTTCTGTAACTTAATTTGGGAATATTGAACTTTTCTAGGGAGCAATTTAAAAAGTAATATGCAAAGCACTTCTTCTATCAGCTATAAAACTGAAAGCTATATAGTCTGGGATAGCACAAAGTAAGAGCATCATAAGATAAAGGTAAAATAAGGAGATGAAATAAAGCTTTTTGTATTACCAGTTACAAATTGTTACAGAATGCAGCAACTTCTGTAAATACAGAGGTTCTAAAATGATATATATTTATATATAAATGCTCGCATTTAAAGAGAAATGAAGGATGTTAAAAACAATATATAGTTTATTATTTCAAATTCAACACCTACATTAAAATAAATTAAAACAAAATACAATAAACTTACCTCAATGAAAAAAAAGTGTTGTGGTCAGATGTTCAACGTATTTTTAAATTTCACTTTTGGTACTTAAGCACGATGCAGGATGGAAAACAAAAGATAACTTCTTAAATGGCATGATGTCATTACCTGGAAAATTCTATGAAATGAATCTGTGCAATTGCTAAAGGTACAAGGTTAAATAAGGTAAAGGAAGGATAAAATTAAGATAAAACCAAAAGAACAGAAACAAACAAACTGTGCTCTACAATTTTTATTACATTATGGTGTACATTTCAACTTTACAGCTACCAAAATAATTTAACATAATGAAAAGAAAGGAAAAAACAAACACAAATTTAGTGTAATTTACTTCTGCAGGTATAATGGTGCACATTTGCTACTTGTATAACAGTCTTACAGGCACATGTAAAATAAGGAAAAATTCACAATAATTTGAAATAATATATCCTGCATTATGCAAGTATACAGCATTTAATTATATCCTTATTTTCATGAAAGGAAACAACAGTAAATGAAAATCAGCAAACAAATCAATAATGACAGCATCACTTATATAAGCATATAAGCATGAAGTTAACAGTTTCCTGATTAATTTATTAATTAACTGCAAATTTCCCTTGTATAAACATGGTCTGTTAGTAGCAAACACAACAAAAAATGTCTGTCAATATTTTGTATAAAACAATGGAAAAATTAATATAACAGTTATATTCTTAACTTTCTTTACAAAGAAACGTCGCCATAAGAAAGTAAAATGTTTTAAGAGTATATTATGGACACTAATTTTTCAGTCACAACGTACAGGCTATGCATAAAATGGAAAAATAAACTACACTGCAAAGCTTCATGCAAGCTGAGAAATAACAGTGAGGTGAACAATTAACACTCATCACTTCAAAATACACCTGAAGCACTACGCTATAGCTACATCCAATCTTGACTGTTTTTTTAGCATTCTTTTATGCTATAGAACTAGTGCAAGCATAATGAATAAAAGTTCAAAACATTTCCAAGAGAATGGATATTCTATTTCCTCTCCATATTTCTTCCTCTTTACTTTTTTGAGTTTAGCCAAGGACCTTATTTTTCTCCTTCTGTTTTTTTCTTCTCCAGTTTATTTAAGGATCTTATTTTTCTTCCTTCTGCTCTTTCTGTTTTATACTTCTCCCCCCATTTTTATCAGCAATATTCCAGCCAACTTAAATGATTATGCATAAAATTTCTTAAGTAAACAGAGATTAAATATGTTCATTTAGCTTCCATATTTCATGACATTTGTAAAACTTTATTAATGTTTTTATTTATTATTTAAGTTCAGTTAATGAATTTGTAAACATGTGCTTTTCAAAGTAAGTGTTAGAATAATTTTAAATTTTCATCGAACATTATCAAACATTATGAAAGTGCTGCATGTTATTACATCTCCAGAAATATTCAGCAGGTGAACTCTAGCTTTACTTTTTCAGAATTTTAATTTCACAGCTAATAACTTCTTTTATCTTTAAATTATTTTCAATGCTTGTATTTTGAAAAAGTTAGTACAAAATAAGCATTTTTAGTTAACATTTAAGAAAAAGAAACCAATTAAATCCTCCTTTACAGAAAATAGAAACTAAAAAAAAGCGCTTGGAAGATTCCAAATATATAATTACTTGAAATTGTAAACTTTATGCTTATTAGAAGATCCCCTTTTAGACCACTTCATACCAGACCAGACTTTATTGAGTACTAAAACAGTCGCATTATGCAAATCATTTACTACTAACTGAAGCTAGTTGGTTGTGATTTTTTTAATTTTACACACACTATTTGCCCATTAAATGAAAGGACTTTTATTTTAGACAGATAGCTGAATCTCACTTTAGCTTAAATCAGGAAATCCAACTTATTTATATATATAAAAGAGTTCTACTGTATTTAAAGGATAGTTCAATATATCAATTATCTACACACAAAATGATCATCAATTACACAAACTTACCTCAATACGCATGTAAGTGACATTAAGTTGTTTGAAATCCTTAATTTCTAACACAAAATGTGATATATTCTCTATATGCACAGCTAGTTAACAAAAGCAAAGAATGACTATAGTCTGCATTTGTTCTAAGCATTTCTACAATGAAAATTATATACATCAATCTACACAGCTTGTTACATTCATTCTAATATAAACTTTTATTCTTCTTCTTCAAGGTATGTATATTGACCCTCCCATAATTTTTTCATGTTTAAAACCTTATAAAGCATGCATGAAATAATTTATTAAAATTACTGTGTATACGTTTCTGTGTATGATATACAAATTTCAATCTTTCTGACACTATATGGAAAAAGTAATGCTTATTGAGCTTTGCCCATCAAAAGAAATGGTGATTGTGTGTGCAACCATAAACACACTCTTTGTTTCTTCACTTATAATCTATTCACTCAAGACGTCAAGTTTATCCTGCCAAAATGAGCTGATCTTAGAAAAAATTAGATACACATACAAAATACATATGTGTTTCATAAAGGAATCTGTGATATATAAGATTTATCTAGTGGCGGCCCTTCTGTCTTGATAAATGAGAATTATGCGATTTATCTGGACTTCTTGATGACCTTGAGTCACTGCCATACCTGCTGGAAGAGCGGGAACGAGACCTGGAATTTTCACCATTCCTGCTGTGAAATGGAGATATATAGTTATAAAATAAAAATTAGTTGAATAGTTAAAAAAAATGAATTGAATTGAATTAAATTAAATTAAAGGAAAAGTATAATAAAAAATAAATAATTACATAAATTAAAAGAGAAGACTAAGCAAGCAGAGCATGTTACTATTTCATATTCTTATTTATCTGTTTTAATGTCCTTAAACTAATGCTTGCTCTAGTTTCTATTTTGTGCTCCCTCTGTTAGTTTCCTATGCTTAATTTTAGAGCTGTATATTCTAATGAGTATACCATGCCCTCATTATGTTAGGCAACCAGATTATGTATATACTAGTAGAAATCACCTGACCTTCAGAAGATATGCAATTCCAGCAAGACTGGAGTTAAAAGTTCTGCAGAAATAGGCAATTGGGCTTGTTCAGCAGTGTTTATCAGGCCACCTGTTTCTGTAGGAACAGACAATACAATATTTGTGCATTATGGAGTATTCCAGGAGTGAGATATATGCAAAAGAAATCATATAAATATTGTAGGAGAGAAAGTTTATGCTAAATTTCCAGGAATAGAATCTTAATTGGGAATGCAATTTTCAGATTAACCAAGTGTGAACCCAAGGCACTTTCATTGACAAGAAGTTGAGACCTAAAAAACTGGTTTTTCATACAGGGAAAGCTCGATGAAAGCTATTGATTAGAAACTTCTCCTCAAAATATGATTAACTCAGCAAGCAATGAGTATCTGTTAGCACTGTGCATAATGCCAATATGCTGCTGCAGCTTCATTCATATAAAATTATTACTGTACCTGAAATAAAATTCATGGAGACAGTGAAACAAAATATCCATGAAATAGTTTACTATATTTAGAGGAATGAATTGAGACAGATGTCTAAAAGATTTTAAAAGGAATTAGACATTTCCCACACTTCCATCTCCTACTGATGGATAAATAATGGGGTGGGGGGGGTTGTGACTGGACTATATAGTCCAGAACAGTTTAAGGAAAAAGTTTGCATTCAGAGTAGTGATTGACTGCCAAAGTCAGTAAACAGCTGAAGCCTGAAACAAAGGTTCCCAAAACATGTCCTAATATTCATTTGAAAACATTCAATTTTGTATCATAACAGAAGTTATCCAGACATTCATATTACCCAACTGTGTATTGTAAAACCGGTAATATCTTAAATCTACATAGCTCTGCTTGCTTGCTTTAATTTATTTATTGTACAAATTAAATAGAAGACAAAATAGGATAAAAAGCTATCAGTGTTCCAAACCATTCTCAATATATAACCACACAGTGGGAAGAAGCAACGGACAAATGTGGGCCACTGGTACTGCTTACAGATTATATAAAAAATAATCTGAAATATGTTTTACAGATGAAAAACCATACAAACAATAGCTTCAAGCTGACATTTACTACATACATCAGTAGTACAAATACATTACATGAAATGTACTCTTCACAGGAGAAGTTTACAAGGAAATATGTCATTTTCACCTACCTGGTAATACGCCTTCTGTCAAGAAAGCTAGGAGACCCTCGTCGCCTAGGTATTGAAGGAGAACGCGAACGGGATGAGTGGCTAGAATGAGGACTCACACTAGCACTCTTATGGCTTGAATGTGATCGACTGTGACTGCGACGACTATGTGAGCTGCGACCGCTGGAACTGTTAGAGCTAAGGGAGTGGCTACGTGATCTGGTGCGTGATCTTGAATGAGACAATGAGCGCGAATGTGAGCGCGAGTGTGATCTAGAACGTGTTCTACTCCTTGTTAAGCTCCGTGACACTGATCTGGACCTGGATCGAGATGCACTGCTGCTAGAAGACCAGCTTTTGCCACTGTGTCTTGAGGTGCTGCAAAGCGGAATAAACATCAAAATAATTAAGCCCGTCTAAGACAAAGCACTAAGCAATTTTACTGAGTATATATTTATTTTCTGAAGTGTATTTTAATGCAAAAGAGAGAATTAAAAACTCAAATTTTGACTTAAAATTTCTGAGAAAATTTAGGTGTTTTATTTTAAATACTAAAACATTTCTAACTTAATTCACAAAAGAACGAGCACAATATACGAAGGAATCCAATATGAAATTACTGCAAAATATAAGTTAGGGTAACAAATGAAAATAATGTATATTTAAGAAAAGGTTTAGTACTACACTTTCTGAACAAATCACTCTCCATTTTAACAAGCAATTTTTAACCTGGAGACCTGAAATTTCATAAGTTTTACATAACTTATACTAGAAAATAACTAACATTTTTCATGTTTACTGTTTACCACTGAAATACCTTAAATAAATGAATAGTAAAGAATGATATTAAAAGTACAATAGCTGTAGAGAAATTAAAATCAATGAAAAGGTTATGTACCTATACTTACGCATCATAAGAGCACCTTCTGAACCTAAAAAACAATAATATTTTGCCTTTACAATTTAATTAAGAAAAAACAAAAAGCACATATAGCAGTCTATTTGGTTTCAGGAACTGAAAAGTAGCAGATTTGGATTTTAAAGTGCAATGCTGCACAATTTATAGCTGCTATAGAATATCTTAAAAGGCCATTCAAAAGGTTTACAGATACAGAGAAAATATAATAGCAAAGGTTTATGCTAAATCACCAGTAATCTCAAGTATATCTGAAAAAAAAAAATGTTTCTTTTAGAAAATAACCATGCACTTAACCATTGCCACTGCTCTAATGCAGCATATATGCTTTATACATTCCTGGAAAAGTAAAATGGCTCCCTTGTGTATTAAAAGTTCTTATGACTAATACATCTCCATCATTATTCCATTAATTTACTATCAGACATTATGCTCTACCTAGTTGTCTGTGGCTCGTTCTTCAGTTTTTATGTTTCACTTCATGATTTAATAAAGTTAAAGGTAAATTTAAATTAAATAAGCAATTCGTTCATCAATATCACACCATAATGGCATTGCTTATTTCTTTGTAAATACTGACAGGTTCTGATAAAATTTCATACCAGTCACTTTCAGAAAAATGGGTATGGTTACCCTTATACATCATTTTTGCAACATCAAGCTACATTTTGGTACTGTTCACAAGTTAGCTGGCCAGCAGAGTTATCCCAACACTACTCTGGTTTTTCCCCTCCACCACGTTGTGGCATATTGCAAATTATATCAAATGTTTGGGAGATTAGTCTTGAGTTAAACTTCATTTAAAGTAGCAAAGTCACATGATGTATTGTGCAATGGTTAGGTATTCATTACATCAGTTTGTAATACATCTTCAGATATATATGAAATAAAGGAAATCATGAGACAGAACAAGCAAAAATTTTCATATAAATTTCCTAGCAGTCCAGAAAGCAGAATGAATGAATGGTGTTTAATGCCCGTTTTTGCTACAGAGGCACCACAGGTGATGGACACTGATAATACATGAAATGAAATGATATATTGGGAAAGGATTTATTTTTAAGAATGGAAACGTTCCAGGCCTAAGTTTAGGGTACCTCTCCGGCATTTACCATTTATGAGGACTGAAGAAAACCTGGAAAAAACCTCAGTCAGGGAGGGAGGTCCTTGCAGGATTCGAACCCCAGACTTCTCGCTCACGAGTCTGCTCCTTAACGACCTCGGCCACCCATGGTGGTGTCAGAAAGCAGAAAATATAATTTGGTTTAGTAGATAAATTCAACAAAATAGTTTCATGATTGACTGGAAAGAAGAAACAAAATTTGCATTTACAGGGGAAAAGAAAAGGAGGAAAGGAAAAAAAAAAAAAAACCTTAATGAAACAGCTGCTTTGAAATGTAGTTCTTGAAAATCTCTTGAGACATCCAGCACAGCAGAAAAAAATTTCTACACAATATGCAGACATGCAACAAAAGTGCTAAAATTAAGCACAATATTATTACTAATTATATTTCAATTACAGCACTCAGGTTGCAACAAAAGATTGCACCTTCATTACTGAATGGTAGTAGAAAACACACTGATAACAGGGAAAGAGATTCCAGATTCTTTCTTTTCTTCTTCTTCATTTGCAATGAAGCTTTGTTTTATCTTAATGGTCACATAGCACCATGAATTAACAGATATTGAGCATCACAGAAGATACAAATCATAGGAAGGTTCCTTTTACATGACAAAACAATACAGTTTGGTGTGCAGTGACCATAGATTTATTGGGCTATCAACCAACAGTGGAAGGTATAAATATGATATATTAGAACCATTGCATGATGAACCAACATATAATGAATGAGTAGAAAGATAATGACATAACTCATACTGTTAATTCAACCACGATGGAAGTTGCAAATAATCCCTGCACCTGGATTTAAGGAAGGGAGATTTGGAAAAAAAAAAGTTGTTTAATTGACAACAGAATTAGTAGTAGTGATACATGGCTGCTTATTCTCCAGATCTAATAATTTGATTTTTATATCTGAGGAACACTGAAAAACTTTGTATGCTCCTCACACATGACGGAACTTAACTCTAATGTAGTGCACTGTTAACTTTGAGTAACAGTCACATTGAATGTTTTTTCTACAAAGGGAGTCAAACAAAAACCTTAAAAAAGTAATAAAAATTGGAATCGCCACACCATTGTTCTGTAAGTTGGCAGTACTGTTACTAATGCTTTAAAGAATACCCAACAGATGGCAGAATTCTGCAGACAAGCGAAACACTGCCACAATAACAGTTTAAAAAGGCTGTCTTGCTTGCAACATGCACCAGCAAAGAACAACATTTTGTCATATGTTTTCTGAGCAGTGAGGGTACAAAACCTATTGAAATCCATCGACAAATAAAGGTCCAGTATGTACACTGCAGTAAGTGTACAAGTGGAGTAGAAGTTCAGAAACAGCTTGACTTCTGTGGCAGATGCTTCCCGCCCACATCAGGTGCACTGCATTATGACACCAGTCTATTGCAGTAGTTGAAGCCATTGCAATGGAAAATTGCCGTGATGGATGAAATAGCCGCAAATCAGAACACTAGTTATGGTTCAGTATATCACAGTATTTATGACATGCTAAAGTTTTGCAAAGTGTCTGCAAGGTCAGCAGCTCACTCCAGAACTGAAAGAGCGATGCATTGATGCCTGTGGAGAACTTTTGCAGCACTTTGAAGCAAAAGGTGATGGCTCCTTGCAAGAATTGTAACAGCAGACAAAACCTGGATATGTTATCACCAACCGGAAACAAAGAGAACAAGCAAGGAATGGTGCCATTCCCCATCACCAAAACTCAAGAACCATATATCAGCTGCTAGTTATGAATATGATTGACATATTAAACATACAAACATACTTAATTGCTAATACATTTTGTTAACTGCTGTTTATGATAACTATTGTGGAAATTAATAAATGAAAGTAGAGTACTGCATCATTGAAATTAGGTTCATCCAGGAATTCACTCACATTGTAAACATACTCTTCCCCATCTAAAATGAGGGAAGCTTTCAAGAATAAATTACAATCTTCTTTTGTAACATGCATGATGCCCTTAAGAACTGTTTTTAAAAATTTAGAGAAGTTTTGTAACCACAAAATATTCGAAGACGTTTATTTCTAGTTAAGATGAAGATAACAAAACAAAGGAACAGTATCTTATGTCAAAAAAAAGTCATGACCTATCTCTTTCCTCTATGTCTCAAGGGTTAAAACTTGCTCTGTAATAATTTAAAAAAAGGAAGTCCCATTTCAAATTGAACTTTGGTACATGTTCCTTTATAACCACTTGTAACTTTAGGTCACAAACATTTTTTTAAGTAATGTCATATATTTTACATAAGCTCTCAGTCATTTAAGAGCTGAGGGAGTGGACAAGAGTCCAAGAGTAAATCTTACATGAAGTCATGAAGTGTGTTCTAAACAGTTAGACTCAGAAGAGATTATTATATAATATTAGATTAATATAATTTTTTAATTTTAGATTAAATATAATTTTTCTCCTCATTTAACTAATTTGGGTATAGAACGTTAAAGAAGATATTGTAACACAAAGCAGATCCGTTAATGCAGAGGGACTGAGAGTCTGAATGAAAGTTTCATAAGAAGGTATGATTATGTATCACAGAAAATGGGCAATGTAGCATCCACTGTGAGGAGGGCCTGCACCAATTTCTGTTGTTTAATATTTGTAGTACCTAAATTTAAAAGGATTGAAGCTTTGCAGTGCAGTGAATTTCTGCAGGGAAATGCCAGTGATAGTTTGGGAGCCAACTTGTAAACCAATGCTTAAGTGTCTCTCTATATTAAAATTAATACAAAAAGGCTATTGAAGAAATGCCAATTAGAATATGATTTACAGCTCCTGGTTTTCGTTACACCTCATGCACTAAGCAGCTTTATCGACATGGCTTACTTTTTAATCACAATCATTTTATTATGACATGTTAATTTGACATTTTAATTCATTTTGACTCTACTCTAACTATATTATAATATCATAAAAATCTAAATTTAAATACTAGTTATTTGGTCATAAGAAGAAACTACAACTTCATGATAGCAATTATTTTTCTCTTTCTAATACACACAAGTTCCATTTATCATTCCAAGAGGACTTTTAGAGAGACCAGGTGCACTGCAACTTAACTATTTATAACAATAATGGAAATTTATTTCAGCATTTAGTTCCTTAAAATGTGGACTCATCTGTAATTACACAGCATTAATTTCATCTACCTACAATATGTTTCACAAAGGGAAAAAGGAAAAAAACAAAATCAGTAACCAGGAAATGAAATAACAGTTCTGCATAGAAGTGCCTGAATTCTAATGCAACTAAACTTCTTAACAGAAAAAGCATAAAAAAATCTGCATCCCAATGCTTATCCAGAGCAGCCACTAGCATTACGTCAAACTACTTACCTTCGACTGTATGATGATCGTGAAGAGCTGCGAGACTTCCGTGATTTGGGAGTTGACTTGCCATGTCCTCTGGACTCTGACCGAGATCTAGATCTTGAACGTGACCTGCTGCTTGAATTTGCCTGTCGTCTTCGCCTTAGTGCTTCCAAGCCTGGAGAATGAGGTCTTTTCTGGAGAATCTTTCCAGATTCTGCATTAGATACTTCTTTCTTAGGCATCTCAATGTCAATGTTTGTGTTTTCTGAGCTCTCATTTTCTGGCTTTGCTTTAGCAGGTGGAGAGCCAGGCGGCTTAGGAATTGTCTGAATCTGAGGCAAAGGTTCTGGGCTCTTTGGAGGTGATGGAAGGGCTGTAGGGGAAGAGTTTGGCGGTAATTCAACAGTAGGGAGCTGGTTTTCCACAGGACCATCAATGGATTTATTTTTTGGTTCCACTTCAGGCAGAGCAATTTCTGATACTGATGTGGAACCATTTATTTCAGCTGCCTGGGATTCCTCCTTCTCTTCTTCCTCTTTTATTTCACTCTCAATGATGTCAGGTTTCTCTGAATTTTGATGCTGTTCTGGAGAAACTTTTGATAGTTTTTTTTCTAATGTTTCTTTGGCTTTCTCTGCAAGACCACTCTTAAGCAGTTTCAGAGTCTGAATTTCTTTCTCTTCCTCTTTTTCCTTCTCTTTTATATCCTTTTCATATTCATCATCCTCTTCCTCTCCACTAGATGATCGCAGTCTTACTCTTGGCATTACAGCTGGAGCAGGTCTACGATTTCTAGATGCAGAACGAGAACGTGATCGAGATGGTTTCCCAAGAACATTTGCCTTTTTTGATATTCTTTCAGAACTCTTTCCACTCTTTCCAGTAGATGGCTTGCTTTCAAGAATGTCTCTGTATCGTTCAGGATTACGATTCATAGGAGAATAGCTCAAACTTGAACTTCTTGAACTGCTACTGCTTCCACTTCTTGTTTTGTGTCTCCTTCTTTGTTCATTGTCTTTTTCTTTTTTTCTGTTCACTGGACTTGGAGATCTGAGCTTTTTCTTTGCCTCTGTTGAAGTATGACTGTATTTTGGTGACTGTGATGGTTTTTTACCACTTGTCCTATGATTCTTATTTGGTGATTTACTTCTGGTTCGTGCATGCTGATCTTTGTGATGAGTAGATATTGGTGATCGTGATAGTCTTCTTCTATCACTCCTACTGCGAGATCTACTTCTTGTTCTGGAACGTCGTCTTGTTAATGATTTAGGTGATGCAGAAGTTCTTGTACTTTTCCCTGATCTGTAGTTACTAACAGGAGACTTACTTCTGCTCTTTGAAAATGCATGCCGTCCAGATCTTGGAGAAGATGAATATCGTGAACGTTTCCTCTTGGGAGAAACTGAAGAACGGACAATGCCCCTCATATCCTGAGTTCTCTTCGACCTGTGATTTCTTTCTGAAGGTGATTGGGTGCGACTTACAGAGCGTTGATGTACAGTACGTTTGGATTTTGGGGATGATAAATGTGAAATATTCTTTCTATCTCGGCCAGCATTTTCAACAGAAGATGATCTGCTGCCACTCCTTGTTCTATGACGAGTTTCATGTTTGCGTTTTGGAGATTTTTTATTTGATGTCTTGTGATTTTTAGTAGATGGTGATCTTGTATGACTTCTTGTTTTTCGACGATGAGCTTTAGGTGACTCCAAAACTCGGGAGGATTTGGAGTCGGTTTCCCTAATTCGTTTGGCAGAAGGGGATCTTGTACGACTTCTCCTTTGCGGGCTCTGTTTACGAATTTTGACTGATGATGATCTTGATCTATGGCGAGTATTGCGCTTATTCTTTGGAGATGGTGAATGGTATTTCTTTTGAGATACCTGTGATGAACCTTTGGAGGTAGACTTCTTTTGTGACAATGATCGTGAACGAGTAGCCCTTATTTCTGAAGAAACACTACGATGTACATTTTCAACATTTTCCTTTCTTCTTTTTCTTCCTTCTCTTTCTTTTTCTCTTTCCCGCTTTTCCTTCTCTTTTCCCTTTTCTTTTCCATCTCTGTCTCTTTTATCTTTTTTTGATTCTTCTTCACTTTCAAAATTCTTTTTGCTTTTTGATTCACCTTTCTCCTTTCTGTTATCCACTCTTACATCCCCACGACTTCTATTTTTCTCTTGCTTTTCATCTTGATTTGTGTAAGCTTTGGATCTACGGCTTGCTGATGGGGAAGATCCATGATCCTTTGTTTGGTATCTTGATGTCTTATCCAAAACATGAGATTTTGAATGCAGCCTATTTGTTTCAGGAATGCTGCAAAAGAACATTGAGTCAAAAATGTATTTGAAACATGAAAGAAAAATTAGAATATAATAGAAAATAAGTTATCAATACATATTTTTCACAACTTCTGTACAACAAAGGGATTTGGCTTTGTATTAGCCACACCTATCTATTGTCTACTACACCCATATTTAGCCTGTATAGGTTCTTGGTGTTGTTCTAGTTAATCTTCAATAGCAATCTCAAAATTCTTCCATTTTATACTTCTTACAATGAATGCATTGCTTCAAGTGGGGTGATCGAACCTGACAATGTATTTTTTTTTCCGCAGAAATCCAAACATACTCAAGTGATTAAAATTAGATAAATTGAATAGCCAAGGAAAGGCAGTGAATTATTGCCATATTTCTCAAAACACTCAATTTGCTGGTCCTTGCACACAGCCCATTCAGCCTACTGAGCTCCAGTTCTAACCAGAAAGCTAGCAATCCTTTGACCTGTAGCACTGAAACTGTAATTTGGCAAATCAGGCCTGTATACATGTCACAGGTCCAAAGGTAGTGTTCTGATGTCCATGTAAGGCATAGAATAAATTAATTATTATGGTTTTTGGAGTAATATATTATTTTCTTGTAAAGTAGTATGTTTTTGTCATAGTGCAAGCATGGAGATTTTGAGTACAACCGATAAGCATAACTATGTATTTTGATGCAAAATTTGGTGGATATTGCTCTTCACCAGAGTTGTACAAACTTGGTTTATAGATACCATACTCTTTGGTTAAGTTGGGCATTTATTTGACTTAATATCATCTTTGATTGGATGCTTGAATGCTGCTCATTAGTCACAATAGAGATTTAACATTGCAGATCAATGGTAATTTGCTATTCAACAGCCTGCAAAAATCTAGTATTTGCATTTCCTGCACTAACAATCATTGCATTTTCTACTCTAACAATCATAATATTTCATTTGAAGATGGATCCTGTTGTCAACTCATTCTATTTGATATCTTCTAAAATTACTAGAAGAAAAGCAGACCCCCCTTAAATACTTTTACTTTATCTTTGAAACTAACAGTCACACAGACAAACAGAGCTGTGACTAATTTAAAGCCAATTACATAGTTATATAGTCCAACAAAGGTAATAAAAATACACTACATTCATTACTTATAAACACTGCTGATTTTTCCCAATCACTTTTCTATGACCTCTGACAAGATCTGATCCAAAAGTTAGCATTTTGTTTATACATGCTTAATGGCTTTTCCTTTTTAATTTGTTAAAAACTTTCAATTCAATATCTTTTAAAAAAGTAACTTGATTATGCATGCTTAATAGCTTATCTTTTTTAATTTGTTAACTTTCAATTCAATATCTTTTAAATTATAACATTGTTTCCTTCAGTCTAACTATATATATATACATTAAATTAACTAAATAAATTCTGTTTGGGACTCACCTTTCTGATGAAGAGTCTGGAGAGGACTCATGCTTCTTCTTTGACCCACTTCCAGACCATTTTTTCTGAAGTCACAAAAAAAAAATACAATCAGAATTACAATCAATGAAAAGCAACTTTAAAAATTAACAGCTTAAATAGCAATATCAATGTGACTTTACAACACATTAAAAAATGCATAAATTGGGACAATATATAATGGGCCAAAAAATGACATGATTTCTTAACCTTAGGTTCTCTGTAATAAAATTTAGCACACTCGTAGAAACTTCTTTTCCTGGTCAATATGGCCCCTTCGCTCTTCAAACATATATATACTCTCCTCTAAGTTCTGAAAAGGGGCTTTCTTAGCTGAAATCATGGGGTATGTTAAAATTAACTTTTCTTGATTTATTTTAAACAAGATTTTTAAAAGTTTTAAACAAATGATTTGACATTTGCTACTTGCAAATGAAATACTTATGAATTGCTCAGAGTTTCTTGTACATTAATTGACCCTTAAATTTCATTTACAAGGTGAAGTTTGTTCACATTACATTTTAATACGATTTATCTTCTTTTATTTAATTTTCCAATCATTATAAATACCTTATATCATATTTCTTCCAATTTTTACATGTTCTGTGCTGCAACACTATCTATATTTGATTTTTATTAGAAACATTACATTTCAGTCTTACATATTAATTACCTATCTCTTCTTTGATCCATTTATAATTACAAAATTTTAAAACATGGAAGATTTTTTTTTTTTTTGTTCTTTTTGTTATTAAGTTTGGCAACAATTGCTGCTCAACCAGGCTTAAGCTCACTGTCAGCTGTTATTGATGTTTCAACTGGATTGTTTGAATTGTGTTACAATTATAATTAAGGAAAGTAAGTGTAAGGAAAATGGTGATAGAAAATACTCAAGTGCTGGTTTTGAATACAGCTGCTTTCAGAACAAACATGTCTTACAGACCTATTAGATATACAAGGAGAAATAATAGAGAATTAACACTCAGTTAGGAAAGATTAGAGATGAATTAGTTAATGATTTAGCAGATATATTTATCATCTCATCATGCTTACAGGGGTTCTGGAGGAAAGTTAAATCTAGATTTGAGAATATGGGATATGCAGCATTATATACTCTAATTAGAGAGAAAATATCTAGTTCTTTGCAAAGAGTTTAAGGTTGGTCAAGGAAATGCATATCAATAAATATATAACAATGAGAAAGAAAATATTGCTTTGTTTCAGCAAGGGTTTTGGAAGCTGAGAGGTTTTACAAGAAATGTTCTTCAAAACTTGCATCCTATTTGTAGAGATAAAAATGTAATACATATTCTTTTGACAGATGAACACACACACACACACACACACACACACACAAAAGGACTGATAAAAGAGCTCTGGGCAGTTTTTGTGGAAGATTTAGCTGAAAGGAAAAGGGAAAGTGAATAGAAGTTACATGGTTGCTGATAAATTTAGATGATTTATAGTTTTAGTAGGAAGAAAGCAGGGTAGGGTAGAACCTCTAAGGTATAATCTGAGGTGAAGGCTGAACCCATTCTTATAATTACTGAAGAAATGAAAAAGATTTAGCTAGTGTGAAATACGGGTTACTGGCAATATTGTAACATGAAATTCTAATGAATCATAGTTGGAGTATGACAGGACCAAAATCTGTTAAACACTACTTTATAGTCATTTTTTTCAGCATTTCAATGAATTCAAATATAAAGACCTGCCTTTACTACATTTCTTCATTCTCAATAATGCTCATAAATTAAACTATAATAATATTCTTTGGATATATAGTTATAAAGATACTGTATTGAATGACTCTTCATGGAAATATACTAACATTGCTCTTTCAGCATCTGCTTTATTGCAAAACAGCACTGATAATGAATGAAAAGGGTGCGCATAAAATAAAAATGAGATGTAATTTACATTAGTACAATTTAAGCTCTATGTTTAAAGATAGATACATCAACAATGGTCCGAAGTTACAGGGAAACCATCACGAGCGTAAACTCAGCCAAAATATTCACTGTGTTTATTGCCAAACTGATAAAATTAAAACATATTTCAGAATTTTTGATATTTTGTCTTTTCAAAGCAATATTCAATATTAATTTTACTATATTTTTGCTAAGCAAAACAGATGACCTCATCAGAACTTTGTGTCAAACTGTAAAAATTGCAATGTGCAATTTGCACCACTTAAAAATGCAGTTACTTAACAAATAATTACTCATAAATAATTGTTCTCTATATTTGTTTATGAGAGAAAACAAAGAGGAAATTAATTCTATTAACACATTAGTCATTACATCTTTCTCAATTGTTTCTTTGTTAAAATGAACATACTTTTTGGAAGCATAATTTGAAGCATGTATTGCAGTAATGAAAATTGAATTAGGTTTGTGTAATCAAATGTTAGTATTTCTTAAAAATGTAATGAGATATTAAATGAAATAAGCAGATCAAAAAGAATAAACAGAGAATTATTACATCACTGAAAGGAAAACGTGCAAACCAGTATTTCTGTTTAATACTTTTAACCATCTAGTCTAGCCATAAATACTGTCACAAACTAATTTGTAAATAAGTTAAATATGATTTGAGATTTCTGAATGCCCTTTTAGTATGTTACACTTGCATACAGGGATTTAATTTCAAAACTTCCCATTCTGAACAATTATCTATTTAATGTAAATTTATTTTAAATAAAAAATGCATAAATTACAATACTGAAGGAAAATATTAAAATATAGGTTTCACCCCTTCAATCCTTGTCACTCCAACTTTGAAATTTCAAATGGTACCTTTACCTTTTGATGCTTAATTTTTAAAGGGGATACAATTGTTACCACTTTTTTTTTTTTTAATCAGTGCATGGCAAGCTGGACTGTTGTTACTGTTGTATGAATTTATACAGAATAATATTTTAAAACTTCTGAGCATTTACTGCAATGCTTTGCTTTATATAAAAATGGTATATTCTGTAAGAAAGAAAAGAATGTATGTGGATTAGTAAGAGTTTTGAAATGGCTGTATTACTATAATATTTGTAATTGTACCCAAAATTAAATATTTTTTCATCCTAAGGTACTGACTTTTTATTCTGTCCAACAACAGCCCATGTTGCCAAGCAATGATGGAGAACAAAGTATATGATAGCAATTAAATTCTTTTAGCACATTCTGAAGGAATGTAACTATTGCGGTTGTACCCATGAATGCGTGTCTGTGTATCCATTAATGCTCTAGCAGTTGCAATGTTTGTTTTTTCTCAACAAAACTCGACATATAACCATCAATTAACAAAAATTCATCTAGTCATTGACCAGCAAAATTGAACCATTTGGGGTGGGAGTTAACCTAAAAAGAAAATGTTAAAAAAAAAAAAGGTAAAAATTGCTCTAGTAATTTTTGTTTTGTTTTGTCTCAACAGAACTCGGCAAATTTCTTTAAAATAAATTGATAGAGAAGTCATTTGAAATTTAAAAGTGGGGTAGAGGGTTGAGGAGATTTTTGTTTTAAATTTAATGCTGCTATTTGATTGCTCTTTGAATTTGGATAGAAAAAAACATAAGTCAGTTAGCTGCAGATTGAAAAAAACAATTCAGTTTGGATAAAATTTCAATTACAAATATTATAGTAATATAGCCTAATTCAGAACTACTGTCCAATTCACTTACATTGTGTTCTTTCTTGTAGAGTGTACCATTTTTAAACTATTTATTACCAAAACACAACTATTATATCAAATGCTGCATAATTTTTAATTTCTATTGTCCAAATTAAAAAATAATAGTCCAGGTTTCCAAGCAACAATAAAAAATAAAAGATGTGATAACAGTTGTATTCTCTTTAAAATTTAAGCCTCAAAAGGTAGGGTGCATTTGAAATTGCAAAGTAGAGGTGACGGGGGATAAGTGGATTGAGTCCAAAAATTTAAATTGCATCCCAATATCTAAATGGATATGTTTTTGTTTAAAATGAATTTGTTATATAGGCAGTTATTCAGATGGAAAATTATGAAATGAAATCTTCATATGTTTCACACTAAAGAACCAATCAGTTTCATGAAACTGTCCACCTTTTGCCCTCACACAGGCTTGAAGTCTCTCTCTGACCAGTCATTTATTGCAGCACAGATTGTCTCAATAGGAAAAGTTGCCATGCTGCATTCAAGGAGTGCTTTAAACTTTCAATTGAGAGTGCTTCTTCTTGCAAACCATTAACCACAATTTTAAGTCCTGGGGATTGACATCAGGGCTAGACACATGGTCAATTAGCAGTGAAAATTAAATGAGTATATTGGTCTTCAACCACCACTGCATTACCTTACCTTATAAGCTGGGGCAAAATTTTGCAGGAAGTTCCAAGGTTCATTGTTAAAAATTCTTTCATGGCATTACAAGGGTACCCAGTACTTTTCCACATATACTTTGGCAATAATTTTTAAGCCCTTTTCACAAAAATGGTTTCGTTGAACCTTCATAGTTAACCCACTACCATAATGTGAATGAGTAGGGATGGTAGCCCCTCTAAAATTTAAAAATTTTTGCATGAGTTTCTTGAGAGTTTCAAGCATACACCCTGTCATGTTGACAGTTTCTCTTCAATGGTGAACACTTTATATTATTAAAGAGAATCCTAATTTGTCCATTGTTACTGTACTGCTCCAATAGCCATTTTTATTTATGTTTACTCTGTTTCTTCAGTTTTGGTAGCATGAAATCTCCAGTGCTTTGCTGGCAAACTTGAAGTTCAAGGTTTTCATTAAGTAACCTAAAGAGCAATCTTGAGTGCCATTAACTGCTTTGGAACAAGATTCTGGCTGATGTGAACCACCACTTTTAACAGTTAAAGTTGTTAATGCAATTTGAGGTCAAGCAGCTCTTGGGCAAGCTTTCACACTACCAGTCTCAGAAACCTCCAGATTGTCCAATACATAAACCTTTTGATTTATGGTTTTAGGGTCTGTAAAATCTCAATAGATGACTTTCCAGCCTGGTGCAGAATAATTACAGTTACTCTTTTTTCACATTCACCTTCCTTTGTTAACAATAAGAAGATACATGGTTTCTTTTTCACAATAGTCAGGAGTGAACCATAGTATGTTGTGCACAGCTTTTATAACCAGTTGTACAGTCTAAGCTAAAAGCCTGTGACACTATTATGGCTTCTTCTTCTCATTTGACGCTACAGCCCTGGGTGAGCCTTGACCTACCATGGCAGCCTCTGCTTCCTCTACCTCCATCTTATGACTTCATTAATTTCGGAAGTTTTGCATGGGGACATGTATCAACATGCCAGCATCCAGCCAGTCACCTATCATGCAGCTTTCGTGATCAAAGGATGCCACCTCTCCATCAGGCAGCTTACCAATTATCCTCACAAGGCTGGATGGACCCCATTCCAGACCTCCCTAACTTAGAAATATTCCTAAGCAGGTACTGGGAATCAAACTCGGTCTCCTAGCCAGCAGTTAACAATGCTAAACACTAGACCAAGGAGGTGGTCACTATTATGGCTAGACCAGATATATTCTATTTAATCATGTGAGTTGGCTGTCTAGCCCTTTTATGTTTAGTGGTGAGCTTATGAACTGGCACATCTATTACATATGCAAGGGGGTCATATCAAAAGTTTTTTCCTTAAAAAAAAAATATATAAAAGAATTTATTTCAAAATATGCTCCATTAACTCTTATACACTTTTCTATTCTTTGGAATCACCTGAAAAATATCTCAGTCTAAGCTTCTTCAGGAAAATCCCTTTGAGCCTGTAACAACAGTGATCTCTTCATCTGATCAAAAATGCTGCCTACGGATCTTTGGGAACAATTGAAATTACACAGGAGCAGATCACCTTGATGTGGTGACACTTGTACTTTTTCCTCCATTCTCCTTGCAGCCCCTGCATATTGAAGCACTATCAAGATGAAGCTGGAGGAAAGGTTTCCATTTTGGGCAGTTTTCCATGCTGAGCAAAACTGAGCAGATATTCAGTATCACAAACCATTTAGCAGTAACTGTATGAGCTATGTTCCAGGGCCAAAGTAATGAGATGGCCGTATTCTGAGAAGAATGCTGCCATTATTTTCTTTCCAGAGTTGTGTTTTCTTCTGTCTTTCATGGTTGGTTCATCATTTTGCACCAATGTTTCATCACCAATGACAATTCTGTAGGTAACTTTGTCACATTTTTGTTGCATAAAATGGTTTCGATTCACTCTGGTGTGTATTTGTCATCAGAGAATGTTGTATCCCATAAGTACATTGCACAATGGTTTGTGCTGCAATTGACTCAATCTTAAATATCTCTTCTATGTCATCAAATGTGATTTGTAACCTTCTTCTGAAAGTTTTCTCACAGTATCATTTTCTTGGGTCACTGCCATTGGAGGATAGCTTGAGTGAAGTTCATCTTGGTGACACTGCTGTCCTTTTGAAAATTTGAAGAGGCATTTTCCAACGTGGCTCTATAAGGAATAGATTGTCCAAAAAACAATACCAACATACCAAAGAACTGTGGCAATCATCTGCAATAAGATGCTTTTTATAATCATAATACAATTCATGGCAGTGATATTACAGTGTGACATTACCATCTTGCTATATGTTTGACTTACAACTGGTTATACACGAACTAGTGGAGGGGGTCAATTCAGATGATGTCTACAAGATAAAAAAAAATTCATCTTTCATTACAAACAGTAGCATGTTCTCACGTTTTCTAAAAAAATTTGGCACGACCTTCACATGGAGCATTAAATGTTTGGACAAAGGCAGGACAGGACAGGAAGCATAGAGAGAGCATCATGAACACTGGCAAGAGTATGACTAATACAAAAACTGCATGTAATGTTAAACATTATGGAAATGTAAGTCTGCAGAAATTGGATTATAAGAGAAATATAGGGAATGACATTTGGAATTAAAGTGCCTCAGTTGGTACATATCTCAAGCAGATAATTTCAAAGAATGTTTTGATGAAAGTCTGTGTGAAATGCAGTGTTAAAAAAAAAAAGGCAGTTTTCAAGGAGCAGTTAAAGCTTCAAATATTTTAAATCAATGCAGCAAAGTTTTAAATATATAGGCAAGAAAATGAAAAAAGGAAATAAGCATGAAAAGGAAAAGAAAAAATGTAATGTGTCATATCTGTGGTTTTTATGTCCTTTCCTGAAAAGTATTATTATTCCACTTTCTGTTACATTAATTCAGTTTACTTTTCCTTTAGTCAATACAATGTGAATATATGTACTGCTACTAATATAAGCAAAAAGATTACAACAACATTATTCTGGGACACATTGACAGAAAGAACTTTTAGTGTGTTGTTCAATGAACTTCCATTGTAATTACCACCATTAATTGTAGTTTAAGAACAAGTTATTTAAATGCTAAACCAACCAGTGCTTTCTGAAGTAATGCATTTTATTATATAAATGACAACTATGAGGACCTACATTAGTTCTTGCATTAAATTAATTGTCCCAGTTTATGAGAGTATGACTGACAGACTGAAAAGTAAATAAAATAAAATTATTTGTGACCTTAAGGAGGGCTAGCAATAATTCATTAGTTTATAATAAAGACAATTAATTATTTGGTGCATTAAAAACTGTAAAAAGACTAGAATAAAATAGAATATATAAATAATAAAAAAACATATAACACTATATCTTCATAACATCCACATGAGAAAATTTTATTTTTAAAGGAAAAATAATTATATACATTTTTTTCTAAACAGTGATGCTATTTTTTGCTGGACATTGGATGAATACTACTCGAGAATGAATAAATAAAGGACTTGAACTTAAAAATATTTGGTCAGAATGCATACTTCAATAATAAAATCTATCTGAGCTAAAGAATATTACTGGTACTGGGGCAAGTACAATTAATATCCACATGACTTGTTCAATAAAACTATCCTCCATATATGAACAAACAATAAATGGGAATGAAACCATAGTTATTAAACGCTACTCAAGTAAACCGTCTTGTGTAATTAGCTGTACTTGCTCCTCAGAATGTCTTAGAGAAATTGTGTCCTTTGACTCCTTAATCTTAGTTCTCTGAGATTATTTTCTGTACTGCCAGGGTTAATTATCATATATGAGGTATCAAAGAGCATACATATAAGAGATTATGCAAGAGATGCTCTGCAAGGTTGGTAGTACATATGTAAAAGCCAGAAGCGGTCAACTCCCTATGCTAATGTGTTATGCTATATATGCTAAATTTATAACTTGCATGCTGATTTTCGTTTCATAAATAAATAAAATATTACAAACTAAAAATCACAAATTAATTTTTACAATTTACAAGTGCATAATGCAAGTGAATTTCCATTTCCATATAATAAAGCTTACTTTACAAATACAAGAACTTGTAAAACAACTGCAATTTATGCAAGTATCATGGAAATTATAAAGATATTACAAGTGAGATTTAGTTTGGTTTAACATTTAGTTTAAATTATAGTATAACTAAATTTAAATTTTCTTTTTAGTTCTCAGTAATGGAAGTAATACTATATGGCTTATTAGGTAAAAAGGTTAATGACAGAAGACTAAGAACCTTTAAAATTTGGATTAACATGGAGTTTGAAACATATATTTGATAAACAAATATTTCAGAATGATTCCAATTCTAATGTATTCAGGAATCAACACAGTGAAAATAAGTACAAAATCTTCAATAGATAAAATATTTTAAAATGCTTAAAAACACCCTCGTGGTCTTACTCTTAATGAACAAGGAAACTGAATTAAAAACATTTAAAATATTAATATGATAAAACACTTAATATTACACTCTCAAAATTTAAAAATTCAGGACTAGCTTCACGAAATCTTTGCTCACATTGTCAACTGTTAAATAATGTGAAAACAATGTGAGGAAAGGTCTCACGAAACATATCCTGAATTTTTAAATTTTGAAAGTGAAACATTAGGCATTTTATCATTTTATTAATATTTTAAATGTTTATAACTCAGTCTGTTTCCTTGTTCATTAAGAGTGAGACCATGAAGATGTTACTAAGCATTTTAAAATATTTTACCTACTGGAAATTTCAGAATGAGTTTAAAAACGCATGCTCTTAGATGAAACATTACACATTCTGATGTAAAGAAAGGAATAGAGCCATAAGTCCAAAAGAATAATGTGTATTGTTCTTCATTGGTTTGGAAATGGAGAATAATATCAGTAAGTGGCCAACAAGTGTTCGTCTTGTTGTGAAACAGCATTACAGGAGCTATAAATTTGGTTAAGTTTCCTTGTTGTTTAATGTGTAATTCTGTAGTGCTAATTGGCCAGGTTGTGTTTATGATGTAAGAGTCTAATTAGCTGACCTGTGATATACTTTTATAAGTACAACAACTTTACAAATGCCAGATTTTCTTTTATGAACAGAAATTCTTTCACATGTGATTTGTAATTTGTAACTTGTAATAACCAATGAACACCATTTTCACAATTTATCAATGAACTAATTTGCAAAACTTATGGCAAAACGCATGATTGCACATGACTACATTAGTATGCTAATAGGAATTCAGTTGTTATAAACAAAGTCGTGATTCTAATTTTTTCCTAATGCTGCAAGATAAATTGTTTCAAGCAACAGTTGTTTGTTTCATAACCAAAATATATAAGACAAAACTCATAAATAAATAAATTACAAATTGAACAAATTCGGGATTTGTTACACTTTTTCTTAACTTGCCAACAGGCACTTGATTTATGGGGAAGCAAGATATTGTGCTGTAAGAGCTGCTGAAATCTACAGAGAAAGATTCCCTTATAGAAGTCAGACAAAACTCATAAATAAATAAATTACAAATTGAACAAATTCAGTATTTGTTACACTTTTTCTTAACTTGCCAACATGCACCTGATTTATGGGGAAGCAAGATATTGTGCTATAAGAGCTGCTGAAATCTACGGAGAAAGATTCCTTTATAGAAGTCAGACAAAACTCATAAATAAATAAATAAATTACAAATTGAACAAATTCTGGATTTGTTACACTTTTTCTTAACTTGCCAACATGCACCTGATTTATGGGGAAGCAAGATATTTTGCTGTAAGAGCTGCTGAAATCTAGAGAAAGATTCCCTTATAGAAGTCACCACATTGTGCCACATTTCAATCTGTTAATCAGCATTTGCTTGAACTGGGATGTTTTTAGGTGTAAAAAAAAAGTCAGTGGCCTGCATACCCTTTTAAAAGTTTAAGGCCTAACATGCAGGGTGCAAACATTTTGATGATGTTTTTAACATACCGTAAAAACAGGGTGGATTTGAAAATGTACTATATAGGGATTTAATGTTGTCATAAATTGCCTGAGTATAAAAAGTTGAAAGCATCTTGTCATCTAAATTAGTAAAATTAAAAACTATCTACTACTGTTCTCAACAAAGAGCATGACATCATTTTTGTGTTTGTATTTTATAATATTAAGAATATGGTTTAAAAGTATGGTTATAGCTGCATATGTGAAAGTAACTAATTTGAAAATAATACTTTAGAAAGACAAAATATTAAAATACAATAAAATACAGTGAAACCTCTCTAGTCTGGACAAGTATTGTTCCATAAAATAAAATAGAAGTTACTACCTTACGTTTACTCATATTGAAACTGCACACAGAATAAAAGTAAACTTTTCACTTCACACCTCAACAGTAACTGAAAACAACTCTGCTTATTTTAGATATATAACTGTTGCTTTAATAAGTTTACAGCTATGTATAAGGTACTTTCTGGGATATATGTAACAATTTTACATTTTGTAAAGAAATGAGGAAGCACAACAGAAAATAAAAGTTAAAGAAAACCCCACTATTTCCATACCATTGTGCTTAATGACCCATTGCAAAGCATACAGATAAATGCCAATCAAGCTCAAACAGGTAGCAGAAAGCCCATTACAAAAAACCCATCCTTTTGATGTTACAGTAAAGCATACTTGCTAATGACCCATTTAAATCTTTTAAGATAAATGCCAAACAAATAAGTTAGCAGGGATACATAACAGAAAGAGAAATTGTCCCAGTTATGATCATAAAGGATGTCCAGCTATCAGGATTCAGAGGTAACCCAGCATAGAGGATAGGACATGTTAAGCATAGAAATTCATCTGGTTTCAAGATAAGATGTTCCAATATAATGAACGAGGTGTCAATACATTAATTTTACTATAGTAAAATAAAATACTAAATAGAAATTAACCAAATTTTTAAATTATTCAATAATCTTGTTTTACAAGCCTACTAATTTCAAAAACAAGGCCAACTGGTTTCAAACGTGCATTTATGGAAATGTTAAATCCCAATGTAATATATTTTCAAATCCATGCTGCATACAGTAATGCAAAACAGCTCTTTTTCTAGTATGCTTGGGATGAAGTAAATTCTTTCTTAACTTATACCACTTACAGACTATTTCTCTCTTAAAAGACAGCAAAAGTTAAATGGTGTGCACTGTTATGATCATAACTGTACAGAAATGTCATTAAGTTGTGCTTATATAAATCCATGTCTGTAACTTTTGCTCATATATTTGAAATAACATTTACTTCTGCTTTCAATACTATTTACAAGAAAGGCAAGGGATCAAGATCTGAGTAACCACAGCAAAATCATTGGCCTAACAATGAACATGAAGAAAAAGCAGATCATGGTAAACCAGCAACCAACACGATATGAATCAACTTGACATATACTTGAAACACATTGTCATATTAAATAATCATGTGGAGAAGGAAATAAGAAGAATAGCTCTGACATGGAAGAGATTCTGGGGCAAATTTGGCGCCTGACAAAAGCTAACGAGAATAACATCCAAGTTTATCAGCAAAAAATGGAGTATCCCATGCCTATGCTTAGATTTTTTTTTTTTTAAATAGTGTTTAACACCCATTTTTACTACTGAGGCACCACAGGCAGTGACATTGATGATACATGAAATGAAATGATAAATTGGGAAAGAAGTATTTTTTTTAAGGAAGGAAGTGTTCCAGGCCTAAGTTCAGCGTACCTCCCCTGGCATTGCCATTTATGAGGACTGAGGAAAACCTGGAAAAAACCTGTCAGAGATAATGGTCCTGATAGGAATCAAATCCCAGACTTCCCGCTCAAGAGTCCTTGCCTTAACGACCTTGGCCACTTGTGGCAGTGATTTAATTGCTGCCTGGCAAACATTTTCAGTCTTAGCATCTTACCATTCTTTTGTCATAAGAGGCCTACATTAATTACCTTAGATATATCTTTTTAATAATTTATTTTCCTTGAGCCAACAGGTTTTTGATGTCTTTAAGATATTTATGATTCCAAATGATAATAGTTCTCTATAAATGCACTCTTGTTATTCCATTTTTTTCTATTCTTATTCTCCAGATGGAAAAATTGGTTCAAAATGGTCTTTGATGAAATTTAGCAGCATAACATCACAATCAGCACTCCTTAAAATAATGTTTAAAGTGGGCAGAATGTTTTTGAACTGCAAGGAATGAACAATGCAATACAATCTCCTTTGAACTATTTTGTCATTGTTTTTGATTCTAGCATTTTTCTTCCTGTATGTCTGTTTCTTCCTAACAACCTTTTAAAATTAAAGCATATGTGCATTTACAATCTCTTAGGTGTTCCTTGCTCTTGCTGAGTCAACAAGTATTTCATTCTGATATTGGGCTAGCGAATTCTGTTTTCTTTAAAAAACAGTATCTCAAATATTTCTAGCATTTTCTCTACACCCCCTCCATGTATGTGAATAACAATAACTTTGCTTTATAACTACTTTTTTTGTCACTGTCACTACACTTTTACATAATATATAACACAAAAAGTTATAACTTGCAAGAAAAATATTATTCTTGTTAGAGTTCCATGGTTGGATTGCTCAGCATTAATTATTTGTTAAATTTCAAAGCTGCAAGAAATTAGGCTCACAGCTAAGAGTTTATTCTACAATTCTGATCCCTTATGAATTCAAAGTGATTTAAATTACAACACCAACTTAGACAGAGGTAGTTTTTAAACAGGATCATGCATTCATTGTTTTAAATTATGATAGTTTATATTTTGCTAAAACTGTCAACAGCATGAGGGCAGAAACTAAAAGAAACAATGGCAAAAGATATGCATTAGGGAGAGAGGTATATTTTCTATTTACTTTCATTCTGCCTTTTAAGAATGAAACTCAGTTCAATAGTGCGAGAATCTGAATGCTGGACCTCAAATGAAAAGGTTTTCTGATTTTCTAGTCAAGTTTAGAGATTACCGTTCTCCTTATTAAATTAACTTTGACTTTATTGTTCATTAGTGCATTTATCATCATTTAAAAATATGGGAAATGTGCTTAAAGTTTTAAATAAGTGCCTAATATATGTATATTAAATGCAACACTTTTATAAAGTTAAATAAAATTTTAATGCTGAATATACATAACCACTTTATTTTAAAATATATAAATACCAAAATCTTTAACTTTTTATACATGATTAATTCTGGTAAGTAAATGCAAGTTCCAAAAAGCAAAGAGCTATTATCAGGCAACCATATACTGGGTCATTGATGGTTTTGTTGCCTGTTTCTGCAGCTAGTGGGTTGGCAGTAAAAATGATAGCTTCCAGCGAAGTAGCTCGTATCTGATTCAAGTTCTTGCAATTACAAATAAATTACAGTACATATCATGACAGGATAAGTGGAAATAATGTCCTGCTACATTAACATATTCCTGGCATCATTTTAAAAAATTGTTACTCACATGCATCAATTAATCTTACAAAATACTGCCAATTTAAACTTAAAACACTTACAAGGTCAATGTTGTCCATGAATTGCAGGTAGGTGATCCTGATATTCAGGAATTTCCGACAAAAACAGTGCACAACATTTTAATGGGAGAGCCTGATGCAAAATGGGTGCCACAGCAATTAAGTGAGGTATGAAATATGTGGCATCTGGCGAGATTTTAGGAAGATTCCATGTTGAATCGCTTCATTGTAATTGATTAAACATGAGCAAGGGTTCTGGTGGCATTTTTGTGCATTCCTATTGCAGATATTGAATTTGAGCATTCCTACTGCACATATGAATGTTGTTCACTCTTTATTAGCTCCATTTCTGACCAGTGTCACTCACTAACTAAACTTCGGGCCTTAATGGGACATATAGTTCTGCTCATATAAAACATTTGGTGGCTCCATTCAAAAGTACATTCCATACACTTTCAATCATATATATTTTATTTTTCCTGTTTTCCTTGTTTGCAAGAAACAAATAGTTGCCATGACTTGTGATTATCCCTCATATAAAGATAGTGAATGACTTTACAATGTACAAGTACTTCCCAATGAGCCCAAAAATAACAATATTGCATTTTCTGGTGCAGTGTCCATTTTATAGCACCAAAGCTTTTTAATATATAAATGACAGACCTGTATAATTAAAACATCAATTTCACTTGCTCTAGTTAATACAAAAAATAATGAATCACAATGCTGTCACTCTGTCATCTATGATATTACACTTTACTCCCATAATGTATAAAATTTTCCTTTATACAGCTTTTAGCTCTCAGCAGTTTAATAAAGAATTGAAGCTAACTGCTTTCATAAAATTTTTGTGACCATTAATTAAATGAAAAGCATCTGTAAATGTTTAATAATTCTTAGGTGATTAAATTTGGATTCCTTTTCATTCCTTACTACTTATTTCATTTGTTTTATCTACTGAAGCTGGTCACACTACCATTACATTAAACTTGCTTAAGCAATAACATTTATTTTATCTGTTTCTTTCCTTTATTTTAGTCTTAATTCAGCCACTTAGATATTGCAACTTTATACTGCTCATTATTATCCACATTTTAGGCTATGGTCTTATACTGAGCCGTGAGATTAAAATAAACTACTTACTAAATTTAGTATGTGTATGTCGGTGTTAATTAAACCTACTCAAAATTTAATACATTAATAAGCTTAAGACCATAGCATTTCTTGAAAACTAATATCACTTGTATTAGTTTTAAAATATAACTGAACTTTAGTTTATAGTCTTTATTTTACTTAATTTGAGTCATATGAATTAAAGTTAATATCTGTTAGCTTTAATTTCTTTAAAACCCAACCATATTTTATTTAGCTTCCAGATTTTTCATCTTTCGTTCCTCTTCTTCTTTTATTGAAGTACATTCCTGGTCTAAATTTATTTTTTTTGCATCTCTGGACTTCCTCTTTCTTAACATGAAGATTTTAATACCTCATCCTCCTTACTATGGCAAAAAAAAAAAATGCACAAATGAGATTGAAGTTTATCAATGTCTAAGTTAAATGGAATCAGAAAAAAACAAAGAAATGTTATACCATCTGAGAATAGTGATGTAACTAGTAAGCAAACACTTAGTGTCTAATCCAGAGTTATACATTTTTCAACTGTAACCTTACATTTGATCTCAATTAACAGAAAGGGAAGAATTTCACTATCTAGGCTTTACTGTGATCAACCTTTAGAGTGGTAATGGTAGTAGTATAGTGGTGGTGGTGGTGGTGGTGGTGGTTGTGGTAATGATGATGACGAGGATAAAGAAAAAGTTATGGGTCTTGTATTAAGTTTGCTTTAACATTTGCACCTGGCAGCACAGAAAGGAGCTCAGTGTTAAAATTAATATGAACAATTAAGAGAAAAAAAGGAGAAAAGCACACAAATTACACTTCTGACATTATTTATAGCTCTTAAAAAAGCATAAGATGAAGCACCTATTTCTGCCTCAAGGACTGTTCAGTATTTCAAGACCTCTGTTGATGCTGAGCTTGTGTAGTAAAATATTAATGCTGTGTATGAAAATGTTCCTCTTACCCCCTCACAAAGAGCCTCTTCTAGATTCCTCAACAGTCACTTCTCCTGATATGCTCAAATGAGGGCGTGAAAGTATAAATGCCATTAGAAATAAATAAAATTTAAGTCTTATCACTCTCGTGAAAATAAATGAGATATACAGCTCTTTCAGTATGGAATGCTTTCCTTCTTAATTATGTTTCTCATCCAACAAACTGGCTCAATTTGCCAAGTCCTTCTTGTTTTGTATCACTAGACCTCCTTAAAGCAAATATTTATTTTCCTGTGCTCTTCTACTATTATATTTAGTTTTCTCTTTCCATGAGCTAAAATTAATAGATAACATATAATACACATGGAAGGCTTCAAAAGAAGACACTAGACAGCAAGAACTAAAAATCAAGATAGGCAAGAAAATGTACAAGAAAGAAAAAGCTAAAAAGAAAACCAAACAAAAACAAAAATTAAATCATAATCATGCATATGTAGATACATCATCCAAAAATGCTGTGAAAGCATATTAAGTTATTGGAGTTAAAGTTGCAAACAAACCACAAAAATGTTGCTGAACTTCAAATATACATGTCAAAATACTCTTGTTTCTTCTCTTTTATTTTCCTACCCCTTTCCTTGCCTCATTTTTCATAATTTACGTTAACAGTTTTGCCTACATCACCATGCATCAAAAAGCCTTAGGAAATAATATCAACAAAATGTATATTTCTTTTTAAAATTGACTCTTCATAATGCACCCAGCTCTCAGGTATATTACAGTTAAAAGAGACAGATCATAAAAAATCTCATACTCCACCATACCTCCTATAAAAATAAAGGGAAATAATTCAGAAAAAAGGTTTATATTCACCCATATTATTTGACTAAAAGTAAGAGGTGGGAAGGACAAATGTGCATAAACCAAATATTCAGTTAGTTTCAGTTCAGAAAATTCTCATTGGTAGTTCTGTAAGCATTCATGAGGTATTCACTCAGACACTAAAATGTTATAACAAACCTATAACTTTACATTAAGAGTACACCTTTCCATTTTTAATTGCAATTCACTAAATAATCTAAAATCAATGCTTTCTTTTTCAAAAATAAACACCAACATTTTTGGATGATGAGATCTTAAAAATAAATACATTTTAACACAGTACATGTGCAATTTTACTTTTTCTGATAAATAATACTGTATAACGAAACCACCGCCACCAGAATTGCATTATTCTTTGACAAATACTTACTCACTGACATAGGATCCTATGATATGGTGCGTGGTGTTATAAACAAGAACAATTTTTATCGCTCTAGATTTTTATTCCTTTTGTATTAACTAGCATTCAGAGTTAATCATAAGCAAGATCAATAAGCTTTCAGTACAGTGAATTCATTCACTAGATTACCAAGTCCTTAAGCTTGATATTTTTCCATTGTTACATAGCATGCATACAATGAAAATAGTTAATGGAACAAAACAGAAAAAAGGTTATTTTTCCAGTCAATAAATGAATGTGGGATTAAAGATTAATTAAGAGGGATAATTGAATTATGCTTACTATTAAGAGACTCCCATAGAAAACAAATGGGATACAAGTATCTTACTGCTTAGATAATTGAAATTAGCATTATAAGGAGATGATTTCTGGAAACAAGGATATAATTATGTACTACCCAATTTCTAACACATATAATCTCATTTCTAGGTATACACCTCTGAAGGCCTATGTCTTTACCAGTTTTGTTGAATGGTGTTACGCTTAAAGCCCTACTACTTTTACCTTTTTACCTGTAAACAGTTTTTTTTCCCCCTAAATATATATCAACATATCAGGATATTTGGTTTTAGGGACTAATGTGAACAAGCTATCATTCAACAAAGCTAGCAATAACATGTTAGTTTTTTAAATGGCCAGAGTATACATAAAGGATTTATTCAGAAAACCTCCCACATAAATTCTACAGTTATCCCTATGATCTCCATATCTTACAAAATTTATAATATAATAAAAACATTATGAATTTCAGCTTTACTAGGCAAAATTTAGATTTAGAGTTAACTATACTTACTATTTCATTACATCCTTGGAAACGTCCATTTATATGATTGCATAATTCGATGAAACACAGTTTGGATGAAAATCAACAAGGAAACAAAGGTGAAATTAAAGGATACAAACAGCAAGGAGTAATTTGTAGGACCATAGTTTTAATTCTAAGATGCCCAGAATGAAGAAGGCCAATGGATTTTTAAAAAAATTATTCATAGAAATTACTGTATAGAAACATTTGTGTGGTATGGGAACAGTGAATTAAAATGTTCAGCAATGCTCTTCATAAGCAGCATTTTGTAACTTCTGTCTGCACTTTCATAATACAAAAGCTTTCATAATATCTATAAATGAAAAATTAAGCTTGATATTGCCACACTGTTAAAGTTTCAATTAAATTTACAGTTTAAATTAGTATTCAATCCTGTGCTTATGTTACAGATTACTAAATAAAAAAATATAAAAATTGCTTTGCATATATAAAAAAATATCCAGGGACATCTTGAAGGTATAAATATATGTGATACCACTTATGAAAGGCACTGCTGCAATAATCTTAAGGGTTCTTTCACCCTGTTTACCTCATGGTGATATCTCTTGTCTTTTGAGATGCTCTCATCTCTCTCCTTATGAGTTTTGTTTTTTTCCTTTTTTTTACGATGTTTCTTATCCTCACTGGAAACTGAAGCACTGAAAGAAGAAGTAAATTATCAAACAAAATATTTACTTCAACATTTCTGCAGAATTAGCTCCCTTTAACTTTCTACAGAATTAGCTCCCTTTAACTTTCTACAGAATTAGCTCCCGTTGTTCCATTACGGTTTTTATCTTGGCCAGATCATCCTGCATACATGATATATTCTGTAATTGAAATGCAGAGAATATAATTAAAGATAAAAAAGGTCAAAGGCTACTACTGTAATAATTTCATATCTCTTACATGACACAACAGAACCTCTGATATAAAAATATAATTTTAATTTGCTCCGAGACTCAACTGCACCAATGCGAACGTGTAGAATACAGAGCATGTCAGATCTGCTGCTATCTATTTCTAAATGATGAAGATTACTTAAACTACAATTCCCATTTGAACATGGCAATTCATCTCTAAGAGTTACCACTTCAAATATCTGGAGGTATTGGCAGGAAGCAGCCAAATTCAATTTTGTTTTTCATACAACTTAGGTCATGGAAGCATGGCTTTATTTTAGCTATCAACAGTGCTGGGCACACACATTTAAGCAGCATTTCAATTTGCTAAACTCCATTACTTTATACATGGCAATTGAAATGCTGCTCACAATCAGACAAAATATAACAACTTTGAAGATGCCAAAATGTTCTAAAAAATACCTGCACATTTCCTGTACGTACTGGTGAAAATGATATTATTCTAGCTCCATTCAATAAACCTGTTTTGCGCCAATGTGTTAAGTATTACTGTGGCTATTAGCAAGCAGAGTAAGTTGTTACCAAGATTTATACTTTAACGTGTTTAATGCTTTAAAGTTAGTGTCTGAAGTATCACTTCTGAATAATTTTAAAACAGATGAGAATGTCTCTATTTCTACTATTGAATTTAACATTGTTATTTCTAAATACTTTGTAGTCAGGTAAGATAAATTTGTTTATCTGATAAAATAAGTTTTAAATTCAGGTAAATCTAAGGAAAAATATTCTTATCAGATTAATTTTTCAAGAGGCTATAACTATGGTCTGCAGCACTCATAGGAATTTCTTACCATGTTTATCCAGCAAAGCAAAATGTGCACTTCTCAAAAGTCCAGTATTTTTTCCCAAGAAAAGAAAGTAATATGACACAGAGATAACCAACTGGCATTACTGTGATGTAAAATTCTATAAAGATTTATCCTAATTACTACAAAATAAATATTTTATTATTAGTTCTACTAATTAATTTTGCATATTTATTTTATTTTGTATATTATTCATTATATTATAGTTCGTTATCATTTACCAATTTTTATCAAGTTAAATGCACACATTTTTCTTAATGAGGATTTCATGGTAAGTCAGTTGATGAAGATCTTGTTGTCTTCCAAACTTTTGGTCATGTAGCTCTTTGGACTTCTTTGGGCTAGACATTGTCTTGTTTTGTTGATTGTAAAAGCAGCCCTTGGGCCAATCAGGTACCTGGAGCAGAATCAATGCATGCATTTAAGATTAGTTTGGATTGGGACCTGGCGATTAACCCGTGGTTAGAAGGACCTAGAGTAGAGTAGGGAGTAGTTTTCTCTGACGTTCATGACAGTCTATGTGCTGGTTGTGACAGAAGACTGAAGCCTGGTGGAAGCTTTCTCCACATCTGTTGGTCTGTTTAATTATAATGAAGACTGATTTCTCAGAGAAAATCCATTATCTCTGTTTAAGGTGTGTTCTTGAAATTTAATTTCAAGAGGTGATCCCAAAACTTGTTAAGGCAGTTCTCTGGCCTAAATGAAATGAGCACCAGATTCAATTACCAGACAAGATTCCATTTATAATAAATGCATCTTTTATCATATCTTGATACTGGAGCACCCTGATGAAATCCACACAGAACTACAATGGTCAAATGCATGGAGGACAACAATTTCAATCTGCTAATTTCCCATGAAATATCTCATTAATAATTAGCACAATAGCTTCAAATCCTTATTATTTATTTTTTTTAAGGTTTGTAAAGCTTGTGATTGGAGATCTAACCTATGAAGATCCATAATATTTTTTCATCTTAACTTCTATCCACACATCTCACCTTTATTTGACTATTAAATATAGTTTATTTAATACTAAATACTAATGAATTTTAAAATAATACACCTATTACATTTAAAACTAATTTTGTGCCAGAACTAATACATTCTTAATTAGCTGGTGAGTCGATTTAATACTCTTATTCTCCACAGCATACAGTGAAGAGTACTCTCACATAATACAAATGGCAAGAAGTCAATGAGTATGACCAAGAAATCATAGACAAGTAAATAAACAAATTCAAACAAGAGAAGAGGTTAAAATAGGTCACAACACTGACAGCAAATAAAGAAACTATCATTGACAAGAAATTTATTTATCATCCTTGGGCACCAAAAAATTCCAGAAAATACAAAAAAGTTTGGTGTTACTTTGTCCCCAGTGAACATATTCATCCTAAATATCTGCTTGATGTTGATGATGATGATGATGATGATGATGATGATGATGATAGAATACCTGATGAGAAGTCAGGAATCTATAAAATCAACTGTTCAGAATGCAACAAATTATGCATTGGCAAAACAAAAAGAAGCATTGGAATTAGGCTAAAGGAACACTGGAGAAACGTCAGGTACAATCAGATAGATAAATCAGTGGTTGCACTTCACTTTTGAAGAGATAAACACGATACAGAAATGGAAGTCAAATTATTGAAATTCGTAGACAGACCTTTGGAGCTGGAAATGTCGGGGAACATTTTTTTATAAAAAATATGAAGATAAGGTTATGAACTTAAGAGATCCCAAAAGAAGTCAAATCAATTCAAAAGCTCATAAAATGTCTATGAGAGCTACATCAAGTCTATCTAAGCACCAATGAATATGGCAATACCAAGTCCATCCAACCATCAATCAATCTGGCAGTCAACTCATCACAGTTAATGATATGGGCAAGGGCCTATGTATAATTCAATGGTAAGTTGAGTATAAAAATTGATTAATCAGCTAATTAAGAATATAATATAATTGTATTTAAAAATCTCAAATGAGATTCACTTACAGAGGATATAAACTAAGTTGTTTGAAATGTGATATATTTACAGAACAGAGTGAACTCTGAAAATGTTTCCTACTATGAGTTTAATGAAAGAGAGGTACAAAGACAATTTAATAATCTCAATAAAGAAATTCACCTCTCACCTAAAATGCTTTTATTACAGCTTCAAATGACAGAAGTTTACAGACATTGCTGACAGCATTCTTACAATCTGCACATATTAAAGAGTGTAATTTTTTTAAATTAAATGTCAAACTAAAAATTAAAAGTATTGAAGTTTTTACTTAAAACTTACTCTTTTTCTACGTTCCATAAAATGATGAGCCTATTTCATGTACAATTTTGGAACATATATGTACTTTATGTTATGATTATTACCTGCTGGAATCAGAACTATCACTTAGAGGAGATGATGAATCTGCTGAAGAAGAAGATGATCTTCTTCGCCTTTGTCGCTCTTTTTCCTTTCTTTTATCCTTTGAAGTTACTTTCTTCTTTGAATGTTTTGGAGACTCGGACCTAGGTAACAGAAAGAAGTAAATGACCATGAATTAATTTGCAATAAAATATCTACCTTTTTTTAAATTCCAGAGGTATATATATATATACATATATGATATGATATATGGTATATGATACATGATTTATATCTAAAAAATTCAGTATATTAATTTAATAAAATGCATACACTCATTAAACCAAATTTTACTATTATTTGAAAGATAAAAATAATTTAAACTTACACATAAGTAATCACTTACTAACACCCAGAATATAAATAATTTCTAGTTGAATGCATCAAAATACTTAATTGAGAATTAAAGAGCACAGAAATCTTGAAGCAGCTGTTTTAATGATAAGCTGAATGCTACTGATATGAGAATAGTTTCCAATATAAAAGCTAATAATCAAGAATTACCTTAAAATACATACAGGAAAATTATCATCAGTGGCACAAAAATATATTACTACAAATGTTGCAAATTTTATTTCTCTGTTGATAAAATTTTCCAATTATTGAAATAAAATTTTCAATTATTTTATTATACTAGGGATGTTCGAAAAAGTAGCAATGGTTTGCCAGGTACCTAGCATATTTATTTCTCAACTTCTGATTTTAAACAGTAACTAAAAATAAATATGCAGTACTTCAAAATTCAAATGAGAAGCAACAAAATAGGAAATTTTTTTATTTTTTGTCTCTGTGCAACAAATACATAAATAATGCGCAGTAAGACTATAAATGAAAATAACCCATCATGAACTATGACAATAATAAGCACAATAACTGAGACTGAAGGAAAGCAGAAATCAAGGTTCTATTTGAGATGCTTTTGCAATAATATAATGGTAAAAGAAGATTTGTTGTATTTGTTGTGCTTAGAACAAATATTAGTTACCCTTTCTTGAGCCACTTTATCTTTCATAGGATGGATTACTTTATTAATAGATTAATAAATTATAAAATTCCCTATGAATATTTTTTTTATTGATTTATTTATGGACGCTCTTTTTTAACATCTCACGTCATCAGCATCCCATTCAACTCAGGGCGTGAAATGGCCGACTAATTTTGCTCAAAGGCCTCTCTTTCAGGCTTGAGGTTCTTTTTCATGCCATAAATGTATGACACGGGACCCACGACTTTACTTTCCTTCAGAAGGAAGCCATACTTAGAATTTTTACGCCTGAAAAAAATTCATCGGTCCTGGCCATGTTCGAACCCGTGATCTTGGGTTTAGGAGGCAAGTATGGTAGCCACTACACCACTAGGACCGACTCCCTATGACTAGATCAGTCACTTCATTTTCAATTCACCCACCATTATCATTAACAAGTAACTCATGAACACCACAATACAGACACAGATAGAATGATGTCATTGAGACACAGACTTGTAAGTGGGAGGTCTAGGGTTTGATTCCTGCCAGGACTGCCCTTCCTGACTGAGGTTCCCCCCCTCAGTCTTCATACATTACAAATGCCAGGGAGGTACTTTAATCTTAGGTCTGGAATGCTTCCTTTTTTAAAAAAAAAAAATTAAAAAAAAAAAACTTCCTCAGTCTATCATTTCATATCAAGTATCACCCACCAATGGCTATCACACATGATATCTCAGTAGTAAAAACAGGCATTAATTTTATTAAAAAATAGTACCACAATGGTTAACAGAAGTCAGTGGTATCCTTTCCCATCTATTTTTACTTTTTGGGGGGGGGGGGAAGGGAAGAAACTATTCTACTTTGATGCTGCAAGGAGTTCGGCTAATAAAGAGCTCTAACATCCACTTTCCATAACTGCTATAAACTGTATCTAACTTTGCAATAATTTGTAAAACTGAATACATATAAAAGCAAATGTGCCTGCAGGTGTCCTCTCCTTCATGTTTAAATATTATATTTCATTTTTTTTAAATGCTCATTTTTACTGTTGAGGTATCACAGGCACTGGTGATATATGAGACAAAATTATAAATTGGGAAAAAAATGTTAAAGGAAGGAAGAGTTCCAGACCTAAGTTTAGGATACCTCCCTAGCATTTTTCATTTATGAAGACTCAGGAAAACCTGGATGATTCTGCAGAATCAAACAACAGACCTCTAACTCACAAGTCTATGCCTTAAAGACATCGGTCCCCCAGGTTGGTATTAAAATTTATGCTCTAAGCTTTCCAAATTGAAACTTTAGTGAACAGAGTACATATTCTTTATGGGAATCCATTCTCTTTTTTCCAAAACATTCATCAGATCACTACAGGGAACTTACTTTAATATTACATTCCAATACTCTCTTGATAATGTGGTGAAATAGAACTTGGAAAGACAAGATGTATCATGGTTTAGCACATTCTTTAGAATCTGACTATATCCTTTTTGCAAATATGAACAGTACATTGATTGCTATGAACACATCTTAATTTAACAAATATACTCTTAGTGGAATTAGCTAGGACAGAAATAGTTTTGGTTTTAGCTTTAGTTCAAATGCACTAGCTATAGGTATGGTTTATAATTGTTTTCACTGCTAATACAGATGTTGTTACTATTAAAAGGCAAAAGTGAAAATTAAAATGAAAGGAGTGTTTTTTTCAATTTCTATTAATTCTTTATAATACTCTTGTTTCTTATTTATATAAAATGTTTATGGTGAAGTGCAACCAGTTTAAAAGTTCCGCAACTAAGATCGCAAACCAGGGGACCTACCCCTTCCAATTGCCAAGATTTGCTATGTGATTTGATTGCCCATTGCAAGCATGATTTCAACATAGGCACGCAGTTGTGTTGTTTACTTGAGAGTGAGATTTCATTAAATAGTGCAGTTACACAATGGTGAGATCCATTGTGTCATCATATATTCATCTTTAAGACATACATAAGATGCAGAAATGTGTGGCAGAATGAGACAGGTATTTAGGCATAAATTTCCTGCCAACATGAACAGCAATATTAAAGACAGTACAGAAGTTTAATGAAACAAGTTCTGATACTGAGGGAAAAAAAATCAAAGACTGAATCATGATGGAATTGTGCTACATATTTGGTCCCAGAATTATTGGACCTAGTTTATGACCTCCTCATTCCCTAGAACTTAACAGTTTGTGAGTTTTGTCTTTGGGGGGACATTGAAAAATAAGAGAATAATAAACTATTTCCCACACACTGGAGGAACTTAAAACAATGTTCAAAACAAAGTTAGGTCCATTATTGATGGGGCAAATGACACATATCAGCTAGAAGATGTGGATTGCGCATCAGGTTAAAATCAGCAATATTTCCAGCATCTACTGTAAGGAAGGACAACATCAAATTCTGTTATTTAATATTTAATACCTAAAATGATGAAGATCTTGTGTGCAGTGAGTTTATGCAAGAAAATGCAGTTAGCAACATGGGTGTCTAACAGCTGACTGGTTGAACTACGTATTAGGATTTTTAAACTGTTCCCACTTACTTTTCGTTTTGGCTCACTTCTGCACCTGTTTCCCACTTCCCAAATATAACTTTGTGAATTTCACTAGTTTAATTTGGCCCTTATTAGTTTCCTACATTATTTTCTAACCTTCCTATACAAATGTATATATAATAAAAATGAAAAATAAAGCAACTCTTGGAACAATGTATCTAAAATAACAAGAACTAGACAAGCAGATATAAATAAAACACTTAAAAATCTCATAATTTTTCTTCTGTCTTTACGCTCACCAATTGTTCAAAATATAGTGATTATTTAAGTGTTTTATCCATTTCTGCTTCTCTAGTTTTCGTTATTTTATTTATAAAGCAAATTATTCAATAAATACATTACAAGTAAAAGAATAAAATGAAAAGCACATGCTGTTAGGAGCATTTTTAAATTATAAAAAATATTATTTGTGTAAAATTAAAAATTAAGCAATATCAAATTTAAAGATAAAGCTAAAAATTAACATTCACATGTGCAATAAATTAAAAATCTCGAACATCCCTGAAGTTTAAATCATTTAGCAATAATTCAATTGTATTAGCTTATATGTGAATTACCAATTTTCAAAGCACTTTTAAAAATTGCCTTAATATACAAAAACTTTTATTAAGCAATGTGCTAATGTGTAAAAGTAAAGTTTTCAAATTAACAACACCACTAAAAAAATCACAAAATGTTATAGGAACTTATCTTTGCCATTCTTGTGTCTTAGCTAAAACTAGTGACTTAACTTTTACATTTTACCACAATTAAAGTACTTACAGAAGATTTTGACTTCAACAGTACTAAAGGAAAAAAAAAAGAAAAAAAGAAAGAAAGAAAACACAACAAAATATCTTTGAAAAAAAATGCCTGATATAAAAACACATACTAGGGCATACTATTACCTTAATCAACCCATCATTACGGACTGACTTGTTAGAGAGATAGAGAAATAATATTAACAAATCTTTTAATTAATCTGAAGGACCACATTATTTGAGAAAGAAAGAAATGAGAAAATGTTAAATATTTAAGGTGAAGCTGAATTAATAGGCTTTATTGCACCACACACTAACAAACTTTTAAGAAATTATTTGCAGAGACTGTGTGAGAAATAGAGTTATTTTACTAGTAAACTCACAAGAAACAGCAAACACAATGCAAATTAGTTTCACTTCAATAATGTTATTAAATATTAAAATCAAAATTTAATTTTAGAACTAAGCAATGTACTTACAAGAACTATTAGCATGAGCTGAAAAAAGGCAGGAATTAGGAGTCACGCTATTTACTTTGCTTTTGACAAAATAACATTGATGCTTCATCATATTAACAATGAATCATAGTAACCCATATCTTGTATAATAATGATCTTTCTTGCAGATTTAATTTGAATCTATTGCCTCAAAACTTACCTACAGTGTCAATCAAAATTCCTTCCAAATGTTCTGTTTGCAACAGAAAAATTTGTATTCAACTTCAATTAAAAAAATTAAGAATACGCTATAAACTTTCAGTCATATTAAGACTTAATGCACAGTATTTTTGGAGAAATACTTATTATCCCGGTCGAGTATAAAAAATTAACTGTGATGGAATACCTGTCTTTCTTGTGTTTCTTTGATTTTTTCTTCTTTTCCCTTTTAGCCTCTGGACTTGATGAACTGCAGAGAAATGGGGGGAAAAAATTAATGCTGCACTCATGATATGATAAATATAAAATTCCAAATAATTTGGATAATGTTAAAAGAATGTTGATAATATTTAAAGATATTTTTTGAAAACAAATTTGAACAGCCCTTTTATTCTTAACTATATTTTTGTAATCATACTGCAAAATATACATATAAACTAGTAATTACATTATTTATAAAATAATACATCAGGCATGTTGCAACAAGCATTCTGCACAATGTGAAAAGGTTATGTATTTTAAAACATGTCATTCAATTATTATATTAAGGAATGTCAAAAAGATACAGGGAGTGCATTGCAGAGGAACATTTACATTCAAAACCATTCAGTAACTAGAATGTTCAGTACAAATATTATCCTCACCTTTCCCTGGGTTTTCTTTTTCTTTTCTTGCTCTTGTCAGCATTTTCTTTGTCCTTTGCCTGAGTATCATCAGCAGCAGCTGCTGGACTAGGAGTTCGCACCAATGTATACTTCTTATTCTGTTCGGCAGCTGCTTTAGCCTGCGCCTCTTTGACATGACGCTGTGGGTCCAAACTGCTGCCCTCTACAAAGTACTCTGAGATGCTTAAAGCTTCTCTCAACTTGGCATTCTTCTCCTGCTGTGCTTCAGCAATTTGGTGGGTTTCACGCACACTGTAATGCAAAAATAGCATAATTCACTTAGCTTAACTATGCATGTGTTCTTTGCTTGCAAATATTAATGCACAATTTCTAAACTAAAATTTCATTATTCTTCATTGTGCAACATATTAGCTGGTTCACACTTGATAACTTCAGGTATGATCTATTTCTCACATTATTGTGCTTTTTTACACATCTGTCAAGTTCATTTAACCATTAAGCAAATGTTGAATGGTAAGGCAATTTTGCATTTAGTTTTCTGAACCTGATAATATATCTCAGAAATATAACTTAATTAAATTCTGAGAGAGCAGAATTTATATCTCACTATACTATGTTCAGTAAATGTGATTTTTACACAATAATGTGCTAGGATAAGATTTGGAAGTCAATGAGCAAAAATTTGAGGCCTTGGCCAGATCTTGAACCACAGATCTTTAGGTTACTATGCTATGCTCTTCCATCTGAATTACCGCATGAACAGTACCATCACAATAGTATTTATTATGGGATAAAGCCACAGGAACAGAATTACAGTGTACTTAAAACAATTTGTGAAATTATTTGTGATACAGAAGTGGAGATAAGGTTATCAGTTCAACATACTGAATTACTTTAAATTTTAATAATAAAGGACATTGGTATATAATATAACGTTTGATTGCCGATCCAAAGAATCCATTCTTTTATTTTTAATCATTGTGTTAATCAATACAATGTGATATAGGATATGTCATTGTACAAAAGTACATAATAAATACATGTGATTTAATTATACAATAGAATTGCAAATACACAATTATTTAATTAATAAATAACATTTCTGTAACACATTGACAGTGACAATATATACAATGCAGGTACATCATTAAGATTAACTATTAAAACTGTTTGGTCCGTATTAACAGGTTTGAGCTTTTGGCCAAGTTAAGCACTAGGAACTGACTAACACTGACAAGGCTGATCTCCTGTAAAGTCATGATTATTTATCACATTATATTTAACTCCTTTCTTGAATAGGCTGGTGACATAGGCATAATGGTCTTCTGTTTGTGTTATTTGTATGAAGTTAATTTTTTTGCAAATTCACATACATGTCTGTGTATGTTTTATATAAGTCAGCAATTTGAGAAGATAGATGCAATGTAGTGGCAGTTGTTTAGTTTCTTAAACAAGGGCTTACAAGTTTTGTTTCCATTATAAATCTACTAATTATTTTCTGTATCCTGGATAATATATCTACTTTATTAAGCTACTTTCCTAATCAAATCATACCTAATAACACTTAAGAATACTTGAAAAAATACATTCCTTGGGGTGATTTAACCTACATACATTATATTTCCTTCCAAAATGTCCCAGTCTGAACAATTGCCTATTTAAAACAAATTTAATTTAAACAAAAAAACCTCAATGTAGATATTTATGGAGAAGTTTGAAAACAATATTGATTAAATCTTCTCATCCCCACTTTGAAATTTCAAATGGCACCCCTTCCGCATGATATTTAAATTTTAAAAAGAATTGTTATCACATCTTTGCTTCTATTGCTGCTCTGCAACCTTGACTGTAGTTATTTTTTAAACTTGGACAAATTAAACCACAAAACTGCTGAGTGTTCAATGTAATAGCTGTATTTTGGTAATACTTTTTTTTTTTTAACAGTATACACTGTACCTACACGAAAGAACAAAATATAAGTGGACTGTCAGAAATTCTGAAATAGGCTGTTTTACTATAATACCAATAATTGTAATTTTTTATTTAACAATTTATTTTTTTTTTTATTCATTATAACTTATTTTTTATTCCGTTCAAATTCAAACTACAATAACAACAGCCATTGCCAGGTAATGATAGATAACAAAAGATGTAATAATATTAAATCCTCTTTGAAAAGTATCAAAAGGTACAAATTTCAATGTGGGAGTGGTGGGCTTTGGAGGTGAAATCTAAAATTTAATTAACATTGACTTTAAAACTTCTTCAACAATATCTAAACTGAGGTGTATTTTAAGTTTATATTAAAGTTATTATGTTAAACAGTCTGTTATTCAGACTGGACATTTTGAAATGAAAGCTCCATATACTACTCTATGATATAAAAAAGTTGAAGTTTTTTTCAATCTCCGCAATCCCGAGTTTCTTTTTTGGGGGGGGGGGGGTGTAGAGATTAAGGAGACCTCCCTCAGAAAAAGTTGCAATGACTTTGAAACGCACGATTTCTAAATATTTTGACACGACTTTAAACCGAAAACATTTTAATATGGAATTCTGAAATATTTAACAAAGAAGACTAGGTACACTATTTACTCATTCATTAGATGCATGATGATTTGTTCGTACATTAATAAATCATTCATCTTATTTGCTGATCATTTAGTTCCTCAAAACAACATTCTAATGCTCACTTCTTTGGTTTAAGGACAACTATCTGATTTACGAGGGGTGTTCGAAAAGTTCTTATTTTGACTCAGAGATGTCGTGGAGATAGCCAAATTACTATTATAGTAATTAAGTACCATTCTTTAGATGGCGCGCTATATAGTTTCAAAGGCGTAACTGAGTCACTTGTAGGTAAACAAACTACTGTTGACATTTTCTACAAATTGGATAAAGCTGAAATAGGGAAGGATGATCGGCGGTCAAGATGATGCGCTCACGGTGTCCCGAAACTGCTACGAGCGACGAGATTGTGACAAAAATTTACAACAACGTAGTCAATGATCTCCGATTGAAGGTACGCGAGTTGTCTGACATTGCAAAGACCTCGATAGGCCGTATCCACTACATTTTACACGAAGTTTTGGGAATGAAAAAGCTTTCCGCCCCATCGATGCCGCGTTTATACACCAAAAATGCATTCGAATGAACATTCGCAACAGTGTTTTGATTTGTTTAACGCAAAATTCCAGTGAGTTTCTCCGACGTTATAACAGTAGGTAAAAACATGGGTATCACTACACACCAGAGACGAAGGAGCAGTCCAAACAGTGGGTGGCAACAGGTGAAAGTGCACCAAAGAAAGCAAAAACGATTTCATCTGCAGGAAAAGTCATGGCTATGGTTTTCTGGGATTCTCATGATGTGGTGCTCGTAGACTACATCCAGAAGGACAGAACCTTTACCGAGGAGTATTACGCTTCACTACTGGACCAAATGAAGGATGCTATTCAGGCTAAACATCTACACCTTGCGAAAAAGAAAGTTTTCTTTGCGTCTTCACTACTCCTGGGATTGTTGCTGCAAAACAGCATAGCCTTCGCTGAATGTGGCTCCCAGCGACTACTTTGTTTCGAAACCTGAACAAAGGCTGGGTGGACGAAGATTCACATCAAATGATGAGGTTGAAGCTGAAACAGACGCCTATTTATTTTTCACAGTTGGACAAATCTTATTTTACTGAGAGTATTAATAAGTTGGAATGTCCTTGGAACTTAAGTATAAATTCACAAAATGATTTACTGAAAAAATAATAAAATAAAAAACATTTCTCTTAAATCTACTGTTTTTGGGGGGGGGGGTTAGGCCACGAACTTTTAGACGTAACTCGTAACCACTTCAAAAATAGTTAGAATTTCTAAAAGATTTTTTAAGCCGCAGCGAAATGCAAACTTTTACAGAACTTCAGCGCTTGGTAAAATGTTCGAAAAGAGATAGAGAAACAACGCAGCTGTTGATTCTCACGCCAGGTAAGCGGCTGACGGTGAGCAAAGCTGTAAGCCCCCCATTTGCGGCACCTGTAATCCGCCGAGAACGATTCCAGAATGAAACGCAGCTATCAGACTCAACAGTTGTGTATGTCACTGCTGTCATCAACTCGTGTGGATTACTCCAGAGGAAAAATCCTGGAATATCTACCACTTACCACAAGAACACACATAGTTCTACCAGGCTTGCAAATCACCGTCCATCGCAAGCCTACTTAAAATGGGAGCCAGTAAAATTTCTAGATCACAGCCGGGAGTTTAACTATGGAACTTTGGCTAACCGTGCAGAATGAGTTGCCGTGTTATGCAAATGTCTCCCATCTAACCTAAATGTAAGAGAATTTATATTTGAGCCAACACTCGCGTTTTGCACGAAAACTGTAACAAAACTCTCATAGAGACACTAACTAAAAGCTTGGGCCAAAAGCATTTGTGTCGCTTTTAGCAACAAATTTCTTAATGAAATAATCGTTAAGGTCTGCAGGGTATATCCGGTCGGATGGGAGAAATGGTTTTAGTCTCAACTGTGACCTCGAATAATTTTTCCTATTTGACTATTAGTTCAGTTCTTACCTATAAATGCTAAGGTTTACTGAATAACGTAAAATTAAATTAATGTTATTTCCTGACCCTATGTGATAGATTCCACCACTCACCACAGATGTGAAGTTTCCATTAATTTGTGATTCTCCTGTTTCAGTTTAGATTCTTTAACAAGAGGATGAGTAATGGAGAGGCAAGATGCACGATTTATTGTTTCAACTCCCCGCCCCCCTCTCTTGCAGCAGTAAAATCGACAAATATGCTCTGTTGTAAACTTTACATATCGACAGGACTTAGCTATCGTGTACTAAAAACGTGCTCAGGGAAGTTGAAAATGTACAGTTTAACTAGTTTATTTCAACAAATTAATGCAAAAAATATTACCTCTAAACTATGGTAGTAGCTATAAACTATAACTGCAACTATTACAACATAAAAAGACAATAGCATATTTAAAACTTAAAAAACATAAAATTTGTACTTCAAATTACTGAAACTATGGAATAATTCTAAAATTGTACACGTAACAAACATTTAAAATAAAATGTATGATATTCTGGATTTCTTTTAGAAGTTCAACCATATTATGCTTTTACAATCCACAAACAAAATGCAGAATCAAAATTATCATAAGTGCCAGTTTATCAATCTACTCACAAGTGCTTAAGTATATCACTCTTGGAACAAATGTATTCACTAGTGCAACCTTTTTTGTTTTATTTTATAATATCAACACAATTTGTATGCTCATAAACAAAATTAAATTAATGTTTTCACCGCAAAAACAGAAGCTAGTATTTTTTAAAAAACATAAATACCGAGGCACGCCACTTTTAGACGCATTTCGCAATTTTAACCCCAACAGATAAAAAAGTTTCGCCTCGTACTACAAAAACAATAATTGAAAAAGATGTTGTTTCTGAAAATCTTTAGTTCCATACGCCGTTGAGAAAATAAAAGTACAGAAGTTGTACTGAAACACTTTAGGTAACGGCAGTTCCATCGCTTCTTTCAGCTCAGCCTGCTGCCAATTACCAAAAGTGAATAAAAATTCAACAACTTTTTGTTACATCATAACCAATCACAAAAGAGGCGAAATTCTACACAAATACTTAAATATAAGGGTTCGTGACAAATTGCTCCAGATACAACTTCTCGTAAATTCTATGAAGCTGGAAGGAGTAATTCGTGCAAGGAAAATTTCATATTTGGAAAGTATAACATTGTTCTGTTGACGTGCACTACTGAACAAGAAGATGTCCCCACCTGATAACGGATCTCAGCGTCTTTCTTGAGTTGCGCCGTGTTAGTAAACAAATCTGGAAGTTGGCCAACGGCGGTGGAGGTGGTGGCAAGTGTGGGGGCGGTGGCAGACAGTGGCAACAGCAACGAGCACCACGAGCACAAGCAAGACGTGTTCTGCGGGCTGACGAAGCTTGGACGACTCCTGGCTGTGCTCTGTTGGCAACACCTCGCCCGCCACCTTGTTCGGCCACGATTGCTTGGAATGTGCCTCTCCACAGCCTCTCAAACAACACCCGCTCGTTCACAGGCCTACGGCGATGGCAGCCATTGTTGTTTCCAGGAAACAGCATGTTGCCTTGCATACTTCGCTTAAGTCTCATGCATGTAATGCAGCGCTCAATGATTCACGGAATCTGAGATCACTCCACTAATGGATGTTTATATATCAGAAACATTCGCACTGTTTCTCTTGGGCAGATAAATGCCATAACGGAAGTAAAATACGACTGCCTGCAGTGCTGTCTTTTCACAGCTGCACTTTAATTTTGAACCCTAAGCGCCACAAAACTTCGTTGAACATAATGCAGCATGGAAATCACGAAAATCATAATCTCATAAGGGTTTGCTAAAGGTCGGAAGACACACACCAACAATTACAGCACGTGTAAACCTAATAACGTGCTGATATCTGCTACAAAATAATGCCTGGCATTATATACTTTTTCTTTTTTCTTTGCAAGCGTACAAAAGTGTATACTCATAAAATATCTTCAGAATCCTTAGAATGATACGAGTTGGCTCAAAGTTCTGGAAGACATGAAGAGGCACAGCAGATAATGGAAGACATATCTGATTTTGTTACAGTTTGTCAACGGCTTAGCCGGATGTCATCATGAGGGTTTTATGGTGGATGCAAAACGCCGCAGAATCGCCACCACCCCATGGCGAGCAAACATTCACCACTACCACAAGGTTCCTACTCGCTCACGGTCGAAGTTGGTGCGCGAGAAGGATGATGCGCCGGCGCATCCAGTCTGTTCATCCATACAGCTTCCGCTCGCTGTATCAACCCCCGACACCACCTTCATTTCCTCCCCTCCCACTCTCACATCAGCAGAGGAAAATCGATCCTTGCTACCATACTTCCTACCGTATTCCTCTGTAGCTTTCAGCGCTCGCTACCGCAACTTTTTGAAATTAATGACTGCTGCATTCGCCAAAACTTCCAACCAATTTTAGAAATTTTGTGCTGCATAGTCCTTTAAATCACTGCGGATTCTCAAAATCGATCGACACTCTCGCTTTCCTTTCTTCTTCATTAATTGCAGAAGAAACACTAGAAGATCTTAAAAAAATAATGTTTCCTTCCAGAAAATAACATTACCGATAGAAACAAACGTTTTAAATTTATTTTATTTTTAATAAAATATTAATATGTACTCAATAGCAGATATCAGCCTATATATATGTTAGTCCCATTTTGATATTCGGTGTTTTCTGTTTAATTTGATATGAGTTTCATTAATATTCCTTGGTTAGATATTTTTTATAAATGTTTAATTATGTCACAGCAGGTCTTTTTTTTTTCCTCTCTCGAGCACCTGTTCAGTTAAAATTCTATATCTCAGAAACTATTAGCTCTAAAACTTTGTGGTTTGTCTTGAACGATAGAAAAAGTTGTATTTCATAAGATGGCAGCGTCTGTTTCCATGACATCATCAACTGTTGTTTTACAATGCTGGAGGGTTTTAGGTGGTTTCCCTCGAAAAGTTAGGCTTTTCCATAAACATTTTTTGGCCTCCAATTATTGAAATACTGTATTTTTAATTTTCCCGTTTTTTAGGGTCTGTATAAGCTTTCATTTTGAAACTCTTACCAATTATTCATGATATTATTATGATAATGTGGATCATTTATGGTAGAGCTAGGACAAAATGTGATAACGTAAAAAATAAAATGTTGGAAAAAAAATTGAAAATAATGCATAATTTTCTTCGGAGTCAGAAAACAGATCAGCAAATTTCCATTATACGCATCTGTATGCTGTGAAAGTTTAATTTCATTAGCTTTAATAGTCCTTGCCAAAATGGGAACTTAAGTTGGTTAAATTAATATTAAAATTTTAGATCTTTTATACTCCACTTAAGAACATTTTAATTTTTAGAAGGTATGTTGCGAAATTTCCAGAGGGCTTACTATAAGCAAAAAATAATCATTATATAAATACTGAAACAACGCAGCAAAACATACAACTCGAATGGATTTCTTTGCACTCAAAAATATCATTATCTATAGTGCTTTTGTAACGCATAATTTCAATCAAAATGGGATAAAGAACTACAGAATACACTTCAAAATGATCCTGAAAGTCATTTTTCAGTCCCTAGGTCACCTTTACATAGGCTATGACATCTTTGATAACATTTTCAAACGTTATCCCATTTCACCTCTAATATTACCATTTGGGAGAGAGATTTTTTTGTATCACCATGCTATACTTCACTTGTTTTATAGAAGCGTATGTTACTAAGGTAACAACACAATTTGTCGATTAGTGTTATTAGTCCTTGTGTTAGGCATGCAGTTCTAGTCAAGTTATGCATACTTCACTTATTTTGCTTTGTCATTTTCATCAAAGGTTCGCCTGTAAAATAATATCGAATGAAATTAACATATATATAATAAATTACAAATAAGTTCGTATGAATTGCAAAGATTAAGAACATAACTTCGATATTTCCACAAAAATAACAACAAAGATGCATTCTGGGATTAAAAAGTAAACAAATTCCACATGGAGTGATGTAACAGCTACAGCCAATAACAGTCTAGAATTGGCAAGAGACAAATCTACAGTTGAGGGAGAGTTTTATCAGTGATATTGTTCGGATATCGAGTAACGGTGATATATCAACAGTTCGCCGCCTTTTTGATATGGGCTGGGCTTACTATAAGCATTGTTATATCAGCCATATGCTTGGAGTTGTAGTCTTGTTGAAAATGTAATAGCCATATTTTTGCCATTTTGTCTATGTTTTTCAAAATGACGTGGTTCCGTTAATCCATGATATCATCGATGAAATACATGGTACCAACATCCTTCGAAGTTACATCTTCAAATTGTCACCGATCCACCTCCATGTTTAACGACGTGTTCATTAATTGTAGTTTTCTTCCTCCAAATACCTCGGGTTCGTTTGAACAAATCACATTTTCATTAGTATGAGATGCGGTTCATAAATTTCCGACCTGACATAGAAGACCACACGATTCATATTTGTGATGTTCATGTTCTCTAACATTTGCATGTTTCAGGGCGTAAACTCTGCATTTCCTTTTCGCCATAATTTATTTGCTTGGAGAATCTCGCTGAAATCAAACGTACTGCATACAGAATTAATTTTTTAACTTAAGAAGACTTTTACACCCAATGATATTAAACAACGCCCTGATGATTGTATAGGAAATCTTCCCATTCACATTCCACTGTAAAGGGGTGGTCAGAATTGTTTCTTTTGGGCGGAGAGAGCCTGAAGATGACCCACGTGATTGTAGGCCGGTGAATGTGTTGAAACAAGAAAACATCTCCCTTGTCGAGGAGGAAGTTCTGAGTGACAGGCAAAACAAAATAGATGCAAGGATGGGACTTTCTAAAACATCTGTGCATCGATCCTTCATTCACTTTTGCATATGTAAAAAAGTCAGTGCAAGATGGGTGCCCCGAATTCGTTCAGCAGATAAAATGCAACTAAGCGTGGAATGTTGTCAGAAGTTTTTTAACCTTCGCCGTGATAATGAGAGGGCAGTATTGGGCGGTGACCAGGAAGTATTATGCTAGGCTACTGCATCATTTGTGTAGCGCTATCAAAGAAAATAGGCGTAGAATGCTGAGCCGAGGGGTTCATCTGTTACACATCGCTATTATTGTCCAGGCTGCTGTGAATACTTGACGTCCAGTAGCTGAATCAACCACCGAGAAATACTAGGTGAAATCCATATGCAAAGGTAGATTGAGCATATGTTCTTATGAGATAACGTTTCTAATATACGAGAGTAGGTCCATAAGTTTCCGGCCTAACCGTTTTCTAGGTATAATAAAGACAAAAACTATACTTCACTTTTCGATATAGTTACCCTTTATTGCAATACACTTCTCACATCTTTGAATTAACATTTCAACCACTCCCCCAAATAGTCATGTCTTGTCTGCAAATGGGCATAAACAGCATCCATCACTTCGTCACGATGAACATGGCAATCTATAAAAAAGGTGTGGCTAATCTGTAATATTCCAAAACACCTGCCCAATCTTCCAATAGTGGCCAATTTTAAGAAGAATGGTTTATACAGGGGATGTTACATCTAAAGAAGAATTAAAGACCATTATTGCAAAAAATGGCATACAATAAGCCCTAAAAATGGACCAAAATCTTATGACGTGCATGAAGATTAAGGCTTAAGCTGTGATTAAAGGAATTTTTGAGTCTTTGTGAACCCCAGACACATTGTGTCTGTGTCCATTCAAAAGGAACTGTGAACTACAAATACTACAGCTGTATTTGCTAAATGAAGAATGTGAGTTTATCAGTCATTACCGAACACATGACTTTACAGACTTTCATCGTTTACGACAGTCGTTAGTCCACTGCCTTATGCGCTGTATAATCGTTAAAGTATTCTACTTGCGTGCTTCAGACCACTCTCAATGGCTTCTGCAAAAGAAGATCTACCACCCATAATGCCTGCTTTTTAAGTGCGCTGACAAAAAATCGAATACTTGCGTTTGTTGGTGCCCAGCAAAAGTCTGTTGTAGCTGTGCAAATATTAAATAGCCTTCTATACTAAGCACTCTTTTAGAATTATGAAACAAATAGTAACGTTTTTTCTACTTGGTTTTCTTGTACAATTTCGTCATAGTTATTGCAAACGAACCTGAAGTTTTTTAAATGTGCTGCTAAATACACCCCGTTCATTGTTATTTTCTTCATTATAACTAGTTTTACTGCTTCCTGCTGCCGAAGATCTTCCTCAATTCGTCAGACTGGTGACGTCCTGGATTTAGTGTGCCGATTGCAGGGTCTTAAGCCCACATATTGGAGCCTTGCCGCATCACATATTCGGTTCATTTTCAATTTAAACGGCGCCCTGTGAAGATATCTTGAAGGTTTGGTTTCTTCCTTATTTCTTGTTTGGTTATTTTATTCTTTAGTGCAACGCCTACATTTTTTCTTTCTATTTTTCTTTGGCATATTTCTATTGTTTGTCTTTATTTTTCCGTTTGGACCATGAGCGATATGGATATAGAAGAGATAAAAGGATGCACGTGTCATTATTTCTCTTTTAATTTTCATACTCTGTGATCTATACAAAAGTATGAATTTTAACTTCCAAATTTTGCTCGTGCTGCTGCAATGTGGTGTGGTAAATATAAAAGGTGTTTGATAACCAGAGCCCCGGAAGTTCAGGCATTTATTTTGGTTAAAATAGACAGGCAGAAAGCACTTAAAATTCTAAAAACAGGTGGTAATATAGTCAATGTAGCTATTTATTAAAAGTGAAAACCGAGTAATATCACTTATTATTAATGAAAATAGGCATTTAAAATACTTAATAATTTCTTTATCAAATAATTAAAGTACTTAAGCTTACTTTTCTTGATTAATAGCAACAACAAGATGTATTTTCAAGATACCAACTGCCATAGTCAGCCACTTGTACAGAGAACATTTTTCATCTACTTCCACTGAAGTGATTGGTGCATATTTAAAACAAGCTATTTCGGAAGGACTCATGCCGGTTACAACAGAGCATTTACCTTTCAGGACATCATGGGAATGTCGATCAAGACAAAGTAAAGTTGTTTTGAATAGTCCTGGCAAATGAGCAAAAGATGTGTTATGGTTTCTGGTCGAGTTCATTTTCTGTTTATGCATTTATAGGGGAATCAGTTTAGTATTTCTCTTACTTCCGTACTGACGGCGTTGTCTAGGTACGGCACAGCTGTAACGCTCTCATCATTCTTGCTTCAATTGTGTTATATTTGTTACCCTCACCACTAATTTCCTAGAATTGTCTCGCGCAGATCTTACAAGGTCATTTGCCAGGACTATTCCAAACTACAGTGCTTCCCTCATCTCGTAGGCCGGGGTAATGGTGCGTTCCTTTCACAATGAAGGTTTTGCTATTTAAAGAGCTTAAGTGAATGGGTTAAGGATAAAGTTTTTGACTGTTTGGATTTTTTTTTTTTTGGTTGATTTATTTATGGACGCTCTTTAACCTCTCAGGTCATCAGCGTCCCATTCAACTCAGGGCGTAAAACGGCCGACAAATTTTGCTCAGAGGCTTCTCTTTCAGGCTTGAGGTTCTTTTTCGTGCCGTAAATGTACGACACGGGACCCACGGCTTTACTTCCCTTCCGAAGGAAGCCCATATTTAGGATTTTTACGCCCAAAAAATCCATCGGTCATGGCCGGGTTCGAACCCGCGATCTTGGGTTTAGGAGGCAAGTATGGTAACCAATACACCACCACCAGGACCGACTGTTTGAAAAGAAATAAATGTATAACAAGATTCTCCTTTTATATTTTTGTGAGGTGAACATGTCATTTAATTCTTATAACTTTTTCACTTTGTTAAATTGAAATGTGCTTTTCAAAAGGAGTGAATAATCGAAGAAATCCACAATCATCCAAAAGAAATAAAAAAATTAATGAATAAACAAAGTTTAAGCCTTAATATTGCAATCAGAAGCCAAAATTGAAAGAAAAAGGCAAAATAAAAACTGGCCCTATCGACCGCAAATGTGCGGAAACATGTTCATTTCTATCTGACTCTTAAATATATCCACCCGACAGAAAAAGACAGTTTGCCTAACTTTTGGGCTATACGAAGCCTTCATGGGAATAGTTTACATTTCACCAAGGGATGCAATTACATAAAAGTTAGTGCGAGTAACTTATGATGTGTACACTCTAACAGCTTCAAAATAAGCATATAAAAATAAACAAACAGCCTTTTAGATCGTAGCAGATGTTTCATTATAAAATATCATCTTCGTGAGTTTCCACTTTCACACACTGTCTTTCAGCCACGCCTTTAAACCTCTCGCATCCTGAATACTGTGTTGTAAAGCCCTTGAGGGATGCAGGGGCTCTACTTTCATCTTGCGTTTCATCACCGCACGATTTCCTAATCTTCAACTTCTCCATCTGTATGTGTACCCAGAAGAGACATCGACCCAGCTCTTTCACTTTTGTAATATCGCCCATGTCACCTGATATTAGGTTTTAGCAGCATGTTCAAAAGACGAGTCAGTGCAGCGTAGCTGTTTGATCACCTTCATTTGCCCTCATCAAAATGCAAACAATATTTTCGACCGATAGGCTGTAAGTTCTCTACCTGCGATATATTTGCTCGTAGTCTCTTGATACAGAGCGTCTTCAAAATCCTGTACTTTAATCTAACGAGAGTTCACTTTATATTGGCCTTTCGAATACATATCCAGGAGTTTAAGTGTTTAATTTAACCAAACATTTTGAGAGCTAACATATGTGAATGTCCCAATCATTAAAACACATAGAGCACACTCACATATTTTCTATGCATTGCACATTTTACCATTTCGGTTGTATGAATGACAATGTTTAAACATATGGAATTTTGCGGTTGGAGAACCAAAAACAAGGCATAAAGAGCATTTTCATGGTCTAAAAGTAGGCATATAGGCCTATTAATCTGAAGGACGAGCCGATACCCGGATATATAGGGGTCTTACAAGAATCAATCAAATATAAACAGAAACGCTTGTCAATAGTATGGAGCGAGACACTCCTTTGATACGTCATACGTTGGGGTTTCAGGATTAGGTTCGTCGCACAACAGTTTCGTTTGACAACAGCACCATGCCCGAGCAAGAGATACAGTCAACTGCGCAGCAAATTATTAAGTTTTGACGCGGAGGACCAAGATGCTGTATAAGACACAAGTGCATGGAATCGCATGAGGATTTCACAGGACGACCAGAAACGGTGGCAAATGAAAGTCGCTAACATCGAGCTGTGATGAGCGCAACGGAAACAAACATGCGTAACCTTATCGAGTGTGGCCGACGTTGGACGATTGTTGAAAGTTTCTGAGATTGGAGTAAGCCACGGAAGTGTTCAGCTCATTGCGTAACCTTACCGAGTGTGCCCGACGTTGGACGATTGCTGAAACAGCTTCTGAGATTGGAGTAAGCCATGGAAGTGTTCAGCTCATTGCGTGACCTTATCGAGTGTGGCCGACGTTGGACGATTGCTGAAACAGCTTCTGAGATTGGAATAAGCCACGGAAGCGTTCAGCTCATTGCGTAACCTTACCGAGTGTGGCCGACGTTGGACGATTGCTGAAAGTTTCTGAGATTGGAGTAAGCCACGGAAGTGTTCAGCTCATTGCGTAACCTTACCGAGTGTGGCCGACGTTGGACGATTGCTGAAACAGCTTCTGAGATTGGAGTAAGCCACGGAAATGTTCAGCTCATCATTTTTGGATAAATCTCGGCAAGGTGTGTTTCTGGGGGTCAAATGAATGCACGTATGGAAGTGTTCACGAGGCTTTTGGCTTAATACTGCGATCAAAATTAATGTTCCTGCATTGATGAAACATGTGTACATTATAATCCCGAGTCAAAGCAAGCGCGTTTGGAGTGTAGGAAAACAGAGGAACCCACTCTGTCAAAGTCAAAACCATGTTCATGTTCTACATTTGAACTGTCAATCAAAGAGATTGCAGACGAACTTTTGGCAGGAGGACCTGGAAATCAGCATTTGCAATTCAACCCCTGAGTTGACTTGGATTCAACTGCTAGCCACCCTGCAAAACGAACCTTCAGTTCTACATTTGAATGCAAACTACAACAAATTATACTTATAATTGCTTCAGAAAAAAGAAAATTAACTTAGCACTTGCTGATTCCCACCCCCCTATATTTTATTTCATTTAGCATTGTGGTTAGCAAGCAATTTAAAGATAAGCAGAACGCGCCCTTCCTACCAACTTCCTAGGCGAAAATTATTTCACAAGGACTATTTATTGAAGCATATGAAGAAGAATACATCTTATACCATGACACCTATCCAAGAACTCGCAGTAGTTCGAAATATAGCAATTTCAAGTGTGACTCTTTCTCTGTGTTTTATCTTTATCTACTTTATTATTAGTGTTAATTTGTTACATTGTTAAGTGTTTCTTTATTTTTATTTTTTATTTTTCATTAATATATATATATATATATAAAAGTAGATAAAGATAAAACACAGAGAAAGAGTCACACTTGAAATTGCTATATTTCGAACTACTGCGAGTTCTTCAATGCCATTGAAGAACTCGCAGTAGTTATTTTTATTATTAGTGTTAATTTGTTACATTGTTAATAGTGTTTCTTTATTTTTATTTTTCATTATTATTATTATTATTATTATTATTATTATTATTATATATATGTTTCTCAATTGGGGGACACCTTTTTTGAGTATATACAGGAGAAGTAAATGCTGTAGAGAGGCATAACGATAAATATCAAATATTTCCAGCCCATTAGGCTCTTCACTGTAAGAGGAAGTAAACAAGGCAACTAATGCTACCTAAGGTAACAGAACGTGGCAGTGTAACTGGCAAGACGATAAACTGCAGAAAACGGAAACACCTGGAATACGTTGCATATCGAGGGAACAAATGGAAGCAAAGATGACGTAAGAAAATAAGAACTATCATAAATCGACAAGACCTTTTGTCACTTTACTTCAAAATAGTTATGTTTTATTGTTTATTTTGTCAAACGTTTTACATATGCTTGACTTCCGTAGTTGTCTCCCTAAGAATGAATAATCAATGAATTCGTAAAAACTGAATTTTCTTTACCGGTTGCACAGCACGCGCTATCACATGTCTGTACTTTTGATGAATGTTTCTTGTTAATTCTCATCGATGCTCTGCTTTTCTCAGTTTCTGTCTTAAGAGAAAGTGAAATATCAGATACATTTTTCATAAAACACGCTATCTTCCCGGTCACAATTTACTTTTATAGACCTTGTCTTGCCGGGTATGTATATTATAGTCCGGCTGCAAATGTACTTCACCCACATCAAGGACAGAACCTTAATCGCATTTAATTTTTTTTTAAAAAAAGTAGTGCATATTTATTAATCGTATTAATTGCTTATTACTACCATTGCATTCTGAAGTTCGATATGCAAGCTTTATTCCTCCCTTACACGCACAAAGCACAGCGAAGAAGGAAAAGAAAACTGTTTATTAATATGGTTACATGTCTGATCAGCGTTACAAAACCTTGCCATAAAAAGGTGAGCATTTATCTTTAACCAAGTTCTAAGATGGATAAAAGTTACTATGGGCATGTGGGAGGCACTTTTAGACAAAACCCCCAGTTGGCCTTGCTCCAAGAATTAACAGAGTTATTTTTATTTCTATAACAACGAGTTGTTCCGCTGTTTGCTAAGCACTCTTGTGTATCTTTCCCCTTCCCTACTTTTTCGCCGGTGCGACTATTACATGCTCTTCTCAAAAATCAATGCTCCATTTCTGCACAAACTTCCGTAACTCTGAACTTGTGCGGTAGCAGTGGCAGTGGAGGGAAGACGTCTATATGTCGCAATTTTGTTTGTTTTGTTCTTTTTTCTTTCCAATTCATCGACCAAAGCTAACAAACTTTTTAATAGTTCGCACGAGCTACATTTTGTTGCTACTATACAATTACGGTATTTTGTTTAGTTTTATTTTTCTCATTCCACCCCTCAAGCAATTATGTTTGCTCCTGATTTTGAAGAATGCTTGCTGCCTACAGAGTTTATCCCGAAAATCGAAACTTTACTATACAAAACGATGAATATTGGCCAAGGTTGGAAAGGCTAAATATAGAATTTTAATACGCGCTTTATCATCCAGTGAACTGCATCTCCTGAAAGCAAAAGGGACGATGTCACATGTTCGTCATTGTGTTGATGATGGAAATAATCCTTAATGAATATGATTATTGCAGCATTGAAGTTAATATAAACACTGTAGTGTCGCTTTGCCCCAACAAGAGGGGGAAAATGTATATTTAAATCTTACATTTTTCTTCCGGATATTATACATCATGAAGCAATATTTCGTTAGCTGTGGTTGTACAGTATTGTAGTATAAAGTTCAAGCAAAAATAATTGTATTTAAAATTAAAACATTTGCTTTATTTGACTGTGATTTTTAAAAAAAGCGCTAGAACGTTTCTTTGCCCCATCCTTACCCTACTTCTTTAACACAGCCTACTCAAACTAGAAAATGCAGTGTTACCAAATTGGGTTTAATAAGCAATGTGATGATTATTAATCTGTTTAAGCGAATACGAATTACATTGTTTATAATGTATTAATTTTGTTAAATTTTTTACTTTCCTCGATGCGGTTTCGAAATCAGGCCTAGTGCAATTATTGATATTACACTTGTTTTTTCCTAAGATTGATCTACAGCCTGGAACCATGTCAAGTGAGAAGAAAATCAATAATAGCTGCTCCCATCATTGCGCATGCTCAAGTTATTAGCTTCTTTCTGTGCGAGAAAATGCATGTTTAAACAGCAATATGGTATAATATACAAAGAAAGTGTAATAATAAAGACAAAACATAATCACGATAGAAATTCAGTTAGGTAATGTTTTTTGCATACTGCTCCTAGTGTGAAATACGCGAAACTTTTCTTTAAAAACGAGAAATGTTTCCAAATGACAGCTATCAATTTAATTTATAAGTATAGCTCATTTATAAATATTAAGTGTTGTCTAAAAATAGTGCCACTTTCAACATTTTCATCATAAATAGCTATTAGTTTGTGACATTTTTACACCAAGCCCAAGAAATGTCAACGATAAAGGGATACTCGATAAGGGATGAACTTGAAAGGAAGATCGAAGTTCAGTGAACAATTGCAAGATGTGATTAATTTTCTTTATAAATTGTGCAGGTTAATTAGATGCATGTGAGAAGCTGTTATATAATTGTATTCCTTTTCAGTCAAACAGTAATGTGTGTTGAAATTCACATGTTTTGTTCACATACAGATAAAAGAAATACACTTTCTAGCAAATAAATATTTGTGAGCACTATAAGCCAGCAGGCGACCACCTCCGTAGTCTGCTGATAACAGTTTGCGACTACTAATCTGGAGTCCTGGGTTCGGTTTCCGACCAGGTCAAGCTGTGTGGGTAAGTTTTTTCGGAAGTTTTTCCTTACCCTGAGAAGATGAAAGCTAATAAGTATAAGGCGCCAATGGATCTAAAATCCATTGCATTCATATGTCAACCTGCAGCATTATCTCCACTAGGACAACACTTAAATGCTTTGTATCTCAGCAACATAATTTGTGTCGGTCCTGGTGGTGTAGTGGTTACCATACTTGCCTCCTAAACCCAAGATCGCGGGTTCGAACCCGGCCAGGACCGATGGATTTTTTCGGGGCGTAAAAATCCTAAGTATGGCTTCCTTCGGAAGGGAAGTAAAGCCGTGGGTCCGTGGGTCCCGTGTCGTATATTTACGGACGAAAAAGAACCTCAAGCCTGAAAGAGAGGCCTCTGAGCAAAATTTGTCGGCCGTTTCACGCCCTGAGTTGAATGGGACGCTGATGACCTGAGCTGTTAAAGAGCGTCCACAAATAAAATCATTAAAAAAAATAAAATAAAATAAAAAAAATAATAATTCGTTATTGGCGCTTTTTGGACTATCTCTTCAACTATCACGTTTTTGTAATGATTTTCTAATTCAATGACCATCTCAATTCCGTCATTTTGTTTCAACACTATTTTATGTTTATGTTAATAATAAAATGCAATTGAATGATTTACCCGATAAAGATTTTTTGTCATAACAGCATGTGCTTTTATATAACAACTGAAGTGATAAAGAGAAAACAATTGTGAGACAATACTATAAACACTTACGATTACTGTTTATGATAATGCTTTCATCTTTCAATTTTAATTTAATTTTATAAAAAAAAAAAAAACCGTGCACGTGCATCTTGTAGATGTTGCAGAGAATGCTTTACTCGGAACATAATTCATTTTTATTTGCCTTCAAGCGTTCACTCTTTGTGCTCTGCACTCATTAACTCGTTAAGCACACAACAGAAAAGCATTTTATGAGGGAGAGAGGAGTGACAGGAAGGCTCTAAAAATCATTTAACGTTAAAGCGTTTTACTCTCTCAGAAAAAAAATTAATGCAAAGTTTAAGCCGTGTTAGACTTGAGAAAGCTCTGAAATCCAACGCGCCGTCATCTGTCAATTACTTTGCCTCTGTCCCTCCCCCTCTTCCTCCCTTTTCTCTCTGTACCCTTCTGGTGGGACGGGAGTAAAATGTCGCCAACTTTTAATTCCCATTAGTAGAGCGGGTTTTCTTTTTTCGCCTCATACCGCCCCCCCCCCACCCATTTACAACATGCAAGCACAGAGAACACCAACAACGAAACAGGCGCGCGCACCGACAGAATATTGATCTGAACATACGACCATAGCTGTACCGCATCGCATCGGCATTGCCTCTGGCCCCGTAATCCTCTTTCCTAAGGATATCGAGTCCTTATTTCGGTTCTTGAATGTCTTATCGTCAGCTCCCCAAGCGGCCGATTTAAGGCATCACCGTGGCGCGTTATTTCCTCTCCGTGCGATGATGAACGTCTTAGGTTTGCAAACGTCTCCAGGCAGTTCTTGCAGCCTACTGAATGATCCAGGTGTGGAACTGGCAACGTTGTTACAATTTACACCAACAGAAAGCTCGAAAAAACTCGTTTCAGATTGGGGGCTAAAATTAAAACTTATAAACTTACTAATGGAAACAGGAAAATATAAAGCTTAATTAAGTTAATGATACTGCAAAAATTCAAGACACTGCGACATGTTCAATATGGCTTTCTCCTGTCACTCGGCAAGCATTCCTTCTAATACCTCTATCACCCAAATCTTATCAATAATGTAATTTATGATTATAAATGCTTATGGTATTTCATTTAGATATACTAGCGGCCAAAGTATCGCAACTCTACAGCTACTAACTTCGCGACAGAATGTTTATTTTTGTAAATATCTATCACAGTTTGAAAAAAAACTGTAGAAAAACAATGTGGTCGCGGCCGGAACCTTAACCCACTAACTTCCTTTATTAATAAACGTTAATGTTGTGTGACATATATTTAATAACGCAATAAGAACAGTTTCCAAAATTAAGAAAATGCATAATAACCCTTGCATGCACGAAAGCTGGTGTTTTCCTCATATATGTACTCAGTTTCAAGTCGTTCAATAGATGGCAGAGCTGTAGCAAATGTTAAAATGGCGTCTGCTGCACACTGCCACTACAAGCAACGTGCTGTAATTGAATTCTTGATTCACGAAAAAGAAAGCTGGTGAACATTTGTAAACCTATGTGTGCAGTGTACAGGAGTTGGATGTCCTGCGTCAGCCAACATCGCGCAGCCAAAACTTCAAACATGTTGAACCGCGCGGAGGTTATTATTCGTGTTGATAGGCCGGCATACTTTGGCTCTCTTTGAGTGGAACTTTCTTTGAGAGAGATATAAAGAGACAGTGGCTAAGCATACAGGCGTAACGCAAAGAAATGTTTGCCTATATTGGCTTAAATACTAATTATATTTTGAATAAATATATTCTGAGGAAAAAAAAATATATGCGGCATTATTTTTTGAACAGTTCTTGTAGTTCAGATGCATTTTAATTTCATACAGACATTCTTCAGCAACCACTGGATGTAAAAACACTTCAGTGCTTATTTGCAGGTTGCGTTCATTTCACTGATGCAGAGAAAACAAATATAAAACCACCAGCATTTACGAGTTATGTTGAAAGTAATGAGCGACATTTTTAGAGACAATTTTGCAATAGCAGAAGAACGAATGTCTGATAGATGGCATCACCTCTTGGGTGATTATGACGTCAATAGTTTAGAACACTTCAAAATGTTACTGAATTTTTTGTTGCAGAAATTCACCGGAAACTTCAGTGCATTATATGTGGGTATTAGAGCGATCCAATGAACTATGAACCACTTCCGGTGTTTTCCCTATAGGCTCTCATTGCCGTCTGCGGGTATGTATAGTGTTGACACATTGTCCATATATTTTTGACACCTCTTTAATAAATTATCTATCACTCGCTGTAGTTTACTATGAATAATATTATTTATTTTCTGGCAGATATATTGTTTGTGTGGATTTGTCTTATTTAAGGAATTTTTTAAATTTATCCCAAAGATTAAAGTTGTGAAGAGTTAAGACAAATGAGGGTCCATAAAGCCTTACTGGTAACTCTGTCTTTATGAAATACACTTTACATTTTCCTCATGGAAGTATTCACTGTATGATCAGTGACAAGAGTCGTTGAAAAAAGGCGAAATCACGCTCCCTGTCAATTAATTCTCTTTAAAAAAACATGGGCAACATTTTATTCATGTATGCCACAGTTATTTTATATGGCTTTAACTTTAACGATTTAGTAGCTCAGAGCCATAAGAAATGACTGTTTGTTGTGAAGGTTTTTAAGTGATTTTTGGGGTGAAGTTTCCAAATGATGACGGAAGTCATCTAATGTTTCTTCGGTGAGAACTCTGTTAGGTTTTTTAGACTGAACGCTACCTGTCGTGACCTGAAAGTTATTATAAAGATTATGAATTGTTGTATAGCCTGAAACTTTTACACAGGTGAATTTTTCTTCAAACCATCTGAACTGACAAGCTGATTGAATTATGTATATGATCATTAGCATAAACAAATACATGTGCATTAGAAAACATACTGAACCATAACTCATATCATGATTAGACTTACCTAGTTCCGGTCAATGGCCGGAAACAGGCGTGCACACGCTCCGTGGAAACATGCCGCAAGTTGGTTCATAGTTCACTGAGATGCTTAGCATTTTAGTTTTTTTTTTAACAGTGTTTAACGCCCGTTTTTACTACTGAGGCACCACAGGCGGTAGACACTGATGATATGAAATGAAATGATTGACTGGGAAAGGATTCTTTTTTTTTAAGGAAGGAAACGTTCCAGGCCTAAGTTTAGGGTGCCTCCCCGGCATTTGCCAGTTATGAAGACTGAGGGAAACCTGGAAACACCTGTCAGGGAGGACGGTCCTGACGGGATTCGAACCCCAGACCTCCCGCTCACGAGTCCGCGCCTTAACGACCTCGGCCACTCGTGGCGGTGCACTTTACAGATGGAAGCATCAGCCTTGTAGCGGTCGCCCTCGAACAGCCTCAAATGAACGGAACACTGAGAGAGTTGATAAACTCATTAGCGAAGATGTTTGAACGAATGCACAAATTACTTGAGAAAGCTTAGCCGTATTGAATCCTGCTCACATTAACAAGGATCATTAAATTCAGCGACAAACCATCACCTCAGAGTGATATCGAAATGAAGATGACCCCCCCCCCCCCCCTTTCCCCTCTCTTTCGTTGTGATGGTTGACGAAACCTGCTTTACCGTTTCAAGCCTGAAACGAAACGGTAGGGCATTGTTTGAATTATCCAGCAAAGACAATGCCGTAAGCTGCGAGGGGTACAGACGCCGCCTTTTGGGATGCAAAAATGTGGGTTTTTGGTGAACTACAAAGGCTGCTCTTTATTTCCAGACACTGTACAAGCTTCGTCATCCTGAATTAAATACCGTTCGTTGTACATATGAAACATTAGAAAAAATATGAGAATTCTTCCACAGTCCTCTTACAACCCAGGTAAGGCATCCTGGTAATACTGTGTTAGTGGAGGATAAGATGCGAAACGCAGATAATTCAGAAAGCAGTGCGTCAATGTCTTTAGCAGTCGGGAATCATTACCTGCAGCATGACCTCGTATATTAATGAAATTACCATAAAAACCCCGTTTGTACAAATAACTTACTAAATTTTAATCACTGTGTACTTCGTAAAGATTGTTCTTACGTATACGTGTAATGCTAATGCTAATTTCACAGAAAAAAACAGCACATCTTTATGTCTAACTATTTACCTTACAGAAAAAGGTTTATGTTGATGTTACTTGAGTATATGAAGAAAACACACCTATGAAGACTTAGAAGTACACGGCGCTTATTTTCGAGAGGATCCAGGATTTAGAAGCGACCTAAATGCTAGAAGCTTGGCTTCCCTAGCTGGCCGTGATATGACCAGAAAAGTTTAGAGCTACCCGAAAGTTTATCTCTGAGCTGATGATAAATCACACAGTTTGAGCTACGGTTTGAAGATTTTGTATTCATAGGTAATATATTTCCAACAATGGGAGTGGGTTTACTTTGTGCTGTTTGTATGATTACGTAACTTTATTACCTTAATGACCAATACAAGAGTTTGAAGACTGAAAAATGTTCACCTTTCAAAATGCGAGAAAACAAGAATTAAAATAAAAATACATATTGCCTTAAAACTGAACTGGAAATGGGAGAAAAAAAAACACCTTTTATTGAATAGTTGCGTTTGTACAGCACCAACTGAGCGTTCCACAGTTTTGGAATATATGAAACTATTGTTTGACGCTGTTTGTGAAGAAATTAATTATATACAAAAGCAGCTCAAAGACCCAATCAGAATAAAATTAAAGATGTAAAATACCAGAAAAATAAAGGGATACGCTGCTCTTGTTATCACATGCCTTAAGTGTGAAAGTCCTTAATTCAGTTATACTCAGGGACAAGTGTATTGACCGCGTCCGTAGTCTAGTGGTAGCGTTTGCCACTACTAATCAGGAGGTCTCGGTTTGAATTCCGGGTACGTCAAGCTGTCTGAGTAAAGTATTTATTCCTTACTCTGGAAGTTAGCCATGGACTCCGAAGTCATTTGATCATTCATAACTAAAGACTCACAGTGTTCACTTCCAACCTACAGACGTCCCGAGAAGATCAATGCCGTCAAAGGTACATTAAGTAAAAAATTAAATTAAAAAAAAGAGTATGCGATATGAAGATCTAAACACGTACTTTCGGCCAATGAACGAGCTTATTATATCGACTGACCAATGAGAATCGAATTATAGTATTTCACTTATGTGACATCATAAAATCGACAAATGAAATGTAACCAAAATTTGAATTTTGACCCATCACAACCCGATATCGCAATGAAATTATTGTACAGTTTTACCAAATTCATTTACCGAGCGAAGTGCATTTATTTTTCGGTCAGTGTGGCCAACTTTATTCCCCCCACCCCCTATAATTCCGGAGCGCGCATCACTGACCACTATTGTTAGTTTTAATCAAGAACATCTCTCGGCAGTACTTATTTATAAATACAGAATTTCTCTGACATTTTGTAAATTATGTAACAATATCTACTTAAGCAACCACCTAATTTAATAAAGTCGTTTAGAATGGTAAAATGTTATCTATGATTTATTTTTCTCAGTTGGTATTAGTAACTCGAACGGTAGGCGATTATACACGGCCGACTTTCAATTATTGCTATTTCTGTAACTTTGAGCTGCCGGTCTTCCATAATTTCTCCTTCCACAAGAACGATGTTTTCAGGAGGGCCCGGACCTGCACGCTCTTCGTCTTCAATGCTTTCTCGACCTATTCGAAAAAGTTTGGCCCATTCTTTTATGGCAGAATATGAAGGGGATGCTTCTCCATGTACACCGTCCACTTGCTGTTTAATTTCATTTGGAGTAAGTCCTTCTTTTGTGAAGAACTTAATAACAGGTCGATACTCCATTTTGAACATGTCACAATTTTCTACACACAGCCTTCTTTATGCAACTCTATCTGAACAACTGAACACAGCGGAGTGGAAGCTACAGCTGCAATTATTACTTAACAGATAAGGATGACACCAGATAAGAGTTTTGTGAAGGGGATAACACTTATTGGCGAGGCCGGAAACTTATGGACCTACCCTCGTATGTTAGCGTTAAAATGTAATTCATTCATTTAAAAAAACTAAGATATAGTCTACTACCATGAATGCTTAACTATCGGTGAAGTTCACAGCAACGGGGAAAAAATATGTAACAGAGAGAAGAATTCCAAAAATACGTTGCATAAAATATATCTATTTAATGCTTGACAAAGAGAGACCAATGATATAGAACCTGGCTGGAAAATGATATTATTAAAACATTTTAAATAATTAGTATCCATTTTCAGAAAGGCTTCATAACACATGCCCCCCAAGTTGTTATTTCCGTTTTAAAAGTGAAGCGCTTCGTTATGTCCCTGTTTTTAATTAACATGCCGATTTATTTTCACAATAAGCCACATTTCCTGTTGTTAATACGGATTGTATAGCCGCGAAAAAAAAAAAAGTTTACTTGTTAAAAGAATTTTGATTGCCTTTCGACTGTATCCGTAAATTTGTTCGCTTTGGAACTGAAAACAACTTTGCCGTTTGTACTACAATGAAGAGATAAAGGTACATAAAATTATGTCTGACTCCCGACCTTTAGAGGGAAGTGAGTTGCAGTAGGGGAGAACCATGTTAGCTGTGTAGCTTATTAGCTACATCATACGCTTTCCTACCCTTGAAGGGTTCGTTCTACTCTCGTTGCCCGTGCCCCCAATGACAGATGCGAGGTAAGTGTAACGCCTAAGTGCTTCCATCCTGAAATGCTTTAGCCCAGCTCGGGGACATCCTTGCTTAGGCGAGGGATCGGCAAAAAGTACGAAAAAGATTACCAAAAAATCCATTCTTTCACTGTCTAGATAAAAAAAAAATGTTATTGATTTTGCCCTCCGACCCTTTAAATGTCTAGTTGCACGTGCATAGGTGTTTTCCCCCAGGCGTAATATTCTACATTCATATTTTCCATAGGCATATGAAAAGAAATGCGAGTGGTAATTTCGCAATGCGTGCACTGTCATTACCTTCCGTAATTTTATTTTGTAAACAAATAGTATGTGGTTTGTTTAATATCTTTTTGAAAGTTTTTAAATGCTGCAAAGTTCTAGTTGTGTTAGTACTTGTTTTATTTCTAGTGGAAAATAAATCTTTATTTCATTTTTTCTGGTGTACATGGCAAGTTTAAGTTTTAGGTTACAACATACAGTTGTGCTTAGATGTCGAATTTGCGTAAAGATTTCTATAGATAAATGTTCCTTTATAATTTATATACATATTAGTTCCATAAATATGGTTAGAACAAAGAAAGTATCTGCACAGAAACAGCCTTCTACAAGGAGTATGAAAACTAGAAACACAGAGATGGAAGGAAGAAAGAAGACTCGCCTAGCATCTTCAGCAGGAGGAGAGCGTATACTATACACCGAAGGTGCCAAAAAATGTATACACACATTCACAGTAGATATCTATTTAATATATCTCAAAGTTGAACCGAAAAACAACAGTAATGTGTAGTATGATGTTCTGTAAACAGATGTGACTTACATATATTATGACAGCGTTGCTACGTGACAGGTAAATCAACAATGAACAAATGAAGCCTACATTAGTGTGTGATGTTCTGTAAACAGATGTGGCTCACATTACGTTATGCTAGCATTGCTACAACAAAATGCAGCCAAGATTATCGTTTGAGCAGTGGAAAGCAATTTTGAAGTGGTACTGGAAAACCGAGAATGTTGTTGAAGTTTAAAGACAATAGGACGAAGAGGTCTGATTGAGTTTTCACCGCCTTCTCCGGATCTAACTCCGCTGGACTTCTACCTAAGGGGAACTCTTAAGGATGTTGTATACCGTAGAAAACCAGCTACACTGACAGCACTTCGGGAAGAAATTGAAACGGCATGTGCTGCAATCGCTGAGGACACTTTCGCAAACGTTGCTCAATCAGTAGTTCAACGTACTCATAAGTGTATCGACGCCGATGGTGGGCATTTTGAACAACTGTTGTTAACTGTAAAAGTCTAAGATCATTAGTGCTCATCATTTTCTATTTGTGTGAATTCAGTTTTGTTATGTTAACAGTTTTTTCTTTGCTTGAAGTAAGTATACATTTTCAGCACCCTCTGTGTGTGTGCGCGCGCGCGTGTGTGTGTGTCCGTGATTCAACGTATGCATTGGAAAAGTTTCTGATACTGTGCGATGCCATGCTATAAGACCCATAGACTGTGTTCATCTTCACAAAATGAATGAATGGTGTTTAACGCCCGTTTTTACTACAGAGGTACCACAGGCGGTGGACACTGGTGATGAATGAAATGAAATGATATATTGGGAAAGGATTTTATGGAAGGAATCGTTCCAGGCCTAAGTTTTGGGTACCTCCCCGGCATTTGCCATTTATGAGGACTGAGGAAAACCTGGAAAAAACCTCAGTCAGGAAGGACGGTCCTGGCGGTATTCGAACCCAGACCTCCCGCTCACGAATCCGAGACTTAACGACCTGGGCCACCCGTGGCGGTTCATTCATCTTCACAAAATGTACTGCATTATTTAAATTCATGACGCCATTATATATATATATATATATATATATATATATAAATTAACAGTAATAATAAAAGTAGATAAGGATAAAACACTTAGATAAAGTCACACTTGAAATTGCTATATTTCGAACTACTGGAGTTCTTCTATGGCAAGAAGCTAGAAATATATATATGCCGTGGCAACGAGAGAGAAGGTCTGCAAACAACTGTTACTGGAGATGAAACTATGGTTCTCTATTGTGAACCCTTGTCCAAAAGAGAATCAATGGAGTGGCGTAAAACCTGGCGAAGCACCGCCTCTAAAGACCAAGGTCACTCAGTCAACCAAGATCATCTTTTGATTTATTAAGAAAGTTAACTAAACAAAAAGGGAAAAAGTACATATAAACGCATGCCCAGAAATCCTTAATTTTCGAGTTATTAATGAAATTTTATCAAAACAATCAAAGCCTAATAAACACAGCGTCAACTGAGAAACTTACAATAAATGTCCGCACACGCAGGCACTCATTGGATCATCGCATATTGCACCCTTTGTAATACTGCCATACGGTGTCGAATATGTCGCAGGCTTTCAAGATACGTTGATTAAGTGTCTGTATTAAGTATGCCTGCTGCATAGGAGCCCGCACAAATAAAAACTCAAAGGATTGAGGTCGGGGGAACGAACAGACCATAGACCCGGTTCTCCCCTACCTATCCATCTGTCATGCTAAGATATCAGTCAGTACATCTGGAACAGTGCTGGAGCCCCATCGTGCATAAATCACGTTCTTATTTTTAAGGGCACAAAATGGATATCCTGTTAGGATTAAATACAACATATAACACAAGTGAAACTTGAGAAATAGATTAACCACGAATGTATCCAAACGACATTTATAAACAAGTCTCCTTGGCAACACAGGGCCATCTAGGATACAATGAGTGTATCAATAATACCATTCGTTTACCTAACAAAATTAATTTTATATTCGGTTACGAATTTAAGTTCTATCTTAAAATGCATTGAATTAAACTTTCATTAAAAACTCTGGACATATGTTTATGTGGACTTTTTTCTCGGTTTGGCGTGAGGAACCCGCCACTAAAATTTGTAAAACTATTTCTGAAATATATATATATTTCTGCTATAATTTTCAGCCTTGCATATAGTATCTTTGAGTAAATTCTCTACCTGCATTTAATACACCCCGCGTTGGGCAAGATGATGAAGCACAGGTGTAGTACACTAGAAAGCGAACAGCAGTCAAAACATTGGTAGCTTTGCGATTTTTACCCCAAATACAGCCAAATCCATGAAGTAGGTCGGAAAGTTTGTTTTAAGTTTTCTTGGATGCTAAAGCGTTTACCTTCCCAATCGTTATTAGTGGATACTACGCTAATTTTCCGCCCTTCCCCATAAAAAGAGTTACCAAAGAAAACAAATACTTTAACAAAATAATACTCGTCCTCATACATGTATGTTGTATGGCGAATTTATTCACCCATTGGTTCTATCAGACTTTCATCTCTTCCCAAAACTGAATTAGTGGTACGACATTTTCGACAAATGAACTTAAAACAGTCGTTGAAAAATACTTTGCAACTGTGATAGAATCTAACTTCCACAATGATGTAGAGCTTTAACTATCGTTGCATAAATCACATTAGCATTAACGGAGACTACGCTGAAAATAAATGAAAAAGAAAAATAAGAAAATGTTAATAAATACAAATTTATTTAATAGTTCTCAATCCCCGTTAAAGCCCAACTATATTGATATCGTTGTGCAATTATACAACATATTTATTTTTAGTCTTAATATAATTTACCAAAATAGCAGTTGGGTACCAAATTTTAGCAAACGGTTCAAGTTTATGAGTTTTCCTTTAGCATTACACAACAACGCTCATTGATTAAGTGGCGAAAAGAGCACAAAACACACATGTCACTAGTTAACATTCGCACATCTTAGTTCCCTATTCCCCTCAATTGCTCAAGGTAGAATGAAATATACTTTTCAACACATTGCAGACCATTTGAAGATGAAACAAAAGAAAGACCCTTCTATAAAAGTACTATGAAATAAAAGATCGTTGCGCTGAAATAAAACATTTGCCGGATATTAATTCGCTAACAAGGAGGCAATGATAGTCTGCTAATATTACATTTGGTAAAGCTGCAGTCCCTAACGACTTTCACAGATATGGCTAGATAAGAAGGCCTTTAAGTACATGATAGTTCAGACGGTTAGAGCGTCATGCTGTTGTTGTGAAGGCAGTGGTTTCGAATACTCACGACCTGATGCTTTTTTTCCCCCTCTCTCTTTTGCCGGAGTTAAAGGGGATTTGCCACTGTTGAAATGATTTACTCCCTAACATAGTAGCATGCTATACATTGATATTTACGCATTTTTTCTGCTGGAATCAAAGGAGATTTGCCTTCATTACAGTGATTTATTCGCCCCTATCCATTTATATTTATGAATAGAAGGCGATCGTAGGCCGTCAGGCCGTAGCGAGCCGCAGCAAACCAATGGGTTCATTGCTTTCTAGGATTAACCCGGGGTTAGCGTTAAGGTTAGTGTGTGCGTGTGTGTATGAATTAATTGCGAATTTAAATAAGACAACGCGTGGTAAAAGGTGTAAAACTCGGTTTTATAATATAAAATCTGGAGTTGTGTACACTATCCAAGCTGTCGCTTAGGAATGCAGTTCTAGCCACTCTACCGCACCAGTAGATTTAGAGGTTTCTTGGTGTATGGGTAAGTTCTGCTACACAGCCACTAATAATACCGTGAGGCTACTTGAGCTGCAGGCTACATGATCACGGCTACTGAGTGGAAATACATCAAAGGGACGTAAGAGTCGCCCAACTTATAGTTAAGTGCTTTTACTTTAGAATTTACATTTTTACTGAATTTATAACATGATACCGCATTTAAAACTGATGATGGTGAAAATGGTGCCTCAGGGACAATTTCATTTTTTCATTTCAAGAGAACGCGTTTTTAGTCAATGAGATTCTGTCTCTCGTAACTTTTTAACAAGTTGGCCGACAGTTTCTCTACCTGGATAGATATCTTGCGAATCGCCTTACAACTTCTTTGCAAGAACCTGTTTACACATCGTACATTAAAACACATTCTTATGTAATAGCACAACTAATGAATAATAATTAACAAACCATTTACATCATATTAAAATATTGCGTTACCCAAAACCATACACTGATAAAGCCTCCCTAAGTACAAGCTGACATGCATATATGCCTTGATGACGGGTTTCTCCCAGTACCCCAGTCGTGCAACTCAAATAACTCCGCTGTATGAAAACAAGGAAGCACTAATGCCGTTTCTGACGCGGAATTATAAAGAAAATATACTCTACATTCATAATATTTAGTGGCTATAAAAGATAAATGTGGGGAAGTATAAAATATTATTTACAAATGAAATAGTGCCTGTGCTTGTAATAACAGACATCACAAAATTCATGATTATGATTACATATGACGTAAATTTCTACACTTTCTTTTTATGGATTAAATTGGTATTAAAAATTCACAGTTTACACGTAAAAAAAAAAAAACAAATTAAAGTGCAGGCATGCAGGATAATGCTCTTGTTATGACTCATATTATGTCCTTGAAATATAGGAATTAACAGCAGCTGCAGCACAGCTGCTTGATGGACATAAAGGGACGGAGAAGTGGATAAACGACTCGAGGATGGTTTCACGACAAACAATGTCGGTCCTGGTAGTCTAGTGGTAGCCATACTTACATCGTACACCCGAGATCGGGGGTTCCATCCCGGCCAGGACCGATGGTTTTTTTTGAGCGTAAAAATTCAAAGTATGGCTTCCTTCGGAAGGGAAGTAAAGCCGTGGCCCCGTGTCGTACATTTGCCGACATGCAAAAGAACCTCAAACCTGAAAGAAGAGGCCTCTGAGCTAAAGTTATCGGCTGTTTCATGCCCTGAATTGAATGGTACGATGATGACCTGAAATGTTAAAGAGTATCCTAAATAAAACAACGTGACAATTAGTTGTTTCATATAACTTAAAATATGTCATATACAAGTATAAAATTGTAACTTGTCTCAAAGCAAATAGCTGTTTCATAAAGCTGACAATTACGTAAAAACAATTTGTTATCACATGGCTGCTCTGCTACGACCATAGCATTGTATTCATTCAAGACTTTTTGCTCTTTACCAAGCATTAATATTTACTTTCTGTTTATTTATTTGATTTAATTACGGATGCTCTTTAACATCGCAGGTCATCAGCGTCCCATTCAATTCAGGGCGTGAAACGGCCGACAAATTTTGCTTAGAGGCCTCTTCTTTCCGGCTTGAGGTTCTTTTTCGTGCCGTAAATGTACGACACGGGACTTAAGATTTTTACCACCGAATAAATCTATTGATCCTGGCCGGGTTTGTACCCGCGATCTTGGGTTTAGAAGGCATATATGGTTACCACTACACCACCAGGACCGACTTACTTTCTGTGCATTGATATTAGATTGTAATGTAAATTTAATCTGAATAAGTGCAATGCATTTAAAATAATATTTCGCAACTAATGAAACTGTTTTTATTAGCACATTATTACCTGTAATCTTCAGCCCGTAGTGGGCCATGGCTTGCCGCAGCGACCTCTGCTTCCTCTACCTCCGTCTCACCACCTCATTGATAGAGGGCAGTATTGCACGGGGAAATGTAATGGGCACATCCTAAATGGGAGAATGTTAATCTTTCTCATGCAGCTTCCCAAATGTCCTCACGAAGCTTCGTGGACCCCGTTCCAGCCCTCAGATAAATTCCTCAGTAGGTACCGGGAATCGAACCAGGGCATTACGGCCAGCAGTCAGCAACGCTAACCACTAGACCGGGAGGTGGTCTTATTATCCGAAATAATCTACACTAAAAATGTTCTCCGTCACCTTACTACGTATCTTATAATAAACTTAAACAATCAACACAAACGTCAAGAAACTATGGCCGATAACGTTAACTCAGCAAAAAATAAACATCTGATAAATTACGAGAGAGAAGGTAATAATCGATTTTTTCTAATGGAAATTTTCAAAAAAGTTATGTAACTAATTGTATGTTCATTATCTCACAAACTGCACTAGCTGCCGCACATGTTGAGACAGCTAAACATTCGCCTGTCGAATTTGTTTGACAATTTTAATATCAGTTTGTCACTATTGTTTGTTTCATAAAATAAGTATGTGAAAATATTTCTGACAGATTGCCAAATTTTATAAGCCACACCAAACGTTTTATGAAACAGAATGTGACAATTCTGTATATTTGCGATATCACAGACGGTAGACACTGATGATACATGCAATGAAGTGATAAATTGTGAAAGTTTTTTTTCTTTTCTTCTGAGTGGAAGGAAGCGTTCCAGCCGTATATTTAGTGGAGTTACCCGGCATTTACCATTGCTAAGAACTTGGAGGGAAAAAACTTAAGAAATCCTCAGCTAGAGAGGACGATCCTTGCGAATATCGAACTGCACACCTCCCGTTCACGAGTCCATGCCTTAAAGACCTCAACCACTCGTCTTCGTTTAGTGAATTGTGAAGCCCATGAACGGCAGTCCTCAACAAAAGGAGCATAAAATTCCACAAGTTATTGGCGCACCTACAACAGCGCCTTTGTCGCAACCCAGTTCTCCTAGGTAGTAATAAACAACTACGGCCCACACATGGAGTGCACTAATGTATTTTCTATTAATATACTTACGCCACTCGCCCGAACTCGTCTCTAGGTAATATGCTGGGTTTGTTGCCATCATTGTCCACCAGCATGTTCCTGTACGCGGCCACTCTGCTCTCTATTTCCGTCGGCGGGTACCTGAAATGGCCAGAAAATTTCGTTTATTTGCTTAACGGCAACCAAAATAATCAGCAAAAATATCATATAAAACGCACTACTGCGCTTTGCACATATATTTGAAACAGGTTAAAAAAACAGATATCAACCAAAATGTGTATAAAGTAGAACACTTATATTGCGATTAACTAGAAGCCTAGGCTTAAGTACTCCATATTCAAGTAGTCTTTTTGGGATAAAATTTATGTATAAGGGTGGTGACTTGCATTGTGAAATTATAACTGTTGCATTCTGTGTTTTTTAGGAGCCTATATGCATTTTTAAGAAAGTAAGTGACTCAATGTACTGTGTTTAAGCATACATTTATTAAAATATACAGAGCTGTCACGTAAAAAAATATCCCGCATACGCAGTGTTTTGAAACCCGTCGGCTGCGAGCGGCGCTCCCCACTCTTTCCCCTACAAGTCTCACCTGCTGTCCTTGAATGCCGCTTCAAAGCAGTGCATTAGTTGAACTTCGCTAAGATATGACTGTTGACTCTTAGAACAGCGCATTTTGGTGTGTATTTCAGCACAAATACAAGTCAACTCGTCATGTTCGTGCAGAATTTCCTTTGCAGTTCCCTGGTCAAATGCCAGAAAAGCTATTCCCGATATTACGAATAAATCTAATTCTACTGGAACAGTGCCCAACAAAATATACGCGGAAAAGTACAGTTTTAATAGAGGATAAACTAGACGAAATGGGTGCAAACCTTGAACGTTCGTCAACAAAATCAACCCCGAAATGAGTACAAGAGCGGGAGTTTCAGCGGGTTCTCCTCATAAAGAGACAAAATTACTAAACCAAGTGTCCAATGTTTAAAACCAGGCGACCCAATTGCAAGAGTGTGTTATTGTGAGAGTTTTTTCTTCTTCTTCTTCATTTGTGAATGAAGGTTTAATGGACGCAACGCTTCTGTTCTTTTCTGGCCTGGTTTCACTTGGACGACTACGTGAACAATCAAAACATGCGCTACAGATGTACCGAAATTGCATATTGTGTACAGGAAATCCCTCTTTAAGACAGAAAAGTTGGAGTTTGGTGTGCTATTTGCGCAAGGCATATTATCGGCCCGATTTTTTACCAGATAATAGACGCAGAAAAGTATACAGAAGGGACATTTTGACCCCATTTTTTCAGTAGCTTACAGAAGAAGAGAAATCTTATGGACGGTTTCAACAGGATTCTGCAAATGCTCATATAGCAGTGCAGTCCACGAATAAAATTAAAGAACTGTTAGAAGACAGAGTGATTAGTGCAGATCTATGACATTCTCACTCACAAGAGAGCGTGTGATTTTTACCTGTGGGGTTGCCTGAAGGACAGAGTTTATAGAACAACCCCTCACACATTGTAGGAAGTACAGGAAAACATATGAAATCAGAAACCAATGGCCGAGCTTAAACATGTCAATCAGAATGCGTTTTCCTGATACAATGCCTGTTTAGACTAAGGGGAAGGGGAACGACATTTCCATCATGTGGTAAGATTTTATATACAAGTTTAAAAGCGAAGTTAAAGTACGTTCTCGGGCGGCCGCGACACGCCCAGCGCCGCCGAGAATCAAAACACTGTCCGTGCGGGATAGTTTTTACGTGAAAGCCTGGTACTTCTATAGGTACAGTTTAATTCATTTTAACACATATTTTTACATTTTACTTTATACTAATATAATATTCATTCCAGTTTTATTGAATACTGAATGGGTGAGAGAAAGAAGGAAAACAGTCCACAGGTCATATATAGTTTTCGGAAAAAACATCTTCTTGGAGGGTAAACTAATAATTATTTTTAAAAATGAATTAATGGTGTTTAACGCCCGTTTTTGCTAAAGAGGCACCACAGGCAATGGACACTGATGATACATGAGATGAAATGATATATTGGGAAATGTTAGTTTTAAGGAAGGAAACGTTCCAGACCTAAGTTTAGGGTACCTCCCCGACATTTGCCATTTATGACTGAGAAAAACCTGGAAAAAACCTCAGTCAGGGAGGACAGTCCTGGCGGGATTAGAACCCCAGACCTCCCGCTCACGAGTCCGCGCCTTAACGACCTCGGCTACCCGTGGCGAGCATTATTGTAAGGTTATAATATTTAACTCGAAAATGATAATGCAACATTTTTTCAGAAATATTTAACAACTAATGAGATATAATTATATTAACTTCCTACAGTGTTTTTCTTTTGGATTTCTGCTGGACTTCTTTAGAAACGAATTTATCATAATGTAATTCTTAAACATACATAATGATAAAATTATAAAATGTTTTGATGAAAATTTTAAGTTTAACAATTAATTATTGTTAAAATCACTAAGTTCCGAACACTTATTTTATTAAGAGTGAACCTCAACTATCACAAAACTAGTAATTTCAAAAAAGTATTTATTTGCTTATATCAGCGTGTTCATTATCAACAGGCTGCAAGGATGTAGATAATGATAAACTATTTTCATAAAGTCATGATAAACGCTTTATCCACGTCCTGGTTTTTATTTATTTATTTATTTTTATTGTAACTTTCCCACTGTAAACATTGTAAGTAAGAAGCATAATATTGCCACCTTTGTAAAGCTTAAATACTTCACTCACCTGTATCGTCTCTGTATATGAAATGCCTAATATTAATATTATTAAAAGCTTCTCGACTCTGTAAGCTCGTAAGTGGTCTTTCTGAACTTGCTTAAAATTGATTTTTTTTTTTATTTCAACTTTATTTACTTCAAAGAATGATTGTCTTTTCATTGCACCTTTTACCGTGTCATCATATTGCTGTAACGAGTGCGTATATACAGACATACGGTCCAGGTGAACAACAATTCTTTTCATGACTGCAAAGTCACGGTTGCAAACTGTAATTATGAATTGGGAAATTCAGATGCGAAGCAATTTGACACGTATTCATAAAAAATGAGCATACACAATCAGGGCCCTTTTTAGTTACTTCTTCATATAAAAAGTGGTTTTAGTATCATTTAAGTTGTAGACACAAAATGCTCGAACTTCCGAAAATAAAACATTTCCTGCGCAGGGTAAAGGTAAATTCTCCACGAGATCAAGTTGTATTCCAACTGTTGCACAAGTTGATCACATGGTAGTGTGGCGATCAGAAGAAGGTGAGAGGAGCTGGAACTGTTTATCTGCACACGAAGAGTGTATGCGACACCCGTTAAGCGATCAGACTCAGATCTTGCACGCCCGCTTGACTTCTAACTATGGGTGAGTATCTGACAACACTGTTAATGCTTATGTAGTACATTCCTGTCGCTTGCCTTCTTTTTATCACCAGACTATACAAGCCCTTCTCTTATGTATTAGCAACTCTGCAGTTGCACATCGCTTAGCGCTATCATTCAGGGCTGCACATATTCACTATTATTTAAATCTTCACATTTACAGCATATCAATATATACCTATATTTCTCAATATAATGGTTCAAGAAATATAAATATTTTACTAAATCTTTTAGTTCTGGGTGTTTCCTTATAAGCATATAATGCACAGCTTTCACAGACAATTCAGCTTCTAACAGTTGTGGATGAATAATGAGAAATGTTCTTAAGAAATGGTTCCATGAGTTTATTCATTTTCATCAATGCCTCATTAGGGTTTCTACTTGACTGCCATGTCTGAAGAAAACTGCGACATACCTCAAAACGAATGGAATCATTCATGACAAAATATTTGAAAGAGAATTGAATTATTTTGAAATTTCACTTTTAGGTATATGTCTAGTAACATTCATATCTTTCAATATGTCGGTGGTGTAGGGGTTACCATACTTGCCTGCTACACCCAAGAACGCGGGTTCGAACCCGGCCAGGATCGATGGGTGTTTTCGGGCGTAAAAATCCTAAGTATGGCTTTCTTCGGAAGGGAAGTAAACTCGTGGGTCCCGTGTCGTACATATACGGCACGAAAAAAAACCTCAAGCCCTGAAAGAGAGGCCTCTGAGCAAAATTTGTCAGCCGTTTCACGCCCTGAGTTGAATGGGACGCTGATGATCTGAGATGTTAAAGAGTGTTCATAAATAAATAATAAATCTTTCAATTAGGCACATCGCGTAAGTGTTTGTTCGATTTTAGGCCTTCCACTATATACAATCTTAATTATGTTATCCTTGATATCAGCAGCATTGTTTTTATAATCTTCATTTTATTTCCACGTCCTCTCCTCTTCTTAACTGGACTCTCACACTCAGATTCAGACATTGCGACGTTTTACGAACAAGACTTGAGTAAACATAAAAAACAAAGTACAAACCAACCTTATAAATAGCTTAAACACTATGGCACCATGACAACAAACTCTGTGAACACACAACTATAGCGGCTAAAAGGAAAACATTCAAGGAATCTGTTCCTTTTTTCCCCCTTAATGAAATTCTGTGTTGCCTACTACAATGTGGTTAAAGAGATGCAGAAATTGCTGGAGGAACAAAATCTCAGTTTGTATCTTTCTTTCGCCCATTCTATTACATTAGATATTTGAAGATTTATTAAACAAGATCAATTACACCTATATATTATTTATTTGATTTTCTATAAGTGAATTATATTTTAAAACATTATATTACATTTACACTATTGAACAAAAGCACTGAACGCACTTCTACATTGTCTTGTGTCATACTTGTTCTCTTATCATATACATTATATAACATTTGCTGAAAAATCTTTCGATACCTACGCTGACCTAAACCTAACCTAGGGTGTCCTAGAAGCAGAGGAACCATTAGTTGACTGCAGCTCGCTATGGTTCCCGCTAGCTTCCTTTTCGTTAAGTATAAGGTTGTCGAACATGGTAGTAAAATACAACGATTGGCAACTATGAAAAGTGGACCGCTGAAAGTGATGTACAAAACCACCCTGGTTGGAAAAAAAAAATGTAAGACACAAAGTGAATACGGTAGTGTGGAATTTGCTATTAATGTGCCCACTAAGTCTAAGGGCTGGTGCGTGAAAGTACGGGACCCCAAACTGTTTTGTGCTTGTGCTGCATGCATACACGGAAGTTTTAATGTTAAAATCGTGCAATAACTATCACATCATACATTTTTCATGCTAACCGATGGAAGATGCTAGGCTAACTTTACATCAGCACCATCGTGTATTATAAATTACCTTAAAATGCGGAATTTATACTTAAATTTCCAAATCTAACACTTTAAGTTCGAAACGCTGCGCACTATACTGCAGATAGAACCTTTTTTGACAAAATATTTCACAAATACTTTTCACAAATAAGTTTAAAAGCAAGATTTATAATTCCAATTTTTTATTTATTTATTTTACATATTACTGCAATTCTGTCAGTATGATTGGCTTTACAACGAATACGGTACACAATAACATATTACTCTCGTAGCCTTTAGTTTCCAGCAGTATGGAATGATAACATAATTTCAATACAGTATTTAACAAATTAATGTAATTTAGCTACAAGCTCTCTATAGTGCTGAATAGTGTTTCGCCTAATAGCAGGATATTGGGTATAATGTAACTCAGTAATAATTGGAACTAACAGCAAATAAATTCAATGTTAAATATTTTCTGGATATTTCCACGACGTTAAAACAGTAGAATAAATAAAGGGGAGGCTCATACAAACATAAACAGTTGTTATTTAGTTTAGCAAGGAACTTATTTACTTTGAACAGAGGACAAAGCCAACATAAACAAGAACTATACTATTTACTTTAACCGGTGCCAGAAAAAACTCGGAGGCGCTGTTTCACATAAGAATTGCTTCTATCCTATCACTTCATATTTTATCAAGCGCAGAATATATTCAATTAATTAGATGTCAAACGCACAGTTTGCCTGCAGTCATACAGGTCAATGATCAATGTGTATGGTTTATTATTAAAAGAGTAGAAACTAATATCCAGCTAAGTGGCAAGATATTGTATCGAAGTTATAAATAAAAAATATTCCTGGCACAATGTGTTGTTATTACAGGAACTTCGCATTTAATTTGTAATACAGCACGTCATATATAAGATGGAGCGATAAAGTCAGTAATCGTAAACAAGAATAGCAGCAACAAACTTTAACCCCAAAGACAGCTATGTGCCTTGTATAATTTCAGTCTAAAAAATTAAAAAGGTAAAATCACTTTATACTATCAACAAGTTTTTATAAGTACATATTTTGCACCAAGAATAGATCGTAGCGAATGGGCCTCCTTTCTTATCTTTACGTACTGCTTTCTGTACTTTATCCCTGATGTCAGTGTCAAAGATTCACTTCTTTATTAGAACACTAGTGTATTTTCAGATTTTTAGTTTACTTCTAGAGTTCTTTGATTCCCTGCTGAGAGGCCCAATATTCCTCACTTTTTTTTTATGTCCGTCGAAGCGATCATAAAGTAAATTAATTAATGATGACCCAAATGAGCTCTAGCTGTACCTACGATGGCTGTTCAATAATTTTTACATATCTTTATTCATTCTTATATTTTGATGATCTTTCTGAAATAGTCCCGGTTGGATGCAAAGTACCTCTCCCATCTTCAAAACATGCTGGAAATCATTTCTGACATGAACATGTCAATTTGGGGAAAAGGAAAATGCTACAAGGGACTAAATCTGGACTGCAAGGAGGGTGACGTTCGTGCTTAACATTGTTTTTTGAGAGAGAATTCAACAAGATTCGCGATAGCGTGGTGGAGCATCCAGTTTATTGCATGGAAATGTGGCCATTTTTTTTTTTTATTTATTTTTGCGTGTGATACATCGTGGCAGAGATTTCAGTACATGTAATACTGTCCAGTTATAGTTGTGTGCAGGTGAGACATGCTGGTAAACCATTTCTTGAATATCAAAAAATAACATGACTATAACTTTCTCTGCGGAAGCAATCATTTTTGCCCCTTTGGGGGGAGAGTGTTGGCGATAATGGAAATTTCCATATTGAGCTTTGTTCTTTGCTTTAAGGATCGAAATGACGTAGCAAAGTTTCATCAGCAGTGATTGAAGGAAAACTCGGCATTTTCTTGTAACATCATCTTCAAGTGCATGCAAACATGCAAGGGAGCGTCCTTTTGTTTGGAAATCAACAGAACCCACCGCGCACAAACACGTCTCATGTGCAACTTTTCAGCTACCCAACGTGTGAGTGGTATCCAGATAAATTTTCAGAATTTCCGAGTGTTCTTAATTTTATCCGATGATCCTCTCTCAAAATGACAGCAAAGGGTAGGTTTATTTTATTTAAGAATGCCTTTTAACAGCTTTGGTCATTAGCGTCCCATTCAATTCAGGACATGAAACAGCCGATACATTTTGCTCAGAAGTTTCTGTTTTCAAGCTTGGGGTTCTTTCAGTGCCGTAAATCTACGACACGGGATCCACGGCTTTACTTTCCTTCCTAAAATGTTGAGATGTCTAGCATATATCCAAAATATGGAATAGACACAAAACGATATAGGTATCCAACATTTTCAAAAGTTTGTATTGTAATATATTGTAAATGAAAATAAAGATTAAATTTACAGAAAAAAAAGTAATAGAGAAAACTTCGAAAAAGAGGTAAGAGGGTGAAAATAAGCGAAATTCCGCATATACAATTTAAATAAAATAAAAAATATAGTTTCTGAAAATCAGGGAAATCGGGCCATTTGGAGTTTACCTGAAACTCAAAATTTAAAAATCGCTCTAGCGGCACCAACATTTGTTTGTTCATTATAAAATTCTAAATATACTTTTTTAATAAAATAAGAAAAATAGTTTCCGAAAATTAGGGAAATTGGGCCGTTAGTAGTAGTAGTATACTTGAAAATGGATATTTAAAAAAACGTTTTTGCGTTTAATATTCTCTATGTTGTTTTAAAATAAAAGGACAAATTAATTCAGCATATAAATTGTATTTATAACGAGGCATACCTTATATATTTAACAAAAGCATCATCGTGAAGATAGCAAATGTGAAATGTTAATCTAATGTGTGAGAATATTATATTTGTATGTATGAACGCTCTGTAAAACCTTCAGAAAGCGTTTGCGTTACATGTTTTTACTACAATAACATTTAAATTAAATTTCAAAGCCAATGAAAATCTATGTAACTTTCAATTGTTTTTATTTGCTTTAAACATTGTATTTGTTTCTGAATAGTAACAATATTGAATAATAATAATAATTAATAATAATTCTAAAGATATATTTTATCTTTTTAATATTTATACGCTGCAAGAATTCTAATTTTGTTTCTATAACAGCACACAGTAATGCTATAACTTATTTCATTAATTAATTAGGACTAATTTGCATTTATATGACTTTTTATTAAAAGTTACTCAATTCGATGCGGAATTCGTTTAGTTTACGCAGCTCCTGCGTGAAGGAGTTTTATGCTATTTACATTCATGTCAAACGTCACGCGTCAACCATGCACTTCTGCCCCAAGTTCAAGAGATGAAACAAACAAAAAGCACGAATCTTGCCCCAAGCAATTTTGCTGCCTAGTCGCGGTTGCTATGCTTTAACTTTACAGACCTCACTACCTCAAAGCTGTGGGTCCCGTGTCGTACATTTACGGCACGAAAAAGAACCTCAAGCCCGAAAGAAGATGCCTCTGAGCAAAATTTACCGGCCGTTTCACGCCCTGAATAGAATGGAACGCTGATGACCTGTGATGTAAAGAGCGTCCGTAAATAAACAAATAAAAAAAATCAATAGTCTTCACCAGAGGTCCTGTCTTTCACACCGTTCATATCACAGTAAGTGCAACCCAGCGAATATGGCTGTCATTACCGTTCAATCGTGGCAAATTTCTTTGTGGTCGGAAGCGCGACTTCCTATAAAGTTTTTTTAATGGTGTTTAACGCCCGTTTTTACTACTGAGGCATCAACGGCGGTGGGCACTGATGATACGTGAGATGATATGATATATTGGGAAAGGATTTTTTTAAGGAAATGTTTCAGGCCATAATTTAGGATACCTCCCCGGCATTTACCATTTTATGAGTACTGAGGAAAATCTGAAAAAAAAACCGTCAGGGCGGACGGTCCTAGCGGGATTCGAACCCCAGACCTCTCGCTCAAGAGTCCGCGCCTTAACGACCTCGGCCACTCGTGGCGGTGGTAGAAGTAAAGTCATATCTCTTTTATATCTTATTTTCAGAAATATGATTTAAAAAACTAGAGATGGTTCTTGATACTCTAGATACCGCGATATCTCAAGAGATATCCATAACGACCGAAGAACCTGTATACGAGTTCGATATTTTATTAATAAAACTCCTTTTCTCATAAGTAAACACTGGTCGGTGTAATCTACTGTTCTTCCAGGAACTGTTTCCAAACAGGATCGACTCCAGGGATCTGCCTTTTCTTATCCCTCCAGAAGCTCGGACTTCTCGATGTGTGACGCGTTTCTATGGGGCACGTTTCCATCCGGTACCACGTACCCTTGAAGATCTAAAGGCAAACACTGAGTCTATGATTTGTGATATAACTACAGATCATGAGCTGACATGCACTGCACAATGATAATGCCGGACGCCAGGTGTAATTGTGTATGGACGGTCAGAAGACCAATGTTTTCGGTTACCTTTTTTTTGAAACACCCTGTACATGATACAATAGGCTGGCATTGGAGAATATATTTGTGAAACATCCTGTACATGACACAATGGGCTGGTATTGAAGGATGAATATATATGCTACATAGACTGCTGTTGATTCTTGTATAGTTGATTCAAATACGAAGTATGGTAGAAACATTCAAGTGCTAAATATATTTAATACATTAATCGACCTTAATAATCGCAACACAACTTAATAATGACTGCCTTAAAAGTGAGTATTTAAAATTCAAAATTATCATACAACTCTTCCCCGTATAACAAAACGATGGAAGAATGACTTAGGAGAAAAGCTCCAATTTGGAGTATAACAGTAAACCAGGCTAAAAGCCTACACACAATTATAAATAAAACTTTATTACGTGACAATGAAAAGATAATTATGCAAAAAATAAATAATTAACTAGTTACCTAAGTCACTGCTCTCATCACTGAAAATGGGTCAGACTCCAAATTTATCAAATTTCAAAAAAGAATTTTATGCGCAAGCTTTGTTGACGGAATCGTCGCAGAATGACGGAACACGATATCCCATTCACCCAGAAATATGCTCGAGAAAGACAAGCCCGGAGACATAACAGTTACAAGACAAGAGCCGATTGCTATGTGCCGACATGTAAAGCGGCAAGGAAAAGGAGTGGGAAAGCATGGCGTTACTTAAAGGTAAGAGAGAGAAGGAAAAATTCGAAGATTCGAAAGGAAGGCAAGGTTAAAGGTGGAGCATGAACGCACACAAATTACTGGAGCGTCCTCAGGAACCAGTAACATGCCTATCTTTCCAATTTTTCCCCATTCTAATTTTGATCCATATATATTTTTTCTGTCATTTTCCTATTCAATTTTATTTTGCTCCCTGAATGTTCTTTTGACGCTCTTCAGCTGTTGGATGGACCAAGCTATGTGCTTGAGGTTGCAGGCGAAGTTTTCTTTTCCAGCCTAGAAAGGATCAATGGTTTCTCTTATTCATGATTAGCTGACCATTTAATTTAGTGTCAACCACCTCAAGAATTATCCTACATTAGAACTGATTGTTCAAATACACAGATCGTTCAGCTCTCTGCAGAGATAAGTTTCAACTAGTGAGGAATAAAGCCATTACCCTTTAGTTGGCAGTTTACCAAGATGTGTGCCATACACAGATTAGTAAATGAGCTTTCTGCCTTGTCTCATTTCCAAACTACACGGGAGAATGCATCACATGATGAAAGTATCGGAATTTGCAGAAACGTTTTATTTACGTAGAAAATTCCTTATTAATATTCGTGAAGGTTTTCAATTTGTCTTTCTATCGCCTGTCAAAACACAGCTCACAGCGAGTCCCCCCACTCCTGGCTAAATGCCAGAATCATTTAATGACACTTCTGCCTTTTCCCCCCAATTTTCTAATATTAGCTCAAGGAGGTTACACGCAGCAGACGAGTTCTACTCATGATTTGAGATACTGTGAGCTCTCTAAATGACCTCTCTATTTTTCATACATGTCAAGTTGGTCACAGCAAGAAGTAATGTAAATTACATCTTGAAATGTAAATTAAACAGGGTGTTTAATTTGCAACACTGAATACAATTTGTTCCTGGAATTACGAAATTGTATACATAAAGTTTTTTAATTTTGAAAATGAAAAATATATTTTTTTTTCTCCCTGTCATATTTCTATCGATAGCTCAAAAGGTCTTCGCACTGAGGCCTCAACGACCTCAACTTTCTTTTCTTTCCTTATTATTTCTATCTTCAATATATCACTAAATCTTACAGTTTTAAGTGGTGATTATCAATTCGTTCACAATTGTTTCTTCATAATTTTAAATATCCTATCGCATTGAAGATTGTAGAGAGCGGCGGCAAAATATAATCCTAAAAAAACAAATAGCTGCAAAACTGGTACTTTTTTTTAACGCCGTTTTTACTACTAAGGCACCACAGGCGGTGAACACTGATGATACATGAAATGAAATTACATATTGGGAAAGGATTTTTTTTTAAGGAAGGAAACGTTCCAGGCCTAAGTTTGGGGTGCCTCCCCGGCATTTGTCATTTATGAGGACTGAGGAAAACCTGGAAAAATCCTCAGTCAGGGAGGACGGTCCTGGAGAGATTCGAATCCCAGACCTTCCGCTCACGAGTCGGCACCCGTGGCAGTCTGGTACCTTGGAATTAACAGCAGGAATATATTATAGAGACGAGTTGTTTTGTAAACAATAACAAACATGAACTTCACTCTCGGCTACTGCGTATTAGTAACCGCTTAAATTAGCACAAAACAATTTATTTGTTAACTGAAGTTTCAGTTAAACCCGAACATCTTCAATCAATGATTGGGCTCCAATTTTTCAGTCATTTCTTAATGTCATCTTGCTTTGGGTCTGCCAACACCCCTCTTACATATGGGGTAATATAAAAATATTTTCTTTGGATAACATTCTATTAACATATCTGCTATAATTTTGTCTTTAAATTATTTTTTTCTTGAATTAAAAGCATATTATCTCATTGGTTTCTTGTGTATGTTTTTATCTCTTCTTTAACATTTTTAATGGATGTAAGAAATCCAATTTCAGGGGTCGTTAATTTTCTATCCCAGCAATTTTATTTCTTAATCCAAAATTCTAGCGTGGGAACCGATCGATATTCGTGTACACACTTTCAATTTTATATATATATATATATTCCATATATTTTTTAACTTAACGTTCTTTGTATAGTTCCACATTTGATTAAATGTTAGTATTTTATTATCTATATCAAAACCTCCTAGGGAAGGAGATTTTTCAGCCCAAATAAACTATTTACATGTCCTATGCTTGTATTATTTATTACCATTTTAGATCTTATTTGTCTTATTCCATAGAAGACTATCATTTAAAACATAAAATTAAATATTTTACAGTTAATGGTTTAATTTTGAAATGTCCAATTACAGTTCCTCAGTTCTTGCTATAATAATTAGGTGGTTTGCATGCGATGTGTTAATTCAAATTTTTTGTTCTATATACATTCATAAAGTTATTTCTTTGTTCCATTGAAACAGGATATCATGCATGAATAAATTAATATGTATGGGTGACAGCGTATATCTGATTGCTTTTAGTAAAATTAATAAACTTATGGTGTAAGTTTAAAATTATTTCATATTTATCTACTGAGTTGTTACCCCCTTTTCTAAAATTGCTCTATATGAGTTGCCAAATGCCTTGACGTAGTCAATAAAAGCAAAATGTGTTTGTAGATAAATTTTTAAACATGAAAATAATTTACAAATTCAGTCTGTACATCACAGAAATTGGTTACTGCCAGTGTCATTTAGTATAAAAACTAAACAAATGTGTGTGTGTATCCAAAATACGAGCAACATAAGCGCAAATGTCTTACATTTTTATTTTTTGTCACTTTATTTCGATCATTAAAAACTCAATAAGTAACGAAACAAATGAAATCAGACATCGCATCAAATCGCCTACTAAACTTAATAAAAATGCGGTGAATTTAAATTAAATATTCAATATTTACATTCTGAAATGCAGAGTTCTCATTTTGCATTCTGTAACTTTTTTTTTTTCAATGCAGATTCTGCTGCAATCCATTATGGTAACTGTTGCAGCTTAAGTGCACATTCAGTTACATAAATTTATGTATGAATTAAATTAAAAGAGCGTGCATTTTATCCTACAAAATGAAACCGGTGGGTGATCTAACATACATAAATTAAACATTACAATTCTTTAATAAATTTATAGTTTATACACATCGAAAGATGCATATTTATTTTTCATGTTTTAATAGCGATAAACCAAAGATATGCAAAAACTATTATTTTCCTATAATTGTATTAGTTTGTTTTATGTTTCTTAAAGCCAGGTTTTTAGAAGTCTATTTAGTGACGCACATTGAAAGATTAGTATTTTTGTCATTATTGCTAAAACAATTAATTGCTAATGTAGTAATGGCATCTTCTTTCTAACATCACAAAGTTAAAAGGCCACTATTTTTAACTGCGACCAGGGATACGTACACTGTAATTATATTAAAAAATATCTCTGCATCTACAATTTTCCGGCTGTTGACGATATTCGCGCAGACACAACGAGCAATTCTGATAGTTTAATTTGCTTTACTAATTTTACAACCGTTGACTGCTGCAAATTCTTTAACATAATGAAAGTAATCATGGATCGGAAATAATTGCTGGCGATTTAAACGAGCTGGCAGCACAAGATCTATAGCGCAAAATGTGGAAAAAAGAAAGGGGGGGAAGCACAGAATGCTAACTGTAATATCCAGGAGTCAACCATTTCACGCTGCTTGTGAGTGCACGTTTTCGGTATTAGGAAAGAAAGCAATAAGTTTGTACTTCTTCCCAAACCTGACTGTACCCGTACCCACTGAAGCATATGACAAAAACCAAACTATTTCTTCCCGTTTCTCTAATACTAAACTTGCAACCAACATTCCAAGTGCAGATAATCTCACAAGAATTATAATTATACTACAACCATAATTACTCGCAAAATGGTTGATTCTTTGTTGAAAATCTAACTCTCTCGTTTACCTACTAGCCAACAGAAATTTAAAAGTTATATCCGCAAAATCTGGGTTAAGCAATTCAATGACAATTAAAAAATAATAAACAAGAAAATGCTTACAGAATGATTTCACATGGTAGTCAAGGAAGACAGCTGTTTATAACTACCTTACGGGGCTGGCACGTTTTCACTACTTAGGCATCACAGGCGGTGGACGCTGGTGACATATGAATTAAAATACAAGTTGTAAAAGGAGTTTTATTTAAGGGGAAGCGTTCCAGGCTTATCTCCAGGTACTTCCCCGGCATTTGCCAATGGTGAAGACTGAGGAAAACGTGGAAAAACCTGTCAGGGAGGAAGGTCCTGGAGGGAGTTGAACCCCAAACCTCCCATTCACTCGTCCGTGCCTTAATGACAGAAGATCTACAAAAGATTGATATTAAAATTTATTAGTATTTCTTAAAATAAATTAGAAATGCATGCTTCCCACACTAGGCATCATTATAAATAGCATCTGAAGCAAATCCACCACAGAACTTTGTACAATTACAACATTGCATGTACCTAAACGAAATTAAATTGCAAACGGACATTTAGTTGATAGGTTATAAACGCCTTGCCATTTTTATTCGCTGTGAAGCTGTGAGTAGAAGTAATAGGCTCCAGGCAATTCTACGGCTAACGGTTTAATCTAAGTAGTACAGAAGTCCATCTCATAGTCTAAAATTAATCTAGCAGAAACTTTAAAACGCGGGTCTCTGTCATATATCGTGCCATCATTTCCCTACACAATCGGCGTTTATATACAGCAGTGGAAGCCGGCATGCCTTCAGTGGACCCGTGATTCCTGTATGAATCGATTTAAAAGTTCCCCCGACTCAGGCAATTGAGCTTACTCATTCGTGTTGATTACGCCAACTGTTTCAGTTGCATTTATGCACTAGGAAGTTCGTGTTACACCTTATTCTTGTATCTCTGTATTGTGGAGTATGCCGAGGGGAAAATATATGCTACAATAAACAACATTTATTTACGATTATTATGTGCAAAAGAAATTATACAAGAACTGTAGGAGAGAGTTCCGTTCTAAATTTCCAAGAGTAATCTCTCCATCGGAAAGTGCATATTTCAGATTAGTGAACAAAGTTCGAATCTTAGGCTTTTCATTCACAAGAAGACGACATCAAAAACTGAATTAAGAGATGAGAAGCTTTATGATATAAACTATCGATTAGAAACCTCTCAAAAATATTAAACACGATTAGCCCAGCAAGTTGGCGTATCTGTCGACAGTGCGTATAAAACCACTCAGTTACTGCATCTTCATTCATATAAAATTACTGCTTTACTTGAAATAAAACTTGTGGAGGCGCTGAAACAAAATATCCGAGATGCAGCTTACAATATTAGGGAGGATGAATTGAGGCAAATGCCTGAAAACCTTTTAAAGAGGATTCAAGATGTCTCGCTGCGGAGTGCAGGCATTTCGAACATCTATTATAATGGTGAATACATCGAATTTGGGTGGCGGCACTGACCGCGCGCCGAGCGTAGTTATTGTGTTCACTTGACCACCCAGACAAACACATATGCCAAAGTCCAAACTTTAGCAACGGTTGATTGTTGATTTGCTTTATTTACGGACGCTCTTAAACATCTCAGGTCATCAGCGTCCCATTCAATTCAGGGCGGGAAACGGCCGACAAATTTTGCTCAGAGGTCTCTTCTTTCAGGCTTGAGGTTCTTTTTCGTGCCGTAAATGCACGACACGGGACCCACGGCTTTACTTCCCTTCCGAAGGAAGCCATACTTAGGATTTTTACGCCCCCCCCCAAAAAATCCATCGATCCTGGCCGGGTTTGAACCTGCGATCTTGGGTGTAGACGGCAAGTATGGTTATTTAGCAACGGAGGGCGGCTTACCTGCTAAAAACACGTTTCGAAGGAGGGAATGTCAGAAATGTAGGAGTACTAGCTTTCTCTTGTGCGGTGCACATCAACAGAGTGCGGAGGAACTTGTCGATGACCCGTTATTTTACCTTCATCCAACAGCAGTGTAGGATTTAAGAGAAGACAAATTCCACGTGGAGTGCAATCGAATGGCAGCATATCTACGATTCGGTATTATTATGCCTTTCTTTACCCTACAGATGGTTAATGATGACACTGCGGCAGTAATATCTGCTGATCAGAAAGAGTAGTAAAGTGACTTTTTATTGGAAGTTCAAGCAATTATTCTTTCAAATGATTTGTATTGATACGTTTCAAAGAACAAGGAGGACTAGTTTTAAATTACTTCATCTGGAACTGGTGTTACGTCTCTGTTACGAGATTCATGACTCAAGGCGGTGAAGTCCACATGAAACCTAAAAAATTCATTAATGGGATAGCATTGCGTGAAGAACGAAGGAGGTTGGCCCTATGCATTTCTTAGTCTTTTACCTCAAGTTAAGGACGATTTGACACTCGATTCTAGCGTAATGACACAATATTCTTGAAAAGTATTAACTTCTAGTTTAAAATACCTAGTATACAATTAATATTATTTAAGAGCTGCAATATCAGTAATAAATTATTATGCATAATGACCGGTACAGTAATATTTCAACCTTTACTTTGATGGCCAAACATTAGTCTTCAAAGACGCACTAAATATGTGATACCCGATTTACTTTATCGTAGAAGTAGATAAGAAAACCTAAACAAAACTGCGTTAACGAACTGAAAACATCTCATTATCAAGACACAAGCAGATTCGCCATAGACAAGTATAAGAGAAAGGTATGGGTTTTTATTCAAAGGAAGGCCCAATCATTGAAACAAATTGCCGTTTAATTACTGAAAGTACCTCATTCTTAAGATAAAGATAATTAAAGTTGCGGTGAATAAATTAACTAGCCCTGAAATATAACATACCTGCATGAAATACTGCACTCTACCAATGATATTATGTGATGGAGGTAGAAGACGCAGCGGTCGCCACAGTACAATTATTGGTCAAATGTAGTATGTTACACGCTACTTATAACCCAAGGTTGACTCCATCTACCAATACACGTATTCTATAATTGGAAACTGTACTATAGATTTTTACTACGAATCGTGTTTCTTACATTCAAGTCATAAGAATTACAGACCTTGGATTCAACTTGACATCTTTTTAGTTACCAACACATACAGGGTGCAAATAAATAAATCTACTACGCACTATGATGGGTTTAATATGATCTTTTGTTTACACACTAAAGTATCTTTGGCATTTAACAATTCCTAGAGGATGTCTGCGTTTTAAGGGGTGTTATCGCTTTTATTTTAAAAAAGTTGCTCAAAATATCGGCCAATGACTTCGCATCTTCTATACGGCATAGTGGTGTTACATCTGATTTCTGAAAGATTTCCGGCGCTACCATTACAGTGATCGTCATAAGCTGTAGGAGATCCCGTATACCAGGCTTTGCAATGCACTGCCAGAGAACAAACGTGCTCCGAATGCTTCCAGTAGATGCATACGTCAACTGGGAAGTACGGTTCATTTCGCATAGGTAATAGCTAAAAACCAGGCGACTGCATTCATTTATTTCTGCTCAAAAGCTAGCGCGGAAGCTGTTGATGGCGTCGGATGAGGACTTTCTTGAGTCTATTGTTGAAATGCAATTCATGCTAAAAGTATACTCTTCAGAAAACAAGATGCCGGTTCTGGTGTAGTGGTAAACATACTTGCCTCCTAAACCCAAGGTCGCGGGTTCGAACCCGGCCAGGACCGATGGATTTTTTCGGGGTAAAAATGCTAAGTATGGCTTCCTTCGGAAGGGAAGTAAAGCCGTGAGTCCGTGTCGTACATTTACGGCACGAAAAAGAACCTCAAGCCTGAAAGAAGAGGCCTCTGAGCAAAATTTGCTGGCCGTTTCACGCCCTGAATTGAATGGGACGCTGATGACCTGAGAGGTTAAAGAGCGCCGTAAATAAACCAAACCAAGAAAATAAGATACGTCATAGGAAGTAGGAAGGTACAGTTTTCTAGAGAACCGTCAAAACCATGGACACGAGAAGCGAAGGTGATGGTAGGGAGAATATAATCATGCATACCAACAGGGTATATGTTCCACTTTGGATACTAGTAACAGACTGTTCTTTCAGCTCATATGTACCGCTTCCTTATATTCTAGTATACGGTGTCTCGACGGCCGTCCAGGTAACAACCTAAAATGCCTGTTTCATGCTTACGCCGCTCGAAATTTGGAAACTTAGTGTGACCTGGGTAATGCTTTTGTGGGAAACGTCGCTGACAGTGACGGCAAACCTCTCTTGTAGTCCCTCAAGCTCATCCGTTAATTAAAAGCATGTCGGTATAGTACGCACGTCTACCATGTTAATTCCTTGTTGACGAACGCCACACAAATGTCAAAAGGAAGGAGACAAACTACAAACCAAAGTCTAGGTACCGTCAGGGACTGCATTTGCGACCCGGAGTCCTACTGTGTGCTGGCCTGCAAGCGTCCTCAGCATTTCAGAGGTCTTTGCGTGTAAATAAAGCATTTCCTGAATAAAAAGATGATGAGATTGAACACTCTATCTACCACAGAGCGTTGTAACATTTTATTTTCGTCCTGTATATTCACTAGCTCTGTTTTTAAACACTAACGGTTAAATTTATCACTTGTTTAACTATCTTTTCCTTAGAAACAGCTTTTGTTTTTGACACGCAACAATTAACTTACTATCACCCATACTTAAATGTCTAATTTGCTAGCTCAAACACGTGCTTTACAAAGATAGGGCTGCATTTTATCGAATCACCTTGATAAACTGAGGTGGGGGTGATTAAATTGAATGTTTTAGTTTCCTTTTTCTTTTCATGATGGAATTCAAACACAATGCTGTTGCCTTTTAAATTTCCATTTGAAGATAATCGCGTTATTGTGGATTAACTACATGATTTTATTGATAAGATTTTTTCCCATATGTTTTCTCTAACAAATAACCCGAATGTATATATGTTACCACCTTTATTAAGATTAAAAATTAAGAAACTAAACCATGTTGTCTCACCGCATGGAATATTATTACCTCCAATCTTATAACATGCACTTCTCCAATCGTGATCAAAGCGTGGGGATGCTAGCACAACTTGGAGATTCAGTTTTTAAAGGAACCTCAGTCGAATAAATTGTACCAACTGCGGAATGAACTTGGATCCATTGAGACCCGATTTTCACATGTAAGCTTTTATCTGGGTCAGTGTTTTGTCGTAAGGTGACTATGTACATCGCTCACTGTGCTGTCATAAAATTGTGACTATCGTTCAATGGTTCTCCAGAACGCATAAGAGGCCTTACGGGAGATTGGAAGACAAAAAAGTAAAAAGAAAATATTACTTTTCCAAGAAATTAAACTTCTCAAACAAAACTATGTACCTACTTATATACCGATACATGGCGTATCATTTCATCTGACACAACAAATGTACAATTTAGTCGGGAAACGTTTGTAGAAAACACTTGACAGTGTTAAAGTAAAGAACACTTTCTGTTGTGTGATGGTCCATGGTTAGCTTTCGCCAGCTTCTGCGGACAGCATCAGCAGTGGTGTGAGTGGAGAGCACTGAGATCATCAAAATGTTCGCCACGAGCCATGAGTGCCTTTAAACACTTATGAATAGCTTACTTTATTTTAATAACTTTACTTGAAAAGGAGTTGAACCGCAAATATAATCAATATTGTAATAAGGTTATCTTAACCAAAGAAATCCTCTTTCACATTTTCATTACATGCTCCAACAGATGTTTGAAGTTGTTTTCACCTCCTTTCCACAAAATGATGTACGCAAGGACAAGCTACTTGGTGCTGCCAACACTAAAACCTGATATAATTAAATCACGAAGCATTAGGCGCTCAGCCAGGACTGGAAGAAACACATGGCAGCTATGACATCTGCATATCCTGCTCGGTGGAAGTATATGCATTTCATGCTTTACACAAAACCGAGAAAGGGCTGATTCTGCTTCGAGAATCCCACGACAGATTATGTGGTTCACGTAAAATTAAGAAAATCGTGAAAATAGCATCTGTTGCAATGATTACCTTATTTGTCAAGAACGCTCAAGTTCTACATTTCGAGCATAACATTCTTAGCTTTGTCCAGAGAAGCAGTAAACTCCAGAATGTCTACGGCACATTTAAAAAGTTTACATTCTAAGTACTCGAGCCATATTCAGCGTCGTTTCAAGTTCTCACTTCGCCTACCAGTTCAACCGCCGAAAAAGCACATAGGAAAACTGAAAAGGGTTTAGATAGTTTCTCAAATTCACTATCAGGAGAACCTGTGAACCTTCTCAGAAATTGATATATTCCGTGTCTACGCAAAATAAAAGATGCGCTTTTTACCTGGATTCACTGAAGCACAAAACAATGCTAAATACCCATTTAAGTGAATGCAAACGTCTTTAAAACACATTCAGTAAAGATAACTATTCAAATTCATCATGTAATTAAAGAAAGGAATTGGAGAACACCACCAAATCTTATGGAGCAAAGTCTGATTTTACACTTGAAGTGAACAGTATACAGGGTGATTAAGAAAACACTGACAACGCTTAGTATGCTGTGCTGGACGTCAAATCATTTTTCAAGATGGGGCAAATGCATATTTTGGACGCTGTGGGATGTCAAAGTATAAAAACGCTTCGTGGTGAAGGGAGTGCGTCCCACATTCAAGAAACCTTCACCAACTCATCTATAGCATTACATCGTGCTTTCATTTACAAAAAGGGTTCGAGTTGTCAACCTCCAGCCTGATTACAGAGCATACAACGGTAGTGCAGAAATTGGGCACACAAAGACTTGTAATTGCGTGCGAAATATTCCACACGTTGCTTGGATTCGTGCCATAAAGTCCTCTCCCTCCTTCTGCTTCAACCTAAACGTTAACAATGAAACAGTGTTGATTACTGTGTGCTGTTTGCGCATTCGGATTTTCTTCCGCCCACAAATGCATGTTGTGCAATTTCACGATGTCTTCTAGAGTCCTAAAACATCAGCGGTTAGAAGCAACTCAGAACGTCTCAGAATACCAGAATGTTTGCATTTGCGATGGAAACTTCTCCGTAAACTTTTGATCACGGGAGGTAAGAAAAAGGGGTAGGGAAAATCTCTTGCCCACGTCATTATGTGCATGCACCACATGGAACGTCACCCCTCATCTGTTCGTTTCCCGGAAAGTTGGTCTTCAGTTTTATGGAAATGCTTTACATAGTTATTTTAAAAGACAAATACAGTGAAACAGTTATTTAATGGCAAAACACACACAATATTAAATGTCAGAACACTTGTAGTCATTCAATATCAAACAATATTATACAACGTTCTAAAGCATTCTCCACCAGTGGCGGTGGTGATAAAATGGTTTCATTAGTAGTAAGATACTGTTGAATGGCAGGCCGTTTGTTTCAATTGTTGAAAAAATTGCTTAATTTCGTTTTGCGTTAATTAAATGTAAAGAAAATGAAACCTATATAACACTTATGTGCATTTATTGCCTTTTTTGACAACTGGAAGAGAAATTTTAAATTAAACAACTGAGCGTACCAACTCCAAACATTAATTCGAGTCAAACCGTGATTTCTAAATATCTGATGTGAATTGGTTTTTGCAGCAACAATCGTCCCGTAGATTTCGGATTTAAATCAGTCACCTAAGTTTGTCATGAAAACAAGAAAAACGAATATTTTAAAGAGGTGCGTTACTATTTTTATTAATATTTTTCTCTATCTCTGTTATTATATGCAGTCACGCACGTATGAGTTTTAATTCTAGATATTAAGATTCTTGAAGCTGTAGTCTGCAATAGCAGTAGCACTTATAGATGACAACTTTACAGTTTTGTAGTGTTTAGAATATGTCAACAGAATTTTGTACGTTACTTTTTTATCTTCCCTCGCAAAATGAGGATTTTCAGGATAAGTTAACTAAAGCTAAACGAAACTTATTTTGGAACCAAAGCTCATGTGTGTTTTATATTATATAATAAATCGTTGGAAGTCTCATGTGACATTAGTACAAAATTTTACGATAACCCTATAGAATGTTTTAAGATAAAACTAGCGGAGTTGGAGGAGAGTCAAAAAAAGGTGTATGTAAATACTCAGGAGAAAGAGTCTTGCTTCTTATGACGTTGCAAAAATATCTGCCGAGGTAGGAAAGCTCATACCATGGCGAGGTGATTATTCGTGCTTGTATAGCTATTTGCAAACGAGTACTTGGCAAGTTGGCATCTTGGGAAATCAACAAAGTACCTCTTTCGAACAACACAGTGAAACGAAGAATAATGAGATGTCTGATGACATAAAACAGGCTCTAGTTTTGAGGATCCAGACCTGCCACTTCTTTTCACTGCGAGCTGATGAAACCTCTGGTATATCAAAGCTATCGTTATGTATGGAAAGATTAAATTACGGATGATTTTAAAAAAAAGTCAAATTTTTAAATACTACAGCAGAGTGCATTTTAAATAAATTGAATTAGCTCTATTTTTATCAATTACTTTTACGTAGAAATTAAATGCTATGGAAGAAACTCAAACTGTAAGATATAAAATGCCTAGATAAGAGACTATAACATATTCCTTATTTATAGAGAAGCTTTAGCTACGAAACAGATCAGACCCATTACAAACACGTTGTTAACTTATAATTAGGTGTAAATGACTCAAATTTCAACAATGAATTAATCTCCTCAAAATTATGTTCACAAAATGGGAGGCTCTTATATGTAGCTACTTTTGCATTGTGCTTGGCTGTCATGAGAAAAAAATATTGCAGGGATAAAAAGACTGCTAAGACTACATTGTAGTCGCTCACTACTTGCGGCTGACTCAACAGCCATGTACAGTGGTTAACTGCAGCTGTAGTAGAATTCTTTTAAAAACTGTAGTCATACTTATAAAGACCTTATACTGTATTTAAGTTCTGCTACAAGCTTGTGATAGGCACTGTACCAGATAACGCTTCCTTATACATTGTTGACTTCAACTGCAGCTAAGTGAACACGTCATGGATTGAAGAGGCCAGCTGTGATAGCCCTACATACGGTCGGAAAACCGTCACCTGAGATTTTTCAGACGTTTAAGAAGCTGAACATCAGCAGGACACTTGCGTATTTCACCGCTGAGATTTTTAATGAAACTGGTACAACTGCTAACGGACCAAGATCGGGGCGTCCGTGCTCTGTGAGGATCAGCAAGTGCTGAAAACAGCGGCGGCTCGTAAATCCAGTGCGGAAACAAACAGTGATGGTTCATGAGATGAACATTTCCAGGAGATCAATTTCCAGATTGCTCAGACAAGCCCTTGGGCTCAAGGCTTGTCGCCCAGGTACTTCCCATTTCCAACACTTAGCAACAGAGAGACCTGATATGCAAACGCCTACTTGAGCGTTACGCTAATAACCGGCACAAAGTATCCTTTTTTACAGATGAAGTTTTTTTTCACAATTGAGGAGAGCTACAACTGCCAGAATAACACGAATGTATGCCAGGACTTCTGAAGAAGCTCGTGACATGGTCAAAAGTTCCAGAAGGACTATCACCCTGCCTCAATGTGTTTTGGTGGGGAGAGAGCTATGATGGTGTCACAAAGTCGCATTTCTGACGAAAATAGGTTAACACAACGGCCAAAATAAATTAAACAACACTCCTTGAGCCTTTGGTGAAAGACCTGAGTACCACTTTGCTCAAAAATGGGTACTGGACCTTCCAGCAAGATTCTGCACCAGCCCACTCCACCTTGGCTTAAGAAAAATGTTCCCGGTTTTATTGCTACCAAAACTGTCTGTAAGAAAAAGATACCCCAATATTAAGTGTCTCTAGCGACCCCTGAAGTTAGCAGTGGCGGATTTCCCCTGGAGACACTGCGTGCTGCTATTGATGATTGGTCCGATAGACTTAAGTCCTGTATCAGGGCAAAGGAGATTCATTTTGAACAATGATACGTGTAGTTACCACAGAATACATGTGGACACAATTTATCATAGTCAAATTAAAAAAAAAAAGTTAAGTACATTGTTGCTATTATAAAAAAAACTTTGTAACAGAACGTATGGCTAGACTAGGCAATTTCTATGTTTACCTATAGTGTCCTCACTTCCTTGACATATGTACACGTTACAACAAAGTATTTTAAACACGATGACTGATCAAGAAAGATTGGGACTGATTATTTCCCCGTAATTTCCTTGATAGTTACCTTAGCATCAAGCATATACGGGGGGGGGGGGAAGTGGGGTCTATAGGCGGCAGCACTATCATAACCGATGGGTGATAATGCTCTGTGTTGCAGATTCTGCTTGTACGAGTTTCGCATCACAAAATGGAGGTGACGCAAGAGGACCAGTACGGAATGACAAAATTCTCTTTAAGCTTAAAGCATACAACCTCTGAAACTTAAAGGAAACTGCAGCAAGCGTAACATGAAGATACATTACCTCGTGCAAGTGTTTAAATTCAAAGACGGCGTTAATCAAAGTGGACCTGGTGTTTCGGTCTCTGCTGTGACAGAAGTCAACATCAATACAATGCTGTGATTGTTCGTAAGGGTTGGCGGATACCCAGTAACTGTTGGGAAGTTCATACGACAGCGATTTTACAATTATGCACTATTATCTCTATATGACCCGTGTGTGTGCTCGTGGATGCCATGTCTGTTGACTCCAAAACAAAAAGTTGTGCTGTGAAGTGCTGCTGATGTACGAAATGTTTTTCTGGTGATGAGCCACGGTTGTATCAGATATTGAAGGAAAACAAGCAGCAATTGTGGAAATCGCCAATTGTCCAACATCAGAAATGCTAACGTTGTTCAACCTGAAGGGAAATTGATAGTGATCATGTTTTCTGTCTGTGAGGGACTAATTTACAGCATGCAGTTCTCCTCCGCACTGCTGTTACAGGAGCATACTACAGATCACATTATTGGCTACACTGAGGAAGCACATGGCAAAGAAACGACCACAATTTATCGGGATGGATGACAACGCACATCGCGAATCAAGTTTTGCGTTTTTTGGCTAAATTCAATATTACAGGTGTACCATATCCACCTTTTAACCCCGATCTCTAACGCTCATTTGTTCCCGTCACTAAAGGCAACTATTCGAGTTGAGAACTATAAGCAGTGCTCAAGAAATATGAAGGATTCTCAAGGATCTGACAAACAACGGCCTGCACCATTGTTCGGGACAGCAGAAAACTGTTTGAAGAAGAGATGCAGCTTAAAAACAACAAATGAAATGGAAATGTCAGATATCCCCGCACATTTCTTTTGGCGAAATGGTTATTCCGATAACCAGCTGGAAAATTTTAGATCAACACTGCAAGACATTAAACTGTCCTAGCACTGATGAGGTTGTTTCTCTTAAAGTAATTACATTTGCTCCATTTGATCATCCAGTAATTTTCGCGATATTCGTGTAAGCGCTGCTCATCTACCTTAACCACATACTCCCACATTCCTTTCCATCCCTTCATTTTTGCTCAGTCAATTCTGTTGATTTAATTTATTTACGGACGCTCTTTAACATCTCAGGTCATCAGCGTCCATTCAATTCAGGACGTGAAACGGCCGACAAATTTTGCTCAGAGGTCTCTTCTTTCAGACTGGAGGTTCTTTTACCGACCGTAAATGTACGACATGGGACCCATGGCTTTACTTCCCTTCCGAAGGAAGCCATATTTAGGATCTTTACGTTAGAAAAAAAAATCCATCAATCCTGGTCGGGATTGAACCCGCGATCTTGGGTAGAGGCAAGTATGGTTACCAATGCACCACTAGGACCTACTCAGCCAATCCTAACCACCGGTGTTCCTGCAGGTATTTACAGTAAGTATCACGCCCAGTGAAGCCATACTTGGCCCCGGAATGCTTTAGAGTGTGCGTGGTCCCACAAACTTATTAGGTTTTGAGTGATGAAAATGGTAGGCTTCTAATTCTAGATGGAACACATCGGTCAGAATGTAAGGAAAAGCTTGCAATGTATTAATCCAGAATGCAGTACGAACAAGATATATGATCGATGTTTTTGGCCGTCTTCCTACAGCATTAAAAATAAAGTCTACTCACAGCGATGCTCGATTTGCAGCTAATGTGAAATCTTTGGAGCGAGTCGTACAAACAAACTGCTAAAGAAAATTCCTGTTGCTAGACCTTGGACTACAGAGAGTCTAACCATGTGCTTACAAACGACTACACTGTCGCCCACTTTAGACCCAGGGTAACGCCTGGAACTTGCATTTGGGAGGAGCCTGGTTCGACCCCAAACAGGTCCAAGTTTAAAAGTTTCTCATTATTCGTAGAAAGAAATGTATGGTTATTTCCTTACCACTAAACACCAATTATATCGTTAAAAGAAGTGTAAAAATGAAATGAACAGAACAGTGAATCCAGCTACACAATAAGGTACTCAATCCGCACAATACTATTTTTAAGTTTCACATCAACAATAGCAAACTATTGTTGTGATACGATGATTGCAATGAAAGCAACAATAATAAGTCTAAACAAAATCTTTACAATTTAATTGATTCGTGTGTGTTTATGAAGCTTAATATTCATTCAGCACAACATTTGACTGCATTTCCTTTATATTGTTGCCTGAGAATTTAAATCCCTGTTCAGATGATTTTAGACTTCTTTAACATTTCTATATAACGTAACGAGTCGTGCAATTCATGTTTTCATTTAAATCATTAAACACGCACAAATTATGTTTAAAAATAAATAAAAAGTATACCATCGAAATTTGCTAATGTACATAAACTATTTAAAAGTTCTCTTTTTGAAATGCTAAAACATATTACGATTAATAAAATTAGGACAAAAATGAGAATAAATATTTCTTAAATAATTTTAATAAAGTCTAGAAAAAACTATTGGTTTGGATAACAACGAAAAAATATTCAAAGAAATAATTTCATTATAAAATAAGTTAACGTTTCATCAGACAATGCAGTTAAATATTTTTAATATTCACTATAGGTTTAAAACAAAAATTACTGTTTTCAAAATTAACAGCAATAACTACATGAAATTTTGTATGCAGAAACGCTTACATATCCTTAATGCGTGTGCACATTCATGGCATTCCATTCAAAAATGAAAGATTTTGAAATGTCATTATAGCCTTTACCTTAACAAAATGGTGTTACAGCCCATGAAACCGCCACGGGTGGCCGAGGTCGTTAAGGCACGGACTCGTGAGCGGGAGGTCTGCGGTTCGAATCCCGCCAGGACCGTCCTCCCTGACTGGGGTTTTTTCCAGGTTTTCCTCAGTCTTCATAACTGGCAAATGCCGGGGAGGTACCTAAACTTAGGCCTGGAACGCTTCCTTCCTTCAAAAAAAAAAAAAAAATATCCTTTCCCAATTTATCATTTCATCTCATGTATCATCAGTGTCCACCGCCTGTGGTGCCTCAGTAGTAAAAACGGGCGTTAAACACTACTCAAAAAAAAAAAAAAAAAAAGCCCATGAAATTTGTATTTCAAAATATATCATTCGCCCGGGAGATTTTCAAAAATTAACAGCAATAAGTTGCTAATGTATTTTTGTTTCTATAGCCAAGAAGTCAATATTTATCTTAAATTACAGAAATTAAATTCAAGTTATTTTTAGGCAATATCTTACCTAAATCCATGACCCACAGTGCAATTTGGTTATATTTACTGATATAAACTGTTTTAAAAACAGGAATTCGAGCAACAAGAGCTCATTCGTCCCGCGTATGACACAAAAATTGTGTTAATGGAGGATTCGTATAAAAACTTTTACTAATGATAAATCTAAGCTAATCAGGTTAAAAGTCAAATACTATGATTCAGGCACTAAAAGACAATCAATGCTTATTCAATGTACATGACCAGGCAGTCGAACATGTGTTATTCGAGTGTAATTAATTAGAAATATCCTCTTTTCGAAATATAATGCTAATGATGGAAAGTGAACATATAATAAAACCAAACAAGTACAAGAATACACAAAAGATTGTAAACTATATGGAATCTATAGATTAACGGCCTAGTGCATCGTTGTCGATCAAATCCGTGCTGATCGAGGGTTAATGAAACGTGATCATTGACCGGGGTGAAATTATAGTTGCGGTGTATCATAGCTAATTCTCGTTCATCGAACCGCCATAGCTGAACGATCACGATTCTACGATAATTACTCAAAGGAAGGCATCTAACTCTATAGTGAAAGAGATTGTAGTGCAATTACAATCTCCTTGTCTATATCGCTTTGCGTATGTGTGTTTGGTTACCATATTTAGATAAACGAAAATGGAAAACAAATAAAGGCCTCCAAAGCTTTCTCAAATGAGATAGACGTTCTGTTGCAACCAGCTATCTCATATTGCAATAAACTGGAAAATAAAAAGGAAAAGGAGACATGGAATGATTTAGTCATGCATTTCAACATGACACCAGGCGAGTTCTAGTTATCAAAAAATATATATTGCTATTTGTTAAAACAGCATGAGTCTGCAGTGTAAATTTTTATTCATGGGTGAAAGGGTGTTGCGGTTAGTAGAAAACGCTAATCTTCGAGTCAGTTCATTTACTAGCCACCACACTGTATCATCCTTTGATAACCGGAATCTTTCTTCAAATTTCCTATCCCCATGCTCTTCAAAAAGGTCCCCTCTTTCTACAACGACGCTGGTACCGAATTAAGTAATCTTTCAAACATTGATGAGGATGGTGCACTTGGCCACTGCATAGAATGCAGACTTAAATCAATAAATGGGAAAAGTGTAGTATATAAGTGCCTAAATAATAGGTTAAATAGACATAGTGAAGAACATTCGGTTACTTATTAAACAATATTATGCTAAATCTAATAATTATACATAGAAAAAACGTGAAGTTTAATCAAAACCAACTGAAATACGACTTTAAAAGTTCATAAGCCACAGTAAGAAAAGATAATTGTTCAATGGAACATTGTTAATTCATATTTGTAAACACTGTGCAAACCTAGCATGTAGTATTACTTTTATTGTTATGAGTCCTGTATAATTAAAAAAAAAGTGCTTTAGGCACCAGAGTGTTCACATACTGGAAAGTCAAGAGCTCGATTCTCGGTTTGTGCAAGCTGCCATCAACGTTCTTCTTCCTAGTTAACTTCTTTCGCTTCTCATTCCATTAGTTCTTCCTCTTCGTGCCCTATGTATTTTTAGAAGAGGAAGAAAAGGTGATTTTAGAAAGGAAGAAAGAATGAAAAATAAAAAGGATCTTTCTTTGATGTTCCCAGGAGAACGTCCTTCTATCTCTTCTACTCTTGCTGACAAAAAAAAAAAATATGAATGAAAGTCTAATTTACTTCCTGTCTCGTTACACACAAAAAATGAAGGGGAAAAAAAGTACAAGAAACGAAAAAGTCTACATTATTATTATTACTACGAAGGAACGGTTAATGAACCTCTGAAACACCTCGACCTATGGAAATAAGCTGCGTCAAGAGTGGCGTGACATTTTTGTTCACACTTTGCTCACCAATTTTCAACATCAGCATACTTGGGAGCTGCTGATTCAGGAGATTCGCCCACAATCGGTGACGTCGTTAAAATGGTTATTATCATGAAATCTACCCTTTGATACAATTTTTTGGGGGGAACAAGACCGTAAAATGCTGCTATATCACACACTATTTCACTCTTGCCAAGTAATTTCGATCAATAAAAGGTGCGGAAATGCTGTGAATGTTTTAATCGCCAAGAGCTGAGTCTGCCCTCGTTTCTCTGTATGCGCTGCATTCAATACACTTGAAAGTTCGTCTTGATTTGTGGTTCTGTATTTCGTTTATTTTTATTTTTTTTTATTTTTTTATTTTTTTTTTTTGTTCCCCCTCCTCATTAAGGAAGCTTTCACAATTTTGGTTTCGCTGTGAGACTATAATAACGTTTGGAAATCTAACAGAAGAAAATGCAATATAATTACGTATATTTTAAACATAAATTCACGAAATATTCTTATTAAATAATATGTAGGTTTGATTTTCTATTCCACTATTTCACTTATAAAACGTCATCATAAAATCGACCAATGAAATGAAACAAAAATTCAATTTTGACCAATCACAGCCCGATATTGAAGTGAAATTTCTGTAAAGTTGCATCAAACCCCTTTACCACGCGAAGTGCATTCGTCTTCTGATCAGTGTAGCCAACTCTATGCCTCCACTATAATTCCTGAGCATCATACAGATTAACTAAGAACATATTCGCAATACTAAAAGTGCAGAATTCTACTTCCACATTTTCTTCTACTAATTCCTAAATGTCCTTTGTATCCAAAGAAATTGTAGCCCTTTCATTCAAATTTGATGTTTTAATAACTGCACATTTTGCAAATGTAATGTGTATTCGCTCAAAATTTGTTTATCCACATTCAGTCAAAGAGTGTGAAATAATTTATGACTATTTCACTTATGTTAGGCAATCATAACATCAACCAATAAAACGAAACAAAATTTTGAATTTTGACCAATCAGAGCCCGATATTGCAGTGAAATTATTGAAAAGTTTTACCAAATCCGTCTTATCGCGCGAATGCATTTGTCTTGTGGTCAGTGTAGCAGCTCTATACCTCCATTATATAATTCCTGAGCACGAATCACTGACCGCTTGTCTGTGTTTTCAGTAATTGTAAATTTAACTTAATGTATATTCATTCAAGCATTTGTTTTTGTATATTCTGCCACAGTCTGAAATCATTTTGTAAATTATGTAACAATATCTAAGCAACCACTAATCTTAAACACGTTGTTCAAAATGGTAAAAGGTTTTTCTTTGTTTCGTTTTACTCAATTGGTATCTTAAATCGAACGGTAGCGATTTAGTCTATTTCAGTCTCACTTTATTCATAAATATAACGTTCTATATACTTGCTAATATTCTGTGCGCTAATTTCAAATATATATTGCTTTTATTCTGATTCTAATAGTGAAATAGCTTAAAACCGATATTTGGCTATTTATCTTTTGGATTACTGACAATCGACATTCGCCTGTTGCAAGATGGCTTGAAAAGTTTAAGTATTCATAATAAAAATTACAATTATTACTGTTTTGTAAGTCAAGTTTATAGGGTTTATATTTAAATTCTTCTTTTATACGTGAAATAGTCCTAATCAATATTACTCGAGAGTTTGAGCTTATCGGCAATCTCAGACACTCTTTCGGTATTACTATTTATGTTAATTGTATCTGTAAAATAAGAACTGTTTGTGATACTGTTAACTCTTTTCTTCAGTGTATCACTTAATCCAGTAAGAGGAAAGATATTCCGTGATCGGGATTCTATTAAGTAGAAGGCTATAAGTTAATACAACAAAATTACCTATTTCTTTTCGAATCGGTGTCTCCAATTCTCGGCAGAGTTGCATCCTCCAGAACCAATCACACCACGCCTCTTTAGAGACGACACATACCTCCTGTTCATAGGACGCAATACCGGACTCTCATACTGGTGACCCCCTTGAATTTTCCTTGACAGCTAGAAACGAGAAAAAATCACAAGGAGCTGCATCTGGGTATTCGGAGGTTAGCTCCGATTTTGGTACAAAGTCCATTGTTTTCAAAACGTTGTGTGTAGAGCATCTTCGCAGTATAGCAACAATCCCCTCAACGTAGACTTCGGTCTTCTGTTCGTGTTATGAAGACCCTTGAGAGGCAAATTGTACTGTACCAATAGGCAGTGATCATTTTTGTTTCCTGGAGTGAAATGGATACAATACAGCCTTGACGATCATCATCCGCCCTACACTTCGACATTGCTTAACCATCGCTAGGGAAGACGAACCACCTGATACCATTTCATTGTTGCTGTCTCTTTTCTTTAGCGAGGTTGTGGGATATCCAACAATAATAAAGCTTCCTCACACGAATACATTTCTGATATCGACTCCTTTAATCTCCTTCCAAGTCACTCACGGCTGTTCTTCACCATGGCTTCTACACGAGTCGTGTTTTTCAGCCTTTTCGTGGAAACCCCATGTGCTCTTAGTGCTTCAAGCCATTTTAAACACTGCAAACTAGTTACAAACTTGTATAGTTACTAAGTAAGTTAAGTGAATGGATTAGCGACAACAAAAATGAGATCGGTGACCTAAAAGTTACCTTACGTTCATCCTAAGGACTGAGTAAAAACCTTGGGCAGGAAGCTTGCTTGACCAAACTGAAATTTTAACAGGCTCAGCATCCGAGACAAACACGTTACCCAGCGGTTAGAATGTCATGATTTCTTTTAAATGCTCGCTGATGATACGCAATGATTTTCTGCTTTACAGACTAAGCATTCCTTTAGCGTCGAGCACACTCAATATGTTTCCTTTGCTTCCATAATTGTATGGTTAATTATATTTCCACGTTTCAATTAATTGCTATTGTCATATAATTCATTTTCCATTACTTCAACGTTCTTCCATTTATTGACTGGCATAATTGGTTCTTATGCATTTGTTAACTTCTCATATTTTTTAATGAGTCATTTCAGCATATTAAATATGTTTCTAAGCAAATAAAATATATTTTACCTTCAAATATCAAGTGAGGTTTTCCCTTCCTTTGTATAAGTTCAGGGACGCTAATATCTTGTGATTTCATCTATGATTATCTTGCATTTAACAAAATGTTCTTACCCGCACTGTTCTCTTTTTCCCTCAGGGAATGTTGAGCCACCAAAGGATGCGAGCACATAAGGAGTTTGAATAAGCTTTTCTTGGTGTAATCATAGTGAACTAGCAAGTGTATCTGATTGAGATAGGAAACTTCGGTACTCCGGAAACGCTCCAGTCGCAAGTTATTAGCTAAAGGCGTTTTTCGTAGGTTGTAGGAGATATAACAATAGTATAACGAAAATATGTAAGCCACATCATGGGGTTGGAAAGAAACGTCATTAATACAGTGCCGATGGCTTGAATTTTTAAACTTTACTGCGGGATATTTCACTTGTTCGTCAAGAAATATGAATTCAACATAAAGGCACGGTTCATTTTTCATATGGTGTTTGTTCCCTGAAATGTGGATAGGAAGAGGAAACCCTGTTTAGTGGCCCGATTGTTCACCTGACCTGACCTGACCTCACTTTTCTCTTGTGGAGTTATGTGAAATGTCTTGCCTATGAGAGACTTGGAAGAGATTGAAGAGGATCTCTTGGCAAGATTACTAGCTGCTTGTGACATCGTTACAACGATTTCAAGATTGTTCGATCGGATAAGACAAAACTGTGAAGTTGTCGTGCCTGCATTGAAGCTGGGAACAACTATTGCAAATGTTTTCGCAGCTTGTGAAATGGTGCACGTATTATAAAATAATTACATACACAAAGATTCATAAGTTTCTTTATTCAACTTTCAGACGTATCCCAAACAACTTTAACGTATAACTTGTGACTGAGGTGTTTCCGGACAAGAGTTCCGTATTGCATATTGATAAATTTACCCTTCATCATTCCTGAAAATGTGTATCATCAATACGGAAACAGCCGGTATAACTAATGAGTTTAGTAACTAATTATACTTCTTAATCCATGCTGATAACAATCTCGATGGTTTACTTATATCACTGAAATTTTTTGTTTCTAAATATTTCTGACTGCGAGGCCCCTCAGCAGTTTTAAGCTTTGCTTTCTTGTATTTTAAAGAAAATATCCTTCAATAGCTACTTTTAAGGCTTAGGGTAGGGTCATCGATCTGCATATAAACCATAGCTTATTGGAGTAATGACATTTTAAAACGCAGAGACGACAACCTTGCGCTGGGCTTAAGGCGAATGCCGTCGGATTCAAGATTCATTTAAGTTTAAAAAGAGCTCATCAAACGCAGATGGCATTAATTGTTTGTAAACCAATCCGCAAGTTACACGAAGAGGGAAATGCTATTCTCAGTCTCAGCTAAGAATGTTCCTGTTGTAAACATCCAGGAGGGGTTTTCAATAGAGTAAAACGTGCTGAGAATGTCAGACAACGGTAAATAGCATACAGTGAGGGAATAACTTCCTTAACTTTTCATTTACGTATATTCCCTTATAATGTCATTGTGTTTTTACAACATTATAACTAGTTTAGCAGTAAACCTGTTCTATTACCACACCGAATGGAAGATACGGTATGTCATAGACTATTTTCATGATTCTATAATTTTAAGTAATTTTGTACGTCACAGTTGTATTAATCGAAATTCTTATAAATGTAGCCTACAGATCAAGTTTAAGTATTGAGAAATTTCTGGGTTTACGAATAATGGTTAGGTTAGCTTTAGTTTTAAGTATAACAAATGATAAACCTGTATTGCAATGCTTCCACATTTCCTTCATCGTAATTGTACAATTCACTATAGTAACGTTACAAGCAGGTGGTGTAACGTATTTAGATGCGCAATCTGGTACACTAAGGCTCTTTTTCTTTCTATTGCAAAAGTACCTGTTTTGTGCTCTGAGAATTGTTCTATAGGAAAAGATATATGATACTGAGGTCTTTTTTTTTTTGATTGATTTATTTATGGACGCTCTTTAACATCTCAGGTCATCAGCGTCCCATTCAACTCAGAGCGTGGAACGGCCGACAAATTTTGCTCAGAGGCCTCCCTTTCAGGCTTGAGGTTCTTTATCGTGCCGTAAATGTACGACACGAGACCCACGGCTTTACTTTCCTTCCGAAGGAAGTCATACTTAGGATTTTTACGCCCGAAAAAATCCATCGGTCCTGGCCGGGTTCGAACCCGCGTTCTTGGGTGTAGGAATTCTGAGGTTTCAAACACACGGTAAGGATTAATACCGTAAAGTGTAATTCGTACAAATATGGCCTTAAAGCAATAAGATATATTTTATTGCTCTTCTCAGATATATTACAGTAACTTGAATAAGTGGCTAAATTAAGTGTGTTTTATAATAATTGTAATTATAAAGGTGTTCCTTCATCAATAATTCATGTTTTATTACAAACTTCACAAATTCATCAGGTATAGGGTCTAACTATTCTTTTAAGATGGTTATTTTTTTATGAAAATAACAAAAAAGTTTAGTTTAATTTTGTTCTTTATCCATTTTTAAAACATTGGAGATTTCTAATTTTTAAACACATCAATCAAGCAATTAGGCGGGTTTCTTATGGAAAATTATACGATGAATTGTCTTTACATGTCAATACTTATTTTGCAATAAATTTTACAATCTTTTTATTGTAAATCTTTTGAAGCATTGGGTGCGTTTTTTATAGCGAACTTCAACTGTCATGTTGCGTATGTTCTGATGGTTAATTTTAACTGTTTATCTGTGAATGTGAAACAAAAGAGGTACATTTCTAAGCTGGCACAGTTAGCAATGCATAGTATCTAAATATTATTAATTTTCGTTTGAGGCTGCAGCGGTATGAATGTAAGGAAAAGGGTGCCCTTACCTAGGACGTTTATTAATCTACGTCACCTGGCACGTAAGTAATTGTGAATAGTTCCTTTAAAAAATCTGATCTCAAACTCTTTAATTTTCACTATTTATAATTCCTTAGCGTTTATCATACAACGAAACAACCTGTCAACAACTTTTAGTTCGCTGTTGCGGAAAATGCAGATGTTAAGGAGTTAATAGCAAGTAGTAGAATTCCTGCACTACAATAATGTACAAAACAAAGAGTATTTCAGAAATGATTAGCGCTGTGAGATTACAAAAAAAAAAGGTACAAACTAACATTGTTTTTCCAGTTAAGAGGAATGTCATAAATCCCCTTAGGTGTAAAATCACAAAAATGGTGGGTTTGTGTAAGTGTATATACTATTCGATGCTTTTACATCTAAAACAAACTTTTTCTAATAACTTTATGTATAATGACAATGTGTACTAGGTTCATTATCGTTAGTGTCCGATCTGTGTGCTTCATTGTATAAATTTGTTCAGTTGTTCCTCCACTACTGTTTCAAATTACATATATGGCACAATAAAAAGTAAACTACTAATAAGGAAAAGGTATATTAATATAGTCAAAAAAGTTGTAACAGGAGAAGTAAAGCGGAAATATCGATAAAGACGTTGATGCTAAAACCGTTATTAGTTGAATGAATAGAGGTATCATGCCTTGGAAAACATTTTATACACGCAAGGGGAATAAAAAAAAAAAAAAAAGCGAAAAATATTTTTTTTAAGAATTCAGCATCAAGGAACATGGGATTCTAGGATAATATTTTATGGTATGACAAATGCACTGAACATTTACCACAGAGACGCCTGAGTTTCAGTGTAACGTAATCAAACAGGTCAAAACTGACCCAACATGATGGAGGCAGGCCTTTTGCTTAGAGATAGTACAATGGACAATTATGCTTATCTCAAGCATTTGAAAAATATGGCTAGTAAGGTTTAGGAGATAATTTCCATTTTCAACAAGATAATGGTACTAAGCACACTGCAGTATTGTTCCCCAACCGCCTCACTTGGACTGAAGCTTAAATCTGAGACACATTTAAACAAAGCTCAACTGAAGGATACTTTCAGACTGATGCTTACTTTATTCTACAAGTCTGTTACCTTAATGGTAATTGCAAAAAATTGTCATGTTCAAATTTCTATCTAACTATCCCATTTTCTAATGCACAGTTTAGTTTCTAAACAGTCTTCTCTATTTTTTCACTCTGTTCACTTTTCATCCACTTAACTCCACTACTCCTGCTCTACTCCAAGCAAATCCCTTCCTTCCTCCTACGTATTCTTCCCATACCCACTCTTTCTTAAATATCCTACAGTATTTCAAGGTACTCTTATCTTGTAAACTACTCCATATTTCTTATCATCTATTCTTTGTTTCACTTTATTCCACAATCCTTCTATATCTAAATCTCTTGTAGCATTTTCTTGGAGATAACCAAACTTCTTTTCCAGTTTATTTCCTCTTGTGTCCATAAGCAGTGGTTAGCTATATTTCCTTACTCCCATTTTCAATATTTCAATATATGTTTAAATATCTTTCCTGCCAACTCTTCCCCATTCAGTTAATGCTACCCCATTAGGTGCTTCCCTTGGAATTCCAATGCCATTTTACAAAATTTCTATGAACATGATCAATATACTCCCAACCATTCTTTGTTCTCCTAATTTCAACTCCCTACATCATTTTTAATTCAATTGTAGCTGAATAAATTCTCTCAATTCTCTCTTCACTCACGCTTGGTATGTTCTTCAATAGGTTCTTATAATAGTAATAGTTATTGCAATGTGACAGAAACTATGTAACAAGAAAATATCTGCATTCAGTATCAAAAAGTAAAACTATCTAATGAGAAACTATCAGAAATTCTAATACTTTTTTCTCCAGCATTTCTCATTCTTTTCTTCTTCTTCTGTTTTTATCTAGGGTATTTATTTTATATTGCCTTCCTCTACCTATGTCTTTATGGTTTCAACTATTTGATATGAAATACATCTTTGCTCTACTTTAACCATTAATTTTGCTAATTACAATTTTGTAATTGTACAATTGAATACGCACGTCTACCTCTGTATATTCTGTACACAGCTCTGGCATCACACTTCTCCAAACCTGCCATCAGGATCACTTTTGGGTGAATTTTTTTTACCAGTGTTTAATGCCCATTTTCACTACTGAGGCACCACAGTGTTAGACATTGATGATACATGAAATGATATATTGGGAAAGGATTTTTAAGGAAGAAAACTTCCAGGCCAAAGTTTAGGGTACCTCCTTGGCATTTGCCATTTATGAAGACCAAGGAAAACCCGGGGGGGGGGGAATTCAGAGAGGACAGCCCAGACTCCCGCTCACGAGTATGCATGACCTTGGCCACCCTTGTCAGTGCTTTTTGGTTAGATACACATTAATAATGTTCTGAGATACAAATATGGGCATTAATCTTAGGGGTAATTACACAAAAAGTTCTTGGGAGTCAAAGTTCTTAGTACCTAAAGGAATCTAAACTGAAATGTTGACAACAGCTCATGCTGAAAATTTAATCGTTCACAAGTGTTGAACTATTGTACTAGTGACAAATATTTTGACAGGAAACAAAAGTGAATTTGACTATACTGTTGATCTTATGCATATGCTCAAAATTAAATTTGCTCCAGCAAAAACTGCACAAGTCGAAATAAATTTTTCTGCCTTCAAACTTATACTTACATACAAAAGATACAATGCATCTTTGGAAAAACACTTGTATTTTATTGTTAGGTAAACTATGTAAAATAAGTGACTAATGATAACAGTATAATCATAATTATCTAAACCAGATCATATTATAATCTTAAGTTTATTTTGAAAAGTTATTTTCATAGAAAAATGAACAAACTATAAAATATGTCAGTTAGACAGTGAAACTGTAATTTTTCTTATGATGAAAACAATATTTTATAAGAATAGATTCTAATTCTGTTTTTTGGGTACCAAATTCAAGTAATTTTTTATATTGTACATTAGTTACATTAGTTTGTATCCTGATATTTAATGACTTAAGTCCATAATAAAGCAGTTGTAAACTTTTATTCCAGCTTCACAACGCATATTTTTAGAGCTTATTTTAAGTTCAAAAACTGCCATTTTTGATTCATAAAAGCCCACTGTCTAATCATAACTAAAAATTTGTATGCAAACCATTTTTCTGGTTCTATTAGCAAGAGGCTCACATTTACAGAAAGTGTATGCTATTGCCAATCTACAGCCCTAGTTAACATAAGTGTTTTCAGTCTCAATGCACTGCCACAGGTGATTAAAGTTATTAGGTGCAGACTCGTAAGTGGGAGGTCTGGAGTTCAAATCCTACCAGGACTGTCCTCCCTGACTGATGTTTTTTCCAGGTTTTCCTCAGTCCCCATAAATGGGCAAATGCTGGACAGATATGCTAAACTTAGACCTGAAACGTTTCCTTCCTTTACACACACACAAAATCCTTTCCCAATATATCATTTCATTTCATGTATCACCAGTGTTCACTGTCTGTCGTGCCTCAGTAGGGAAGAAAAAGAGAGAGAGAAAAAAAAAGGTCTCAGTGCACGTTCAGATTAGTTGCCTGTAAGACATAATTCATCTGCCATGCCACTCACAATGATGCCAACGGTTTCTAATAAAGGCATGTTTTCAGTAATTTTATATTTCATTTAGTTAGTACTTGTTGCAAAGAATGAGGCATATTTCTGCAACTTCCCATTATCATGGTGACTGTAACTTTATTATTGAATGTGTCTGTTAAAATTAAAGCAAACAATAACTTCTGATATTGGAATGATGATGAGACTATGAGCAGTTCAGATTAATATCTAAATCACAATATATATATCTTGGATTTTGTAGATACAAAACTGGGAAGTGTGCTAACATAGGAAATCAATAAATGGCTGTGCCAAAGATGTTGGTTATCTGCTATAATTGATTATGCTTTTAAAATAAAATTTAAAATAATTATCATTATCCTACTCTAGAGGTTAATGTTGTTGAGATGCTTGCTTTCTCTCTAATCAGTTATTTAGAATAGTTTAACGATCAATGTCACCATTTTAAGATTGGTTTCAGAATGTCCAACTGAAAAATCTTTTAGATACTCAAAGATGATATCATAATGTCTTGCCAGATATATGCACTTACAAGTGCTGAATCTACTCTTTTGCAAACACTTGATCATTCCACATCTCACCCTCCTCTCTCCATTGTACTGCGATAAGCTCTGGTTATCAAGGAAGCTGTGCCATACACCATGAAAGTTTTGTTACATTCAGAGTGACATAAAGCAGGCCACCTTTTCATGCCCTAATCTAATCCATAATGTTACAAAGCTAAGAAACAATTTTGTTAAATATATAGCAGGCTGCTCTTGATTTTATAAAAGTTTAATATTACTACAGTAAAACTGCTGTTTACATTCAAAGAAGTAGGTGCAGGCATGTCTTAAGCACACAAGTGAAAAGCAGTGTAGCTCCCTGTTCAAGTGATAATCTTCACAATTTTTTGCAAAAATACATTACAGATAATATAACTTTTTTTTGAATGGTGTTAAACACTGATTTTACTACTGAGGTCCCACAGGTGGTGGACATTGATTATACATGAGATGAAATGATAAACTGAGAAAGGATATTTTTTAAAGGAAGGAAAGCGTTCCAAGCCTAAGTTTAGGGTATCTCCCCAGCATTTGCCATTTATGAGGACTGAGGAAAACCTGGAAAAAACCTGTCAGGGACGATGGTCCTGGTGGGATTCGATCCCCAGATCTCCCACTCACAAGTCTGCACCTTAAAGACCTCAGCCACCCGTGGCAGTAATATAATATAACTGCATTTGTGACATAATTGTCACTGATTAGCTGGTGATTATTCCATCTGGGATTGTTACTGGTGACAAGAAATGATGCCTCAGTGTCAGACAGAAATAAGTCCTAACAAAAATATAACTCATAGTACAAAAGTTGGTGTCCATCCATATAAGGCAATGTTATGTGTCTAATGGGACAAAGAAGAATCATGGTGAATTCTCAGGATTCTGGGTGCTGTCAGATTTTACTACTAAAGGATAGTAGCAGCCAGAAGTCGAGAATTTAATCATGGACATGAACTGTGGAAGTTTACATCTTCACATAAAGAAGAATCAGGAATATATTCCCAAGAATAGTTTCAATAGCTGAAATGCCTTACAGTCACAATTCAAGAAATATTACTGGGAAGGCTGTATCAAGAATTGCTACATGCTGAGAAGCAGCTACGCAGGAGATATGCCCTGATTTCTACTTATCATGCTTTCTATCCAACAATCTTCAATGAGCTTTGTTTGATAACTAAAATACTCTTCCAGCTGGCTTGATGACTTCTCAAACTCCCAACAAGCAGATTTCTCCAGACATGCAATTGAAAAGCTACCCCAGGAATGACAGACCATTACAGATAATGCAAAAGGAGATAATACTGATTAATTTCAGTTTTATGTTCATCTCCAATGAATATCAAATAATACTTTTATACAGCAATAAAGCAATACAAACTTATATCATACATACACAAATACATATCCACATGTTCTCTGCATTTATTGTCAGGATTACATTTACATTGAGCTAGTAAACAACATAAGACTTAAGGAATTGTTTATTTGTTTATTCTATGTTATCTTGTTAATTAGTCTTTTGAAGTAATGATTATCATTTCCTGTATGTTTACCATTTCTTACATTTCTAACATTTTTGCTCTTTTTGATCAAATCAAAGGCTTTTTAGTAGCTATAATCATAATATAGAGTTTTTCTGTGACCTTCTCCAATCTATTTTGTGCTTATTTATATTTAAATGGCATAAAAATATTGAAAATAATGAATAAAATATATCCACATGCACCAGAAGAATACATAGGGCTTTCACATAAAACCATGTCACATGCACAGCATTTTGAATGCCATCGGCAGGAAACACCTCGACATACCCAACTGCAGAATCAAACAACGTGTGCAGGATAGTACTTTTTACATTAAAGCCTTAGGGTTTAATAATTTAGGATTAATGCAATGCTTTTAGAAGGCACTTCAAATTAAATTAAATTGGAAAAAGTAATAAACATGCCTTAAAGTGCATGATGGGTCCTCCTAAAAGTGCCCTAATATGAAATGAAATATGTAATGACAATTATTGCTAAAACTATTAAGCATTACAATTCTTCAATAAAATTTCTAAAATTCACTCAATGCAAGTACAATTATTTTCCATAACTGCAAAAAGGAGTAACTGTTGCACGCTACTATAAATGAAATGTAAAATATAATAAATGATCAACTGGAAACTACTTGCACCTTAATAGTTTCACATGTTTGAGTCCTTTATTGAGTTGCATAATTTTGCAACTTTGTGCAATTAGATAATAAGTACTCTTTGGTCGACATGTGAGTACTGACTCACTGTTACTTTCAAAGTTGTTTACCAATGAAGACAAAGATAGAGACATTGTGTACACATCAATGCTTAATCATAACATATATTAATTCATGATCTAGTGTGTTCAAAAATATAAAACCCTACAGGCAGAAGAATTAACATGTGTTATAGCACTCAATGCATCATTATCATATCAATGTTCATATTAAACTGTTGTCTCATTCCCATTTTTTTTTTTTGGAGTTCAGTTCACTATACAAAATCTAGTTAACTATCCAAAATGCAATATCAATTCATTGTCTTATTAGTTTTCTGTAGTTCTTAGATACACATTTCATATTACAAGATGAAATGTCAAGACTAACAAATACTGATTGAAAATGCATCTCCCTCACCAAATGAATTTTCAGAAGGTGACAGTGTATCTGGTCAAGTGGAAAACCTGAAAATCCTTCATACAGTTAACAGAACATAGCCTCTGAGGTCTCTGCAAATGATGCATATTCTGAGGTATTTAAAAATTCCTTATTGCAATACGCACAACCTAACACTCACACACATAGATAACCAGAAAGAAGAATATTGTTATCCAACCATTGGGTGTTAAACAATAAGCTCCGAATACAAAAAAAATGGAAGTGAATGTTATGGTGGTTGTTTTTCCCAGATAGTTTACTGAGAGAAAAAATTGCAATTACTAATTTGAAGCTTGCAAAAATTCAGGGACACTACCCTAGAAAAATTTATGCACTTGATACTTGATTTATAGGCTGAGATATTATTTAATACAAGAAATTGTAACAAACATGTTTCCTCAAAAGAATATCTTTCAAAAATTGTCACAGGAATTGTTAAATAACAATAACTAAATACTATAATGTTGCTCAGTGTTGTGCAGCCATAAGTTCACATGTCGACCAACAGTAGGATGTAATTATCTCGACCTACACTGGAATCCATCAAAGCATCTACCATCTCTGACAGAAGTGATGTTTACAAGGAACTGCACCAAAGACATTCTAAGAACTGCCACAAAAAGCCAGTCAACTCCCTCTTCCAATCATATTTGTATAACAAACATGCAGATATGTGAATGTAACCCATGGTCAACCGTGCCAACAGCATATAAGCATGTACTTAAGGCAGTAACTTATGCATTAAGATAGTTTTGGTACTGTAACTCACCCTTGATCTTCAAGGATTTCTTCCAGTTCCATGCATTTTACTTCAACTTTTCGCTTCCTCTCGTGGTCCAAAATGTCACGATTTGGTTGTCGATTGCTGGTAGCTTCCAATTTTTCCAATTCCTCTTCAGTCTTGTAATGAACTTTGTCTTTATGTTTACGAACAAAAGCCCAATTACGTTGCACATAACCATTAGTTCCTGAGCCTCTTGCAGTGGGCAAACCAATTCCATTATACATCTTGGGGGCAATTCAGTCCTACAATAAACAACGCTTGAAGATGGCACAGAAATATGTAATGTAACAAATTCAGAGATCTGTGATTTAATGGCTTTATAAAACTCAGAATATACTTACTGTTAAAACTCTGTGATGAATTATGCTCCCTTTTATCACTTTAGCTTCCAACTATTTTTTCTGATTCTGTATAAATGTATCACTAATTGATGATCAGCATGATCCATTCTTTGGTTTTATGCTCAAAGTGATATATTTCTGAAAAAGTACACCAAATTTTTCAACCTAAGATAATTTGCTACACATAAGCTAGACACAAACTAATGATTGAAACCACTAGTTTATCGACCGACTTGCAGTACTTTTGAATCCCAAGAATTACACCTCCTCCAGGCTTATAAATCACTTACCAATGAAAAGTAACGTATATTATTGTTGCAATTCAATTGAATTCTTAGTTTCAGTGTAAAACAACTAAATTCCACATTAATTAAAGCCCAAATGCCTAGACTCAAAACAAAACGCTTCCATTTTGCGATTTCAAGATTTTACATTTCCGTCACTTGGTGCGCTAACATACGCATATAACTACATTTCAAACATGGTTGATAAGTTGTTTTATAATACAGTTTTGGCTCAAACTTTTTCCCCGTGTGGTAATCACCTGCTAGTGGGAAATATATATGGAGATGTAGCTGTGTTCGAGTAGGTAGAATTCAATAATGGTTAATCATTAGGTATAACTAATGCATAAGTAGAAATGTTTACGATACCAATTGGTAAAAGTTGCGGTCTATTTGAACATTCTATTATGCTATCACGGAAGTATTTTCGTCACTTTTATAGATGCTAAAACTTAAAATTAAAACCACGCTTAAGAAAACTGATAATTCTGGCCCTTTAATAACTAGGATTAACGATCGTGTGCAGGTGAAATAATACAGATACACAAATGAAATGCACATACCTCAGTTGCTACTGTCAATGGCAACTCTTGGCTTATAACCGGTTACAGATATAATATATAGCGTTTTCATGTTTTCCTCAAATAAACCCCATGTGTTCTACATGAAAATGTGATACTTCATAATTTAAATTTTTTATGCTTTTTTATTTAGTGTAGCAAGCATATACGGCACGTAACTTGGTGCCATCAATCTAGAATCCATCAGTCACCTACATTTTCTAAGGTGTTTGAGAAAGTAATGTACAATAGGCTTTACCATTACCTTGAAAGTAACAACATTCTAGTTAGTGATCAGTTTGGCTTTAGAAAAGGAATTTCAACAGAAAATGCAATCTATAAACTCACTAATGAAATTTTAACTGCATTTAATGAAAGAGCACATGTAGGAGGAATATTTTGTGACTTAGCTAAGGCTTTTGACTGTGTCAATCATGAAATTCTGATAGATAAATTAGCTTTCTTTGGAATAAAAAACCAATATTTAAAATGGTTTATATGCTACCTTGACAAAAGGAAACAAAAAGTAGTGATAAATTGTCCCTGCAATAATAAAAACAATGCATCGGAGTGGGGAATGATTAACCATGGAGTGCCCCAAGGATCTGTTCTGGGTTCTCTTCTTTTTCTAATATATATAAATGACCTCTCCTTATCTATCCAAGATGTAGGAAATGCTGTTCTATTTGCAGATGACACAAGCATATTGATAAATGGAAAGAGCCTTAATGATTGTTCCATTAAATTAAATTTGGTTCTCAGTTCATTGTCTATATGGTTCAAAGCAAACAAATTGTCTCTAAATCTAGATAAAACAAATGTTATGAAATTCATTACTCACAGATCTCCAGATCCAAAATTATAGATAGGATATTATAACAGTGTACTTTCACAAACCAAATATATTAAATTCCTTGGTTTAATAATTGATAACCATCTGAATTGGAAATATCACATTGATCTTATTACACCTAAACTAAGCAGTGCATGCTATGCAATACGTGCATTAGTAATGTTGGAGTCAATTAAGACTTTAAAAGTAGTTTATTATGCTTATTTCAACTCAATAATGAAGTACGGTCTAATATTTTGGGGAAATTCAGTTAAAAGTGAACGTGTCTTCCTGTTACAGAAAAAACTCATATGAATAATTGCTGGTACATACAGTAGACATTCATGCAGAAACCTCTTTAGGAAATTTGAAATTTTAACTTTTCCTTGTGAATATATTTTATTCCTCATGAACTTTTATATAAGAAATAAACAAAAATTTGTTCAAAATCAAAATATACATGACAAGAATACTAGACAAAAAGTAAATCTACATCTCCCGATTTCAGCACTTTCATGCCATCAAAAAGGTGTTTGTTATGAGTGCATTTTAGTATACAATGCTCTTCCCTCTAGCCTAAGTCTTAATAAACAATGACAATTCCTTTAAATCTGCTCTTAGAAAATACCTATGTAAAAAGGGCTATTATTCTGTAAAGGAATATATGAGTGACAATAGTATACTGCACAACATATCAATGTATATGTAAATATGTATTAATAAAAGTTGTATGATTCTGTTTTTGGTGTTGGTTGAGTTGTTCTAAGTGTTCTTTTTATTTTTATTGTAATTATTTATGTAGATGTAAACAAATTTGTAAATACAGATTGAAAACTACTATGGTATTTGTATATGACGAGTTCAATGTTCGTAGGTCTCTGTGGCTGCTTCACGAACTCATTGAATGCTCCGAGAACTAAACTAAACTAATTAATTTTTTTCAGTGAGGTTTATGTGATTAAATTTGACAATAATAGAGAAAGGGGCTTGTGTATTTCTTATTTATCCTTTACCATTTTGCATCAGTTACATGTTTGTTCTTATCTATTCTGTACTTTTTGGAATAAATATTTTATTTTAGAAGACATATTTTAGGAAAATGAAATCATCACGCATGTATTTAATGTTTTCATTCTAACTCTGATTAATGTCCATAATTGTCCAGTCCTAAGTAGCTGTTAATTCAAGGAACTCATCCTGTAAAGAATTCCATGAAAATATCTCACTTTTGTACTATCTTGTAGCCTAAAAATACTCAAGAATAATATTAATAATAATATAAAACTTGGTCTGCTTACAGCTTACAAAAGATATTAAGTCCAGGAGATGGGCTGACACCAGTATGCAGGAAAGCTTCATATCACTTCACTATAAAGGAGGATGTTCAAATATGCAGCATGATGACAACTGAAAAATTTCTGCTTGTAGGACTTGTAGGAGAAATTACTGGCTGGGACTGGAAAACCATAACCTCCAGTAAAAATCCAAAACTCTCGTGGAGTATACAGATACCAACTACAAAGTATGAAATATGTGGTAACTTATTAACAGACAGTGTTTTGTTTTCACTCATTCTTTCTTTGTTCCTTCAGTTACAGTCTAGATCCATGTTAAGGATTATTTTATTAGTGTTTAATACCCATTTTCACTCCTGAGACATCACAGGAGGTGGACACTGATGGTTGATAATTAAGGAAAACTGAAGTCGTAAGGCAGTAATTTTCTTTGGTGTTCCCTACATTATTACTCAGTCAATTTATCAACTGAAATAATTCAAGAAATAATGTACTTTTTCAAGCACCTGCTAATCATTGGCTCAAAAATGGTATGGAAAATAAGTAAATGAATCCTGGTCAAGTTTTAACAATAAATTCAAAAAAATGTTTGAAGATAAACGATGAATTAGTTATCATTACCCTAATCAATTAGAAATAAATGTTTAAAAATTTAAGGTACACCCAAAGAAGCAGATTCAAGTAAATCTGTGACAAATGAAAGAAGAGGCATGTGAGCAAAATTTATTGGCCATTTTACACCTTGAATTGAATGGGACACTAATGAGCAGAGATATTAAATAGCATTCATAAATAAAATAAATAAAAATTGTGGGCAGAAATTAAGGATGACAATCATTTAAAATTCCTATTTTGGTTAATGTCTCATGCTTTTATTGTAGAGATATCATTCCTAAGCCTCTGGACACAGTTGAAGAAAATGATCTCTGAGATAGAAGCACCTTAATATTGTAGGTTTCAGTTTTCCCAGGGGAAACTTGAGGCCAAAATAGTTTAGAGGAATGTTTCAGCATAATTTTGCAGTTATATCTTAAACTTTTAATCTTAAAAATGTTTGTTTTTGTCTTGAAATTTAACTTTCCTTATACCTTTATTTTTATACTTTATAGGGATGCATTGGAGAAGCCAGATGTGAATGCTATGCTGTTTTCAAAAGAAAAAGGGCATATATATGCTGGTTGTGGAGATAATAAGATTTACATATTTAATGTTGAAGATGGAAAACTGGTTAGGACAATGGAGGGACATGAAGATTATATTCACAGCATACACATTTTGTAAGTTAAAGCAACATTTTAAAACTTTTAGGTTACAATTTTTTAATATGAATAAAAATTGCAATAAATCCCTGAGCCATATACATGTACAAGTCTAATACCAAGCATCTCAGTCAGCCTTTTGCCAGCCACCAGATGCCAGCCTTATTCATCCAAAATCTCTCAGTATATGAAATGCTGGTACAATTTTGACTAACAAAAGTGTGCACATAGTAGATGTTCAAAGTAATATCCATCTGTATTCAGCCACATCTTATAAAATTAGCATTTACATGCAAATGTTTTGTTTCCAGAATTCTTTGAATTTCTGTTCTTATATTGTCTATCAGTTCATCTATAATGTAAGGACTATTTCTATAAAACTACTTTTTAGGATGCCCCACTAATAACATAATAAGCATGTTTCAGCTTTAAAAATTATTAAGAGACAAAACATTTTAATTTTATATAATGCTGATATGTTGAATTCATGAGTATAGCATTTTAATAGCACCCTCAGATTTTCAGTTATTGTAATTTTGAAAAAAATCAAAACAAATTAAACAGTTTCATATATTTATGGTCTAAAACAAAATGATTAAATATTATACACACAAAAGCTAAGACACTTAAATCCGGAGAAATTTAATTGTGAATTTGCCATCATATAATACTTCCACTGTAGGTCATGGTTGGTGTTTGTGAAAGCCACATGCTTCTAGTAAACAATCCTATCTCAAAATGGCCAAGCTATTGTGAACAAGTGCGTAGTACAACCAAACAGTTGCAATTATCAGAAGTCTTCATGCTGGATGTTTGGCAACTGAAATAATTTGGTTCTTTGGATACCTGAGACCATTTGTGTTTGACATTGCTAAATATGATGCTTCTGAAAAGTCTGGGGAAGGTTCTGCTGATCCATTGAGAAAGTCATTCAAGAGAGCACATGACATGGACTCCGGCAGCCGTGCAAAGGGCAGGAATTGATTTTGGAGGACCCAAAGAAATCTTTAAGGAAATTAGCATCAGGGAGCAATCCATGCATTGGATTGCAGAGGAGGATCTATGTTTTATACAATAAAGGTATGACAGATACCATTCTTAGCTTTACATGCAGCTAAACTTGATGTTGATACTATAATTAGCTATGTTTTCATTGTTAACATTCAACTTATCACTTTCAGTATCAAGTCCATATTTTGTATACTTTTACAAAAACCAGGTAATTTTGGTGATTTTGAAAAAATTCTTCCTCAATACCTAATTAATGAATTTTAATTTGAAATATGTATATCATGTGAATGGTAAATTCTTCCACATTCATATCCTATTTATTGAATTTAAATATTTTAAAATGATGTAAAAGCATTGATAAGTTTTTTCCTTGAAAAATCAAAAATATTTCAAACATAATATTTGTTGTTAAACTATTCTTAAAATCAAATGACTGTATATTTTTACATATATATTGTCTTATGATTATTTGAACAAAATACATTATTCATCTGTAAATTCGTCAATGGAATAATAAGGATTTTTGCATAGATATTAGGATTTGATTTGAAACTTTCCCTGTTATCAGATGATAAATATTTCAGAGTAAATGGGAGAGTATTATGTACCCTGATGCATTCATAACAAACTCCTTTTTGATAGAAAAAGGTAACTATGCAATTCGTCAGTACAGATTATTCTTTTATTTGGTGTTTATGCTATGTATTTGCATATTTTTAATGAAATTGTCTTGATTTTTAATGTAAAAGTTCATAAGAGAAAGGATATACATGCAAGGAAGTGCTAAAATGTTTGGTTTTCAAAATAAATCTCTATGTGATTTTCTATTATTTACCACATATTGTTTGCATTGGCTTCTTTTGTAATATAAAAAAAGTTTGTTTTTAATTAATACATTTTTCTTTTTTCCTGTTACTGTTTTTCTTTTCTTCTTTTTACTTTGATTTCCTCATGTCCTATACAATTGTACTTTGAATGACTACCTCCTTGGTGTCTAGTGGGTAATGTTGCTGACTGCTAGTTGGGAGGTCCGGGTTCGATTTCTGGTACCTAATTAGGAATTTTTAAAAGTTAGGGAGATTTGGAACAGGGTCCACCCAGCCCCACGAGGACAATTGGGAAGCTACTGATGAAGAGGTGGTATTCTTCAATCATGAAAGCTGCATGATAGGTGTGCCCAGCAGGGTGCCGGCATGCAGATCACATGCCCCCTGCAATACTGTCCTCTATAAATGAAATTGTAAGACAGGTATAGCATGCAGAAGTAGCTCAGCAGGCCAAGGCTCACCCCGGCTTAGGCGCCAAATGAAAAGAAGACATGTATATGATTTAGCAGAATGAATAAAACATACAATATACATGCCACTCTGTGATAAAACAATCACATCGCTTTCAGTTTATAACAGCATCTCTGCATGTCTAACCTACTGCTATCTTGTTTCAGTGGAACACAGCTTGCTTCAGGAAGTGAAGATGGAACAGTAAAACTCTGGGACATAAGAGACAAATCTTTGATTAATAGCTTGCAGCCATTTTTGAATGATAAAGTTGCACGTCCTGAATTGGGAAAATGGATAGGAGCTGTGTCATTAACTGATGATTGGTTGGTAAGTACCTGCAGACTAAGAAATGTTGGTGTCATTAAATAATGCATCAATATAATTTTAAAAATAAGCATATTTTATAAAAGAAGTAGAAGCTTTGATCATATTTATGTCTCAAAGTTGTCATTATTTAAAATTTCTGGGCTGTTGCTACTCGTTTAACAGTTGCAGGTAAAGTGATGCATGATGTTTATGGTTGAGCAAGTCATAACAGATTGTGTTCGGGGAAACAAAGGGGTAATGCAGAGTTAAGGTGGTAGTTTATTCTTTGAATGCCTGTTTTACGTATTGCTTAAATGGAATCTATTATCTTTGCTTATTAAGATCATTATGTGATTGAGTTGAACTAACACTCTTTTGCTCCACTTACTTGTTCAAATATGTAAAACTGGTTTTTTGACGAACCCTTCATTTGCATCGTCAGCTTCATTGTTGACTGGAGGATAAATCGTTATACTGTGGGAATGTGTAATTTGCTCTGGTGGAGGTGTGATGAACTTTATGTTTTCACCACTGGAAGTGTCAAAATTCATTTAATTATCTTTGTACTTGTACTTGTAAATGTAGATTTTCTCCCATGTGGATAATTCTGCAGTCCTTGCACTGATTTTAATAATTTTTTTTTTCAATATGTCATAGTTTTCTATCCAGAAATGCAATGCCACTGCTGATTTCTCTAACTGCTTGTATTTTATGTTCTGGAATGTTCTTTTAACTGTCTTAATCTTTGCATATGTTGTTGGGGCATTATTCTATGCAGAGCTTTCATTCTAAAGTTGAAATACGGTTTTAGCAATTTCATCTGTTTTGTTAACATGAATGCCATGGGTTTCTGTGGGAAAGTTCTGGAAATATGTAATTGCCCTGTACTTAGTAACTAGTACTCAAGAATAAACAAATGCCTTCTGTCTCCATTGCTCTTCCCACAACAAAAATATATTAGCACTCACTCATTCATATGTTACATGACCTGTAATTATTATATGAGTAATAACTCATCATTCCTTTGATAATGCTGACCACGGTTGTCAAAAAAGGTATTGGTTTTAAAGCACACCGAAGACCATGACTCAACACTAGAAGTTTTAAATTTTGACAAAATGAACACTGGCCATAAAAGCCCTAGAAGTAGTAAAACATCTTTGCTCTGTTTATAAAAATATAACTGAAAATAGTAACACTGCTGAACAAAATGTAGGAAATTTGCAAAGTAAAGGTAATTTGTTCATTGCATCTGAACACAGTTCTGTAAGGAAATAAGATAAAAATATTGATGGATCAACAGAAAGTTAAATACAATTCCATCTCAAAAAGGATCAACATAAAATTTAACTAGTTGTAGATGTGCATCTGTTTAAGGTTTTTGCCTCCCAGAACCAGGAGATTATTCTGTCTTTTAATAATTTCAAAATGTTTAAAACTTTGCTCCAAGCACCTTTTTCCCTTGCAAGCAAGCAGACAACAAATGCAACAGAAAGGAATGTTTTCTGTTTTATTGTAGATCTTTCTTTAGTTATTTCTTCAATGCATTGTGTTATCTGAATCTGTTTGTTGGAAGACATGCCTTTAAATGCACCATGGTTTGTTATATGTTCTTCTTCTGCCAAGAAGTATAACAATTCTAAATAATTTCCTTTATTTAAGGATGAACTCAGATTCATCATGGCCATGAAAAACTACTCTTTTCCAGTTAAGAAATAGTTAAAATAAATTTCATTATGTTTCATTTTGTTCAATTTTTTCATTGTTTCAGAGCAGCTAATTGCACTGCTTCAAAAAAAGCTTGATCAATTCTTATTGTTCCTAATTGATTATATTTAACAGTGGCAGTAATGTGTACTATTGAGCATTCCGGCTTCTTTGCTTTAGCAAGAATGTTTTTCAAACTTTCCTGGCCTACCGCTGCTCTGCATCATTCATTCTATTGTTCTTTGCAAAAAGTAAACAATACAAGCAACATAACCTATTTTGCACAACACTACCATAGAATCGTACTTTGAATTTATATTGTTGACTTTGGAATTTTCTTATAAATTTGCCTTAATTTTTGAAAAGATAGATTTTATCTGGGTGCCTGAAGTTTTTCCTCATAAGAAAGCTGAGGAAAAAAGCTGGATTTATTATGAGAACATTCACCGGATCATTTGATAAATTAAAAGCATCCATTGAAATGTGTGCTACTATCTGATATTAATTAACAAAATATCTACTCATAGGCTTTTTTTTAATTTTTTTTCTGCTTCACACAAACATAAACCATTGTAATTTAAGCCACTGTCAAATCTATCAGAATACCAGCTGAGCAAGAGTGCTGGGCATAAGAGAAATACCATGCCATTCCATTGCTGTTAAAAATTACATATAAATATAGCAAAAACAGTCATAAAGTCTCTGAAGTACTTCTATGATCCTTGTCTAGCAGTACCTATATCTCTCTACCACTGCTTATTGTTACACTTGCTCTATAGACTTAAGTTTACAACATAAAACATTGATATCATTGTATGATTCATTTGAACTATACACTCTTAAAGTTTCACTTACTTTTCATAAATGTATGGAACCGGTTTCGAGAACATTTATTTCCCATCTTCAGCCAGGCTAAAGTTCAACTGTCGGATCATTCGTTGAGCTGTCAGAATGTATATTCTGCTGAAATGAATGTTCCTTTAACTGTGTGCCTAAAGGAACAATTCACGAACATAAAGTACAAGCAAATAGAGAAATCAGCAGTAGCATATCATTTTTGGACACAAAATCACGACATAATAAATAAAGCAAAATTATTCAAATCAGCACAAGGACCTACGGAATTAGCAACCTGGGAGAAAACCTACACCCACAAATACAAAGACAGCATAATGAACTTCGACATTGCCGGGGATGAAAACATAAACTATAAGTTTATCACACCGCCACCACAGCAGAATGTACATTCCCACAGATCAACGAATGATCCGACAGTTGAACTTTAGCCTGGCTGAAGATGGGAACTAAATGTTCTCGAAACCGGTTCCATACATTTATGAAAAGTAAGTGAAGCTTTAAGAGAGTGTAGTTCAACAGAATCATACAATGATATCAATTAATATGATTGGCTTCACTGTGCAAGTTCCAATTTACATTTAAGTAGTAAACATAAAACATGTTTAAAACATATGCTGTTTTCATGGTGAATATTGCTTTCTCTGTCTAAAAGAAAGTGCTAAAATAGTCCTCATAGATTATAAATGATTAATATGCAACCATTCTATCAATGGTTCCAAGTAAACTAAAATATATTTGAGGGCATTTATTTAGAATTTTAAAAAAGGTCACAGTAAATGGCATTTACTGTTAAAATGAATTTATTAACCATTCCATATTACAACAATACAGCTAAAAATAGTAAAATACTGAATTCTAAATTAATATCATCTGCGTTCTGGTCCTTTTGTTAGACTTTAGGTTCTACAAAGTCTCGGAAGAGGGCAGATGTAGTTATATCACTACCATACTTATGCAATGTAGACTGAACTTTTCACCATATTTTTGGTCATCTGCTATCTACATGGGCAGGGTAAAAAGTTCTCGGTCTGGCAGTGAAAGATTGTGTTTTCTAAGTCAAAAATGCATTTATTTTTCTATGTAGTTCTCTTTCAGATCGATGCATTTTGTCCAGTGGTTTTTCACTGAGTAGATTCCATCCCTGAAGTTAATGCTGGAAGATCTGCAAAATACCCATTCACAGCTGCAGTACTGTTCATTGGATGCAAAGTGTTTTTCAGCCTAAAATTTCTTTAGATGTGGGAATAGGTGGATGTCAGAGAGTGCCAAATAGGGTGAATAGGGTGGATGTTCCAACAATTTGTATTTCAATTCCCTTAGTTTTTCCCATTGCCAAGGCACCTTTGTAGTCAGGTGCATTGTCATTGTGAAAGATAATTTTTTTCTTTTGCCATCCAGGTCCCTTCTCAGGTAAATTTTCATTTAGTTGATCCAGAAGACTTGCATATATTTGCCAGTTATTTTTTTACCCTTAGTGAGATAATCAATATAAAGAATCCTTTTGCATCCCAGAAAACTTTTGGCATAACCTTTCCAGCAGATGACATGGAATTCACCTTTTTTGGTGCAGGGAATCGGATTCCACCCACTGCTTTAATTGCTGTTTTGTTTATAGTATAGTGGTGGGCCCACTTCTGGTTCACAGTAACAAATCGGTGCACAAAATCAGTTCGATTATTTTTAAAACAGTTCAGACATTGCTGTGAATTTCAATTTTGCATTTGCTTTTGGTCAGCATTCAACAAATGCAGCATCCATCTTGCACAAAGCTTACTCATCTTTATTTCTTCATATCAAATGTACCATATACATTCTTCTGATATGCCTGTGGTGTCAGCTATTTCATGCACCTTTAATGGCCAATCGTCCAATATAATATTGTACACTTTCTTGGTATTTTCCCCTGTGGTTGCAGTTTTAGGAAGTTCTTCATATAGATCATCTTCATGAGAGGTATGGCAGCATATAAGTTCTTCCGCCCATTTATTAACAGTTGAAAATTAAGGAACAGACCCCTTATAAACCTTCATCAACTTTAGATGAATTTCTGTTAGCAATAAACTGTCCAAAACAAAGAATTTTATGATGGCTTGGTGTTCCAATTTCTACATTTGAGGGAGACGCATGCAACACATCTATTTTTAACAGCTATACAAACAAAGCCATACAGTAGATCAAGTTGTCAATTGACTAACATTATTGCAAAACATGTAGCAACATGACAAGAAAATTTAATTGATAGCAATGCCATCTCTATGCAAGGCCAAGAACTTTTCACCTTGCCCTCGTATGTCACAGACAGTGCACTATTCAAATAAAAAATATTTCAGTTCATCAGTAAACATTATCACATATGAGTAAACATATTAATTTTGGATAGGTTTAGCCTACAGCCTTAATGGATGCTTTGCCCCTGCAGATATGAACTGATTAATATATCATGAGTGACTGTAATGACAAATAATAGCTTGGTCTTTTGTTTCAGCTTTGTGGTGGTGGTCCACGTTTATCCTTATGGCATCTGCGTTCTTTGGATGTATCTACAGCATATAACCTAGATGATTCTGGCATTCATATTGCTATGTTTTATGATGACCGTGTTATGGCTGGAGGAGCAAGCCCATATTTTTATCACCTGAGCTACATGGGTGATACATTTGCCCAGATTCCATCATCGTCTACTGCCATATACAGTGTTGTATATCAGGAAGCACCACTAAAGGTAAGAAACAGAGATATTAAACTAATACCTTTAACTTGAATTATAATCATTTCCATCTCATTAGATGACAATTAGATTGTTGGGGAATAACTGAAATGTTGATTATTTTTTATTGTTTGGTAACATATTCCAATTAAAGAATTGTAATTTCATCTAACGAGGTTGAGACTATATAGCTGTATCTTTGTATTAATTTTTAAATTATTGTATACCTCTTGCCAATAATAAAATATTTGTTTTAAGAACCTATAACCTGTAACTTATCTTTTTGTATTTTTACTTATTTATTAGATATATATTATTTGTTTCATGAATCCACATCTTTGATAAGAGTGGATTTATGAGAAGAAGGTCTGGGGTTCGATTCCCACCAGGACCATTCTTCCTGATTAAGATTTTTGTCAGGTTTTCCTTATTGCTCATAAATGGCAAATCTGTACTCAGCTTTCTTCCTATAAAATAATCCTTTTCAAATTTATCATTTCATTTATAATAAGTATCCAGCATCTATGATGCCTCAGAAGTAAAAATAGGTATAAAACACTATTAAAAAAAGATTATATTTTTGTATGATTTCTTTGTTATTTCTGATGCAATGAACTCTTTTTTTATCACATCCTTTTATTTGTTCATGCCTTAGTTAAGAGATGATTTTACTAGTATTCCATAAAATGCTAACTGCTGGTGCCATGGTCTGAAGGTTAAACTCATCTTTCACTGAGGCAGCCCAGGTTTAATTCCAGTTATCATATGTGGTAGATGAATTGGCACCTGTGCAGGTTTTCTCTGGATTCTCTAGCTTTCCCTACCATTCACCATTAATGGCAAGTTGCCATTGCTTCCAACAATGAATGCTTCAAGCTACCTTTTTTTAATATGATTTTTTCTAAAGTACTGACCACAATCTGTAATCCAATAGATTGAGGTCTAGATTACTCCCTGCCAAACCTAACTGATGTAGGATTATGGACTCTTTGGATCCTTGGAACTTTCTCACAAGCAACCTCAGAACTTGAAGTAAGCACCTTTTCATTTTGTCAGCTTAAACTTTCATAGGTAGTGATTTTTTTTTATCTGAAGAGGGCCATTTATCTGTAGCCATTTTCAGTGTAATGCTGCATACAGGTTTGTCTCTATCAGTTTTCTTAATTAGAGGATGAGGAAATAACCTGCATTGTACTAATTTTTTTCCTGAATATGTCAATATTTTTTAAACATTGACTTCACCAGAGATCACAGGCTTGTCTCTGTCAGTTTTCTTAATTAGAGGATGAGGAAATAACTTGCATTGTTTTAATTTTTTTCCTGAACATGTCAATATTTTTTAAACATTGAGTTCACCAGAGATCATTTATTGTTTTCTAATTGTATTTCTCTTAATATAAGCTCCCAGTGATTTTTGCAAGTTCTGGTATTCTCATAATTCTAGGCCAAACTGCTCTGGAATGGTCGTTGTTGGTATCTATATTTGATGAATCTCTGGATCATTTGGTAAATTAGCATATTGCTAATTTGTAGCACTTTAAGGGCTGGTTTCATCAACAGATGTTAAAAACACATGTGCTTATAAACAGTGTATTAATACTAAGAATTAAAAATTATTTAGTTGAATTTGAAACACTTATATCACAAATATTTTAAAAAAGGAAAACTAAATTTCTGGGCTAAAGTCCTCTATATTTAACTTGTTATTAAGGTTCCTAGTATTGCAAATAGCATGGGTCAAGAAGGTGATGTCATAACCAAAAGACTTTTGAATGCACTCCATTGCACTTTTATTTACATTGAATAATTAAAATATATGGCTTGTGCAAGGAGTATTAAAAGGAGCAGAGGCATGAAGGTGTTTTAACTCATATTTCATCTACAATCATGTGATAACTGTTTTTCACATTCTGTACCTTTGTAAAAATTGCTCTTTTGCATAAAAATTGCAAGGTCACTATATCTTACACCCCTTTTTCTGTTATGAATTACTTTTAGTACATTTGAAAATAAAATTTCAACATCTAGCTGGATTTATGACTGCCATTTTCAAACTGTTACTGCTTGTTAAAAGTTTAACAAAGAGAAAGATGATTTTAACTTAACATGAAGTTTAACACCTGGTTAATGTTAACATTAGTTGATGAAACAGAATATTTGTTAATTTGAATGTTAAAGCAGTGTAACACTTTGTTACCTTTTAACATCTGTTAATGAAACCAGCCCTAAGGTATGAAAAATATCTGATGTGATTGCTCTATAATTGCTCTAATTGCAACATAACCTTCATATTCTTATAAACATAATAAAACTTCTTACTTTGGCTGAACTCACAATACTTCCCTAATTCTGCATTGCCTTGGGGTATTGTACACTATGTATAAGTGCTATTCAATAAAGAATTATCATAATGTTTTTACAGGCATAATTTCTCATACTAAAATTTAACTTTACAATATTTTGTTACTTAAATGTAAATTGGAACTTGCACAGTGAAGCCAATCATATTAATTGATATCATTGTATGATTCAGTTGAACTACACACTCTTACTTCAAAAGTAAGTGAAGCTTTAAGAGTGTGTAGTTTAACTGAATCATACAATGATATCAATTAATATTTTGTTAGTTTAATGCATAATGTATGCATGGTACCAGTTTTATTGTTGTTTCTTCCAAGTTGAAACATTCCAAACTCAATGTTTTCAAATGTTGACATGAACTTCATTACAGTTGTAGTATTGTTGTTGTGGTTGTTACGTCGATGACATTCATTCCCACCTTCAACTGTTGACTAACTGATTATTAGTAAGTTTTGGGCTGTTTAATGAGGTGCTTCTCTGTCAACATCTGTTGGCTGGAATAGGAATTTATTGAATTTGTCTAAAGATGAAATGTCAGAATTCTTTAATTTATCTTGATTATTTTTAGTAGGAAAATTTTTTCCCATTTGGATAGTTTGCTACTGCTAATTTGTCAATTATTTTAGTCGAACATTTCTGAGATATTATTTCTTCTTGGTATCCCATTTCTCTAGTTTTTCTATGTAATATAAATTACAATCTAAGCATTCTATTTCACACATGCCTGGTTTTTTTTCTCTGGTGGTATGCTGTCTTTTAACAAAGGATCTAATTTGTTTTTATATTGTATTTATTTTGTGTTGCTAATTTTATGTCCTGTTTTTTTAAGATCTTTCCAAATTTGTGATGATATTCTGGATGATATGTAAATCTGCTGTATAGAGCAAGTGGTTGACTGTTTAATAGACAAAAATATAAAAACCCAGTTAAGGAAATGGGTCTAAAAAGATGTTAAGCTTTTGGAAGGTGCTACTGTTGGCAGTTCTACTAGTAATTGGAGGAGTAGAACAAAATCTAGGACCAATAATGGAGGAAGTGAAGGATATGCTCAAGTTGATAGCTGAAGATATAAAAGTAATTAAAAGCACAGAGGTGATAATAGAACAGATAATGGAGAAGAATGTGGAAAGAATATAGCAGAAGATTAAACAGATGGAGGAAGATTTAGGGAAAGAGATAAAGGAATGCAGGAGTAGAATAATCAAAGAAGAGAAATCAGTGAATGCGAGCAGGAAACTGAACATAGTGATGTTTGGAGTGGAAGAAACCAGGAAAAAAAGATATGGAATGAAGTGGAAAAAACTTTTAATGGAAGATTGGGCATTAAAATGAAGGGATGGGAAATCATACATACACAGATGACTTTAGAATTGAACAAAGAAGTTGTAAACCAAGACCAACATTAGTTACAATTGGCCACTATGAGCTTTAAATGGAAATGTACTATGCAATACCAGGAAATTAAAAGGCACAATAATATTTATTGAAAATGATTACAGGAAAAAAGAGCGAGAAATAAGATTCAAATTATTAAAGGAGATGAAAAAAGCCAGAAACAAAGGAAGAGCCTATATGCATGGAAGGCAACTATGGGTTGATGAAATTCCATTGAATCAGCTACAAGGCCAAGGAACGATGGACAGAAGAGAAGAGGGGAGAAAGAAGAGCAATGACCGGCAATCAAGGGAGAAGGAGACACCAGGGAGGGAGGAGTGTATGACAGCAAATGCAGCAGCTCAGATGATGTCACATATTTGTAGAACTAGTCCTCAGAAACAGCTGATCAATAGAGACAGGACCAGGGTAATGACAGCAGGAAGAGATGCTTGGAGAGATGAGGGAGGTTTGAAGTGACATCACCAGAAGGGAGTATTTTGACAATAAGAGATCACAATCGTGGCAGACAAATGGAGCTTCAGGAGAGTACGCTAACATGAATGAGAGCAAAACTCCTTCAGTTTAGAAAGGAGAGAACAGGCTCAGTATAGGGCTGGTGGTGTTGTGTAGGAATGCCAAAGGGTTGATAGGCAAAATTAACAAAGGTGAATAAGCATAAATGCTGTAGTTAGAAGACGTAGTTTCAGCAGTTGAAACATGGTTAATTAAGAGCGCAATGATAAATTTTTTTTTTTTTTTTTTAAAGAAATGTAATTAAAAATAAAGAGAAAGGAAGAGTTTCAGAAGTTGGAATGTTTATTAGAAAGGAAAGAAAAATTAGGGTTAAGGAAATTAAAGTGTGTAGGATCTGACAAAGTGATGTGGCTTATGATAGAAAATGGGTATAGAGAGCACCAAATATTAATCATAGGGATGGTGTATAACCTGCCAGAGACTTCATATTTTTACAGTCTGTGTTTTTATAAAAATCTAGAAAATGGTATCAATACTTTGAACCAGAAATATGATAATCTAGATCTCTTGATAATGGGAGACTTCAATGCTATAGTAGGGGAAGATCAAATCTATGGAACTGAAGCATATAACTGTCTAGGAAAGGAAACTCTAAATAGATATAGGCATAGTAGAGATAGGATAAGTAATAATCATTGAATTAATTGAGGAGGGAAAGGCTGACGTGTCTAGAATGTGTAGTGAAGTTGGCTGGAAAGACAATGAAACTTAGATTGCAGAGGAAAACTATAGAAAAGGACTGTTGTGACGACAAGGAGTGCCTTGTAGCAAAGAAAAGGCTAGAAAGAGAGTTTAGAAGGTGGAAACAAATGGAAGATCTACTGAAAAAATGAGACTATTTAATAGCAAGGTGGGGATGTAAATGCTTAATTGACAAAAAAGAAAGGAATAGAGCAAAAAAATTGGGCTCAAGATTTATAGGGAGCAAAAGAGTTCAGTAAAAAGATATGAGAACTGGTAGAGAGAGAGAGAGAGAGAGAGAGAGAGAGAGAGAGAGAGAGAGAGAGAGAGAGAGTGGGGGGGGGTTAGATCAATAGAGAATAAAATTAGCCCAGAAAATGGAGGGTGTACTTTGAGGTATTAATAGGAGAAAGCATTTTGTTAAGGCAAACAAATTAATTGGGGAAATGCACAATTATGTTGAAATATTAGAGAACAAGGTATCGGAACAGATTGCCAAATTAAAAAAGTAAGAAAGCAAATGGGTTCAATGGATGATTTCCAAGGGAGGTTCAGAAAAGGAAAATATCTTTATAATTAGAACATGATAGATAAATATCTGAGTATAAAAAGAGGGAAGTTGTATTTGTTCTTCACAGATCTTGAAAAGGCCTTTAGTACTATCAAAAGAGATGCACTTTGAATTAAGTTGAGAGAATAGGGAGTAAGTGGGAAGTTTATAGTACTAATACAGAGGTTGTATTCAGGTAATAATTTTTGCTTTAGGCTCGAAAGCAACAAAGTAACATACTGGGTACCAAATAGAATTGACTTAAGACAGGGTTGTAAATTAAGTCTGGTACTATTCACTCGGTTTATAGTGAGATAGTTGAAGAAATAGGGAAGGAAAATAGGCACTATACATCAATTAATAATAAAGACATTCCAGGTTTACTTTTTGCACATGATTTAGTAACAACTGCAATTATAACTGGAGGTTTAAAAATAGCAATAGAAGCAACAGAGAAATATTGTAAAAAATGGGGGAAAAAAAAATAAAAGTAAATACAAAATTTTGGTATATAAAAAGGGAACAAACTCAGCTGAAATGAGAGATTGGGGCTAGGGGGAAATGAAATTGAAGTGGTAAGGAAATTTGCTTATTTGAGGATAAAGCTGAACAGTAGTGGAAAATGGACAGAACAAAGGAAGAATGCACTAGAAAAGGGAAAATTAGCTACCAATAGTATAAGAACATGCTTGAAGGAAATTCCAAATATGAGTGTAAGCTGGTTAGAGAGAGTAAAAAACGGCTACAGTTGAATCGAAAATGATGCAAGGGATAGAAATATGGGGGACTGAAAAGGGTGGAAATGCATAGAGCAGTCTGTAAAATGATATTGGGATTATCTAGAGCTGCACCCAGTGGAGTAGCCCTAATGGAACTAGGATGGGTTGGCCGAAAAGATCTTGTTATAAAATGCATTATGAAATGTTTGAATTTCAGCCAACAGATGTTGACAGAGAAACAACTTCCAACCATGACCACACCAAACAGCCCAAAACTTACCAAAGTCAACAGTTGAAGATGAGAACAAAGGTTCCCAAATCCTATCCTAATTAAAAATCCTGTAAGTGCAGTTCATGTCAACCTTAGAAAACTGGGAATATTTCATTGTTTCACTTTCAGTAGTTTCTAAAAACACTTAAATATTAAATTGAGACATGTTCAGTTCCACCTATAGCTTTTGTCTCAAAACATCTTCAACTGAGGCCTAAGGAGAGTTTATTCTTCCCTATAGCATAGCTCAAAGAAGATTTAAAGTTTTTAAAGAGGGAGGGCAATAATTTCAATGGAAGATGAACTTGGTATTCAGTTTGTGTTCTGATGGAAGACACCATAAACACTGCTGCTGTCATTGTGAGAGAGGATTTGAATAATTATAAGAAAACTTGCAGAAATTCTGGGAATTTCATAACGTACCACCCACAAGTAACTGAAAAGTTACACATGATACATATTTGTGCTAAGTGGGTTCCCAAGGATGCTGATTCCTGAACTAAAGGAATTCCCATGCATGTTTGCCTGCAGTTAAAGATGACAATACAGGAAGATGCAGAGTTTTTTTCAAAGGTAATCATTGCTGAATGGTCATTTCGATCCTGAAAATGAACAGCAAAGCTCAGTGTTGTAATTTCCATTACCACCAACACCAGAAAATTTAAAAGTGGTTGCTTCTGCTCTGAGAAAGTTATGGTAATCTCATTTTTTTATATTCAAGGAATGGTCAGCATGTACCTGCATATAGCTTTAACTGGGCAATACTATAGAGATATCCTGAAAATTCTGCAAGGCCATATCACATGCAAAAGGCCACATTTCTGTGCAACAAGCTGGATGATGCACAACGATAATGCACGTTGTTCATTGCAAATTTTGTTCCTGAATAGCTCTCAAAAATCAATGTGAAATAAGTGTGTCACCCTTCCTATATTCAGATTTAGCCCCATGTGACTTTTCATCAGAAGCAGTATTGAAGACTGTAGAGGCAATTCTGAAGGACCTGTCAAAAAATGAATACCAACTTGTCTTTGAAGTCTGGCATAAATGCTGGGGCAGGTGTAGCGCATCCAATAAAGCTTGTCAAAATGAAGTAGTTTGATGTCGGCCCCAAGTTGGTGAGCCAACTTTGAAGTGGTTTGATATGGGCCTTGCATTATGGTATAAATTATGAAGCAATTTCATTGCAGATCACCATATTTTGTAGCAGTGTATCATTGATTGACTAATGTTGTTCACGTTTCATGATAATATCTCAGGGTTTTTCTGATATTTTGTGACTCATGCTCAACAGGACTGGGAGAGGATATAGACTGTGTAAATAATCACACAATGTGACACATAATATTAATGGTAATTTATTATTTGCAAGATATTTCCCGTTCTCTGGTGTTCTTTGTATGATAGACCTAGCTACGTGGAATATAAATTTAGCTTATGCAACTTCCAAGGAGATGAACTGAATCTGATAATTTTAACTGAACTGAAGTGCTAAATTGATGAACTGATCTAAAACTGATGCCCTAGCAAAGCAAAACTTAAACTGCATATTGCAGCTTGTAGAACTCAGAACTGAGTGTGTCTCGCTGCATGTAAAACTTACAGATGGGTGCCCCAGCCAAATGTAGAACTTCAAGTGTTTGCCTCAGCCGAGCAAACTCCTTCTTATATATGCAATTCAAATTAACTAAACAGTGGTTTCACCAAGCCAAAGGGGATAACACAATCATGCGCAAGTCTTGCACTTTACTTTAAAATTCAAAATATACTGGGTGATTCAGATTCAACTGCCAGCGCATGCCACTCGATACTATTTGAAAGTTTAAAACATTTATTTACATTGGTTGATTTAAAGTTAACTATACGATCAACTAGTGGGGTCATTCCCCTAACATATTTAAAAGACCCTAACTCTATTCTTCCTTGCCAGTGGAAAGTCTTTTAAAAATTGGCCCCTTGTCCCTTTGGGTTTGCTATTCTCTTTAAATAACAGTTTATGGCCTCCATAGCATTCCGGGCTCCCATAAGCAGCTTCACGAGAACTTTCCCTACTGATGACATATTATTAATTGCAATATACCAAATATGTTTAGGCTTACAAAAAATATGAACAAAGGTAGAGATCATTTTTACATGATGGTAAGTCCTGCTTTCCTATATAGAGTAATTTGCTGGTATCTACCTAGTGTTACCATAAATTGTACTACAAATTTTGAAAATATGACATCATTTGTCTTGAGTACACTGATATTGGCAATAGTCACACCTGCAACAAGATGGGGCAACATGCCACATCCAGAAACACCATGGAATTTTTGGAAGAAATGTTTGATGTTCACTTAATCTCAAAAGGTCTGCGGCCCCCTCATTCCGCTCATTTATCAATCATCACCAGACTTCTTTTTCTGGCTTTTTTGAAAGGATGTGTATGTCGAACAAACCCACATACTGTACAACTTGGAGTGAGCCATTATGCAAGAAATGTATTCTATTAGCCCTAATGTCCTATGAAGGGTGTCAACATAGTGCAAAGAGTTTGTACCTGCCTTCAAGAAAATGGTGGATATTTCCAACTCTTTCAGTAAGATACTTAGCATTTGTGCATAACTACATTTCAGATCAAATCAAATGTATCTCAGCATTATTGTCCATGATGTGCACAATAAAATTATTGCACTATATAATATTGATAGTAATTTTAAAAAATATGTAATAACAGTAATAATAATAGAACATTTTTTATACTTAATTTACTTCATGAGGTGCTGTAAATGCCTTCTCTGTTCTGGTAAACTTGTTTTTATGAATCTTATTTGTAAATATGTATTAAAGAGCTCATATAAAATGTTTTTGTTTTCAGCTTAATAAAGCATGCAATATCTCTGTGTATTATCATCTTGCCTCCTAAACCCAAGATCGCGGGTTCGAACCCGGCCAGGACCGATGGATTTTTCTGGGGCGTAAAAATCCTAAGTATGGCTTCCTTCGGAAGGGAAGTAAAGCCGTGGGTCCCGTGTCGTACATTTACGGCACGAAAAAGAACCTCAAGCCTGAAAGAGAGGCCTCTGAGCAAAATTTGTCGGCCATTTCACGCCCTTAGTTGAATGGGACGCTGATGACCTGAGCTGTTAAAGAGCGTCCATAAAAATAAATCAAATAAATCTGTGTATTATCAGACCTTTGTAGTTTTTCTTCTTCCATTTTCCTCCCACTCTCTTGCTTGATCAGCTAAAGTTTCCAAAACTTTTAATAAAATTTGAGTATTGTACCCATTTTATCTACAGTTTAAGATTGTATAAGTGATACAGTGTAAATAATATTATTTATTATATTTATATAATTGAAAATGTTTCTATTGTGTTATATTCACATAATTTTTAATATTGAAATAAAAACAAAATCACTTAAGAGACTGTGCAACAGTTTATATGTATACATGCTATGTGTGGATTGTGAGATATGTTTCAATTTTCTTGAAACTTACAAAAAGTGGTTTTTAGCTTCACATTCCTTTTAATATTAAAGTTGCAAATTATTTATTGTGCTTATGTACACTTTATTATTATTATTATTATTATTATTATTATTATTATTATTGAATTTTGTTGTTTTGTTTGTACTGGTATGCGCTTTTGCATTTAATGTACATAATCCAGTCTTTTTGCAACCTCTATCCTTCCAAGGCTTTCTTCTTGTTAAGACATTGAGGAGATTTTCTTGTTTGCATGTTCACATCCCATCCCATTTCTCCTTGTGCATTTATTGTAATGTATCCCATCTCTCCTTTAAATTCCTTTTAATCCTAGAGTTAACAAATTTTATTATCTTTCTCACATATAAGTTTGCTTTCCATTATCAACTTAGAAGAGTAGCTATTAAACATTATGTGGTTGTTTTGTTTCAACAGGTGATGTGTATGGCTGGGTCCAGTTCAAAGATTGATTTATGTACAAACTTCAGTTACCGAGATCAGATTCTTTCATTAGCTCGTTGAAGTGATTCCTAATTTTTTATATGACTACTGATGATAGCTTCTGGAGCTGTTTTAAAAATTTGTTGTTCAAAATAAAATATTTATACAGAAGTAAAAGTTTTTTTTATATGTCAAACCCTTACTGTATCCTAAAAAATGCTCATGATAGCTTGCACTGTAAAACTTAATATAGTGGCTTCAATGTTAATGCATCTGTGAACAAACCTAATGCTCAAAGATATGTGCATTCTCCTCCTTGTTGCACACCCTAAATTGAATAGATGCTAATGACCAAAGATTTTAAAGAAAGTCCTTAAATAAAATAAAACTAACATAAATCTATCCATCTCCTTTTGGGGAAAGGGGGGAATGAATTCTTGATGGACAGGAAATGTGCATTTTAGGATTCTGCAACAGCACATGCAACTGATGATTCCATGAACAAACTATTGTTAATCTTCTGAGTCAAATTATTTGAACACACTTTTTGGCTTCACTCACGAAATTTATTCAGGACTTGGTTTCATGGTCCCTTGTTCACATCCTCAGCTGTTAAACTACTGTTCAATCATTCAATGAAGTTGGGTTGGTAGGTATCTGGGTTGCCTTTGATGGTCTTGCAATAAACTTACATAAAGAGCTGTCTGGGATGTTAAAATTCATTAAATTTTGCTCATATATTTTTTTTTATGTAAATCCTTTACCATATGTTTAATGCTTTATGCCTATATTTCTCTGTATTTCCTACACAAATTATTTCACAACCGCGACATTCGAATAAATTCCATAGTTTTTCTCTTATGGCCTGGTATCTGTTTTGTTTAATTTCAATAAATTTTTCATACTGTATCAGTTTTGAGGTGTTAAGATGGTATTGTACTAACTGAAAAATGTTTGATATTTCTTTTTGACTACTAAGTGAAGATTTAAAAAAAATAAAAAATAATAAAAAAACATTCCATGCTAAATCACTCAAAATTGTGTTTTGTTTAATTCTTTTCTGTTTTTGAAATTTTTAATTTTTTTGTTAAAAAAGCATCTGTTGGCTGAAACAATTTGATTGAGCAGCTTGTATTATATGTAGATATTCCTTCTTATATTCTTTTTTGTTCAGTAGTATAACAAAAATATGTAAGATGCTTTAAACTTGTAAACCTGCAAGAGCCTACAGTTAAATTCACTATCAAAACTGAAACAAAATATATTACCATTTTTAGATAAGAAGAGAATAAAATGTAATTATAAACTTGAATTCAGCAATTACAGGAAAGACACACCTACAGACAATTATATCAAAGCCTATAGTTTCAATCCTAGATCATATAAAGAAACAGCATGACTAGTAAATATACCAATAAAGCCATAAGGTTGAAGGAACATTAAAGAAATGTTCTTTACAAGCTAATAGAAAATATTCTTAAGGCTCAGGGTAGGCAACATATGAAAAATCAGCCATAGCAAACCATTTCTGGCAAAAAAGAAAAACCATGAATTCCAAAATGAACCAAAGCTCTTCAAAAACCCATACAGTTAATAGCTTGAGAAAATATATTCATAAACTAAAACAAGGAAAACTTAGTTAATTTTGATCTTCCAAACAATAGTAACCTCATTATTAAATTTGTTGAATCTACAGAGTGACAACTTAATACTATGCTGTGAAGCTGACTTTGGAACCTAGCTGATGATGAAGGCAACTGCCTTTGAAATATGTCCAAGTAAGTGGAACAAAATTAATGAAATTTGGGTGATTTACTTATAAAGGGTTGCAGTAATATAATGTATTTCACTGTGAAAATTTCTGCTATTTAAAACTACTAACTATAGTTTATTTCTATATTATAATCAAAAGTTGCTAACCCAAGAAAGCTTTTGATTTTGTACAACAAAAAATATAGTACATATGCCACATGTATTCACTGACCAAGTATGCTTTGCCATGTTGTAGTAAATATTTCAGAACACCATGTTATTAAACAGATACAAAATTTATAGAAAACACAATAACATTTTAATTACTCCATTATTCTATATAGATGGTAATATTCTGACATATATTAGAGAAAATGACAAAAACGATAATCTTACCAAAATGTTTCAACTAAGCAGCATAGGTTTTGCTTGACAATTGATTTTGTAATAAATATGTAGAGTTTGATGACTCATGCATTAATGATTGCATATAAATAATGAATGAATTTGAGTTATAAATGTAATTCTGCACAATCAATCATTTTCAACCACATCTTTCCAGTAGTAATATTTTTTGTGCTTGTAATTTCTGTACAGTACAAGAAGGTTACTGAACTATCTGTTTGCACTTGAGATTATTAAAGAGATAGTTTACACCTATAAAAAAAATTTTGAAGGGGATAGACCAAAATCTATATTATATATAAAGACCTAAGTTTATTGTTGCTAAATCTGTTTTTATAGCCTCTAAATTAGGATTTAGGGCATACTAAACATTTTATTGCATAGCTTTGTAACACCTAAAGTTTTTGGATATCTACTGCAGCAGCAGTGCTCTATAAATATTAGTTTACTTCTGATGTCAATGTGTAATTTGTCATCTACCTATGATTTATTAACTACTCTTTTTGTGAGTATTCTGCTTAAGCATTTTTCAATTATTATTATTATTATTATTATTATTATTATTATTATTATTATCATCATCATCATCATCATCATCATCATCATCATCATCATCATAGACTGTGTAATCACAGTAATGTTTTACTCTCAGTATCCTGGATTAGAATTATACTTAATGACTTTCCTTCTTTGGTCAGATAATTATGCATATACAATATTTTTGTGCATCAGCTCTGGATATAACTGGTGACTGTTACACATGACTATTTGCATCCTTAGGATTTTTACAAATTTATCTGCATTTGAAGAAATGGAGTAATTTCCAACAGAAGTTTTTGGGAATAAGATAAATTTATGTTCAAAGAATAAATGTAAAGAAATGGGAACTTATTTAGGGAAAATGAAGAAATGTGGGCTATGGGGGCTTAATAATGAAATTATAAAAATTAAGTATGTGAAAAATTATTAGAGATAATTACTTTAATTAATGGCATCAAATATCCTGATAATCACATTGTTGTGGATATTGGATATGTAAGAAAATCAACTAAATTGGGACAAAATGTTAGTAGAAAGATTTATAACTAATGAATGTAAATAATAAAGGATGATAGTTTACTGTATATTTATACTGAATACTGAAAAAAAAGCATTCATTCATACAAATTGTGATATCATCTAAATAGATAACTGATGGTATAATATTTTTACTGAAAATAGACAACTCATGGTCATGGAATCCACCCTGCCATGCACCACTACCTTCATCATGCTATTTTGTCCAGTGAACAGCAAGCAGCATGACTGGAGATTTCCAACTCTTCCGTGGTTTATTCACTTCTTTTGAATGTAATTTGTTCATAACATAATGACTAAAATGACATAAAATAATGGTATCAGATCATTAGAAAATTTATTCATGAAGTGTGCAGCTTCATCAAGGGTCTAGAAAACATTGAAAATTAATTACTTAAATGTAAACTGGAACTTGCACAGTGAAGCCAATCATATTAATTGATATCATTGTATGATTCAGTTGAACTACACACTCTTAAAGCTTCACTTACTTTTCATAAATGTATGGAACCGGTTTCAAGAACATTTTGTTCCCATCTTCAGCCATGCTAAAGTTCAACTGAACTTTAGCATGAAGTTGAACTTTAGCATGGCTGAAGATGGGAACAAAATGTTCTCGAAACCGGTTCCATACATTTATGAAAAGTAAGTGAAGCTTTAAGAGTGTGTAGTTCAACTGAATCATACAATGATATCAATTAATTGAAAATTAAGTTTATACATTTCTTCAGAATATACAAAAACTCACTGCGGAAGCATGTCATGTATCAACAAAAACAGTGCAATCAATGCATATGTACAAAGTGCCATTGCCAACCAGAAATTTCAGGATCATCCTTTTCATCACCAAATAAAAACATAATTCACAGAAAAAAGGTTACATCATTAGATGATTTCAAGAAAGACATTATACACTGTTCAGTCCAAGAATTTTATGTTTGTGATAAATATCTTAATTGTTAAAAAAATGGGATACCTTAGTTTTAATGAACAGAATGAATTAGTATTGTCAGTACAATCCCATTTAACTATTATGGGTTCAGATTAAGTTATCTGATAAAGATTCTACGTTTGAAAGGATGTAAGAGAATCATTTGAAGATGCAATAAAACATATTAAAGTAGAAAATTGGGATAAAATCTGATGAATAGAGCTTCAAAAAAGAAGGAATGTCAGATGAACCTATTGAAAGGACTCTTCCAAATTTACGTGATGAAAGTGATGACAGTTCTAGTGAAAATGACTATCTTGGTGAACAAGAGATAGCGACCATTGATCTTGCTACTTGGTAAATCACTTTATTGAATGTAGTAATATAATTAGTATTTTAAAAAAATAAAATCCATTTCCTCTGTAAATTAATCTATATGTAATTGATATTATTGTATGATTTAATTGAACTACACTCTCTTAATGCTTCACTTGTCATAATGTATAGAACCGGTTTCAAGAACCACATGTTCTTGAAACTGGTTCTATACATTATGAAAAGTAAGTGAAGCATTAAGAGTGTGCAGTTCAACTAAATCATACAGTAATATCAATTATATGATTGGCCTTCTTGTGTAAGTTCCATTTTCCATTTTAATTTTAATCTATAAGCATGTATGTCATATGACACTATGCACTGATTGGTCAATAGCTAGGAGGGGGAATGTGCCCACATGGTCAGCAATGATTAAAGGAAAGGGACCCCATGTAATGAAAGATTCTGTGACTTTGAATTACCTGTTTAGAGTTAAAATGTATATGCCCTAATAGACTGTTCTTGTTGTGCAACTTAATATGAAATAATATGGGGCTTAACTCCAACGCATTTAGAATGCTATATTCTGTTGACAGGGTGTCAAATAATACTGTTCATTACTGTTTTTATTTTTCTCTATAACATTGTTCCTTTCATGTATTATAAAGTGATAAAAAATATGGGGGAATGGTATAAAAATCAGCCTAAATTGATTAACTCTCCACATCATCTTTTATTAAATTCTAAACAGATTTTAACTGTAAAAGCTATCAAAGAATCGCAAGTTCTACATTTGGCCAGAAATCAAAGTGTCTATCAACAAGTAATTGCTCCTCTTTTAACTTTCAAACGAGCATATCATGTATTACTCAAGTAGGTTGGACAAAATGAAGTAATTTCATTTCATTTATTTATATACTGATTATGTACAGTTTGTACATTTGGCTTCATCAGTTTATATTAATACATAACTACAAATTTATTATATACATATCTAAAAATAATTTAGTTTCCAAGAATTCCTCCACAGTATAAAAATTATGTTTTAATAATAGGTTTTTAATTTAATTTTATGCTTGAAGTGCTTTTAAATTAGTAGTAATTTATTGTTTAGGATAGCATCTTTATGTGAAACATAACATGCTTTTTGTAAGTCTGTGATATGTAAATGTATCAGGTCAGCTGATCTAGTGTAATGCACATAATAATTTTAATTATTCCTAAAATCTTTTTATTAGTATGAACAAAAGGTACAGTTTCTTATATATTAAAGATAATATGGAACATTTAAAGAATATGTCAGGCCACTAGTCAGTAAGAGCTAGGAAAGGATAAATCTTTCTTGGCTTTGGAGGACTATATTAGTTATTTTTGATGTTTTGGTACAAAATACGTATATGTTCCACATGATGTTAAGTAGTTCTAAATGGTCTTCAATAGTTGACCAGAGCCAAGGATGCTGACTGGTGGAGTAAGATTTTATTTTCAATTAGCTAATTGCTAGTTATATGCTACATATATATTTAACAATTATAAAAGTTGTAGCTATAATGTTCTACACATCTGAATGATAATAGACAGGATATTTTTAAGAGTACCAGTTTTTAAGCATATGACCAATTTCTTTATTTCCAATGATTATCTATTTTTAAGTTTTAAATATAATGTAACTTATCTCTCTTTTCTATGGATGCCAAGTCTAAAGAAAAGTTGCAGTAGTAATATTTGAACTGGTATCAATGTAAAAGGGAGAAAATTTTACATCTGAGCATTTTACTTTAAAATGATGTAAATCTCCCCCCCCCCCAACACTCATATTCATTTAGAAGATGAACTATTTTGTTTGCCTGCAAAATATAGGTCAAGAAATAACTGAAATGGCTTATTTGAGGAAAATTGTCTCTGCCCATAATCCAAAACAGTAATAAATCAAACTCAAGAAGCAGTATTGCTTTAATACTCTACCACCAAGACCAGTAAAATGTTTTCCCAATCATAGAGGATAAAAAAATTAATTCTCTGTTGTTGCTTCTGTCTTGTAGGATGCACAGAGCAAAATATAGTTTCTGTTTCTGTACTTCATTAGCCCTAATTCATATGCATACTTTGAAAGTTAACTAATAGCAATCAAAATCTTCCATCATATTTGCAGTTATTAATTTCTTTCATTTAAAGCTCCTTGCTGTGAACATAATTTATTCTTTTATTTTTTCCATAGAGGTCATCTGAAATCCGAATAAAACACTATGTATACTTTACAAATAAAAATTCATACTTTCTTTCATTATACATCTTACTTCTCAATGTGTGCAAGCAATGTACGTTAGCTTCAGAATAAAAGTTGCTTCTTATTTCTTAGTGTGTCCAGGCATTGCACATTAGCTTCAGAATTTAACTTATTTGAATTAGCTTATCTTGTCTGCAAAGGTACTTTTTTGGGAAAAAAAGAAAAGCACATGAGAGTTTCACATAAAAATATATATTACAATATAATAATTATTATACATTTCTTAATGATACAGGATCTTTTTTCTGACATAGATTTCTTTTGTTTAAGCATTTGTCACAAATGTAAACAAATTGTACCTAAATCTAAGAAGGGTTTAACTTCTAATATTTTTTCAGTCAAAACCCTAGTCATACTCTTTGGAAACTGTAGATCCCAGTTTTTCTAACTAATACATTAAATGCATATTGCACAACAATATGTATAATGTATCTGAATACATAATTTGGAAAATGTCAACTAATGAAGTGATATACTTACTGCTTAGAAAATTCTGAAAGAAATTTTAAAGTTTAGTAACTTATAAATAAAAATGAAGTGTAGAATAAATTTTTGTTTAGCTACCATAAAATTGTATTTTATTAAAGTTCAGTTTAGTTTAATAGGTAATTCTCTTCTAATCAATAAATTATAAGATGATGACTTATAAAATGTACATGTTAAAGTCTATAGCGTAATCATGCCTCTTTGTAAAAATTTAAATCATCACTACTTGCACTTTACAAGTGAGGTAAGACTCACTTTCATGATTCATTATTTTGTTGTTCTTTTAAAAGCAATATTTTGATTTATTATCAACCAAACACATGAACTACTGTATTGAGATACAGTATCAAATTCCAGCTTACAGAGGGTTTGCATAATTTATATTTCCAGAATGATTTTACACATTTCCACCAAGTTCATATAAATGCATTATTGCTGAAACAGTACAGTTTCATGACTAAAGAAACACAGCACTACCACTGTATCCATGCCTTTTCAAGAATCTTCTTCAATCACACCACTGGTGTCAGAGAAATCCATGTCCTGCAACAACAGAAGGAATAAATCCTTCATGACCATCTCTGCTTCGAACCCAAAACCAATCCTTTAGATGCCCACTAACCAGTGCAACCACATCACCTTTGGCAACAGACAGTGTATTGCGACCTTTGCTATTATAATCTGATCGGATGACAAGCAAGGTATGCCTGGTGGTACCCTTGCATTTAGCGCTTGCTGCAGCCCGCAGATAGAGGCGATCCACACTTCTCTCTCCACATGCTGATACAGCATCCCTTCGCCCAGCTGAGTAACATCGTCCTCTTCCTCCGCATTCAGATCTGCATAAAGATTAAGTTTCTCCATTAAACTAGTAGGAATGTATAGTAAATTTAAATTAGGAATTAGTGCTATGTTTTTCAAAATGGTCATGCTTTGACAGTTTTCAGATATGAAAAAATGTAGAAATGTTTCTCCTTTTAGTTTGGAAAGGTTACAGTGCTTATGCCTTTTTTGTTCACTATGGTATAGGAATGCTTAAATGGATCACTGACTTAACTTAGGTGAACATATCACCTCTCTTTTTGTCTTCTAATGGATATCAATATTGCCATTTCTAAGAGTGAATGCTAATTAATAATTTTTCTGCTTTCTATGAAAATATATTCAAATAATACTAAACAGCAATTAACCCTCTGTGAAATGCATTCTTAGTACATGTATAAACCAATGATCATTAATCTTTGTTCAGAACTTTTGTCCTAAAGATAATTATTGAATCACATTTTCTAATGTTTCATAAAATTTGTTAATATTTTCTAATATTGGAAGGGTAGAAACTATGCAAAATGTACATTACTTTTATGCATATTTTGTCTAGAGCAAAATCCTACTTGACATTGATCTGTTGCAAAAGTATAAAATATTAAATTTTGTGTAGATAGATCAGATACCTTGCAAAAGTATAAAATATTAAATTTTGTGTAGATAGATCAGATACCTTGACAGATACAGTCTGCTTAATGTGTGTGAACCATAGATTGCAATATTGCTATATGTGCATGTGCCTAGACATTTGGCACCAAAGCCATTAATGTGCTTGTATTCTGGCCTTAGCACACCAAAACATCTTCATTTATCAGAGCTGTGCATATTTCAAGATGTTCCTTATTCGTTTTTTCATTGGCACAGGAATCAATCATGACCTAAACAATTTGCACATTGCTACTGGAAATATTTTTAATACTTGTGGAATTTTATTAGGGTTTGTTGATATTATTTTATAATATTTAAAGCCATTATATTTAAATCAATGAATTCTTCATTTGATAGTTTGCTCATCATTATTTCATAAACCCTATGAACAATGGTACATAATGGCAAGTAAATAATGTGTTATCTTCTGAATATTTCACCTATTGTGAGACATTACCGTTCCCAATACTTTCTTTCTCCCTCTCTGTTTATTTATTTGATTTATTTAAAGATACTGTTTAGCGTCCCTAATCATTAGTGTCCCCATTCAATTCAGGGCATGAAATGTCTGATTAAGTTTGCTCAGAGGCCTCTTCATTCAGGCTTGAGGTTCTTTTATGTGGTGTAAATCCACATCATGGTACCCATGGCTTTATTTTTGTTCTGAAGGAAACCATACTTTGGATTTTTATGTCCTAAAAATTCTTCGAGCCTGGCAAGGTTTGAACCTGAAACCTTGGGTCTAAAAAAATTTTGCAACTTTGCAAGGGAATTTTTTTTTTTTTTTCATACTATGAGATATTTACAAGAGAAAATATCCAAGCACTGTTAAAAATTAGTTAAAAATGAAAAACTAAGAGTGCAAGATGATAATCACAAATTAAACTTCATTTGGAAGTTTATAATGAAGGATGTTGCTGTAGGAAGGAATATGAAAATATAAGTGATTCATTGGGATATTATTCCAGTTCTGCCGTAAACACCACAGTAAAATAAGATTGGAAAGATCAATGTTTTGTAGTAGAAGGAAGTAATCAACCTAGTGTTGAAATTGATCCATTATTCGGCTATTTTGCCATAGTCATTGGTTTAAATTAATTTAAAAACTGGAGCTTTCTCCAATACTATGATCAGTATCATCAGGGAACTGAAAGTGTCTGTAGCGGCAGAGCTACAGAATCATTAGAAATGGTGGGAGGTGGTAGGTGATAGAGATGTTGCGCAGATGTATGTTGACTAGTAACAAATTCAAAGTCTTGATTATTTGAAAAACTCTTGTCTTTGTTTATATTGTCTGATGCTGCTCTATTTCTAAGGCCTCTCTTCCAGCCAGATTAAAATATCCTGTTGTTATTATTGCAATGACCAAATAGCCCAGTAATTATCAATTTCAATGAAAGCTTGAAGAATGTTATAACCAAGAATTTATTTAATAAACATAATTAAACTTTCAAAGAGTTTAGACTTTAAGTGCCATAGTGTACGTGTCTGATTGCAGCTCCATGTGCAGTTCATTAGCAATAGCTTTCGATAGTAAAATCCACATGCAAGGTTGAATATGGAGAGTGCTATAAAATAACACATTCGGCACATTATTTATTAAAATGACTAGCCCGGCGACATGCGCACCTTGTTCCATGTTCCCTCAACTTCTCGCTATCCGTTCGGTTGCCAAGTGGCTGCGGGAAGATGTCCGTATGCGTCTCCCATGGTTTCGTAGACGCTGAATGCGACGAAGGAGGCAGGATGCCAAGGGGAAGACATGCCGCATAGCTCACATAGCCCTCCTCCCCGTGCGGCGTCTGCACGTATAGCCACGCTTGGTTCTTGAACACAGCATTGACAACCATTCCAAGTGGTAGGGCTACTTCTTCTTGGTAACCTCCCAGTCTCGTCTGGTACAGCACACAAGGAAACGATAGCACCACCGGAATGTTGGCTGGTTTCTCCAGTGATGCCTGCAACCAAAAGTGTCTGTCATTCACCTATGCAAAGCTTATGTGATTGTATGAAGTCATTAATCCACTAGACCAAGAGCGGTAAATTCATAAAAAGTAGAAAGTATTTTGTTCACGCTGCCAGTAATGAATTCTAAAATGTATTACTAGAAGATGTCCTGCTTACAAGAAAAACTCTCGGGTTTGAACAAATAACATCGCACTTATAGGCCATTTACCTACCTCTGAATTCAATGGTAATATTGGTTTTTCTACGAAACGCAGTTGTTCACTAAAGGATTCCGTTTAATAACTCCTTCTGCCATGTCGGTTGAGATCGTACAGGTGTTTGTATCGCATGCTTCAAAGTGTACTTGTCTACACAGACCACTACTGGTCCACACCGCCACGGGTGGCCGAGGTCGTTAAGGCACGGACTCGTGAGCGGGAGGTCTGCGGTTCGAATCCCGCCAGGACCGTCCTTCCTGACTGGGGTTTTTTCCAGGTTTTCCTCAGTCTTCATAACTGGCAAATGCCGGGGAGGTACCTAAACTTAGGCCTGGAACGCTTCCGTCCTTAAAAAAAAAATATCCTTTCCCAATTTATCATTTCATCTCATGTATCATCAGTGTCCACCACCAGTGGTGCCTCAGTAGTAAAAACGGGCGTTAAACACTACTAAAAAAAAAAAACTACTGGTCCACTGTGGCGTTTGACAAAAAACGAACATAACCATTGAATTTAGAGTGAAACAGCATTTACGGCTTCGTTCCTATTATTATTATTATTATTATTATTATTATTATTATTATTGATATTATAATAGATGTATTTGTTTTATTTTCCTAAATGGTATAATATGTAATAACCATTAGTAATATATATTTAGCAATTTAATATCCTTGTTTATACTTTGTATAGCTGGAAATTATTGTGAGAAGGGAAAACTTGTTTTGCCAACCGTAGAGCGAAAACACCCCGAACAATAAGCCTTATGAAGCTCAGGTTCCTTTGTAAAGTCAAGGACATAGCCTTTTGCATTTTGCCCCTTTAAAAGAGATATTTCCGTAGGAGAAAACTAGAGTTCTCTAATTTACGCAAGTGGGGGCAGTTTAAAACCCCAAGAAAGTAACAGCTGAAGTGACGGTTCTGGTTCGAAAACACGAATCACGGAAGAGATTTTCTAAATTTACGGTAAAGAACAAATCAGATGAGGCCAAGTAAACTTGAATCTAATCAGTGACAGAGCTTAGCTTAAAATTATGAAGTTAGATGCGATGCTCTTGCATATTGCTTGTAAAAGGCTCTCACAGCGACAGTGCGTTCCACACCACTCCAATGCTAATGGCAAAGCCTCCTCAATAATGCCTCATCGGTTCCGAACAACTGCCAGTGCTAAAGAGTTGTCAATACTACATTCAATTTTTTTGCATTTCTCTGCATCATACTGTATTAGTTAAGTGAAGAACAAGTACAATAATCGTTAATAAAATTTACCTACTATAGCTCTCTAAACGCCTTACTACTGTCAAGAAAATCTAAGTATACTGAGTGATAGTGCGTAACTTGTGGTTAGGTTTAAATACAGTCCGCACATGACAAGATCACACACGTCACTTCGCAACGTAGCTACACCATTGAATCAGCCTTTAGCTCCGTGTTGAAGCGTCTGAGAGCATTCGTTCCCTCTCTCAAAATATTTCTACTTGTAAATTTTTAGTATTTATTTGTTCCGCTTCTTACAGACAGAATCAGCAGTGGGCAATAAAACGACGCTTTCAGACATTTAAATTCACTCTGTTCTTTTTCTTCAGAAGCAAGGTTTACGCATTCCAACAATAGAAACAACAATAACTTATGGTTTTTATTTTTTTTTTCACGGGAGAAATGGACGATATTATGTATATAAGCTCTAGAAAAACTGATTTAATCATAATCTCTCACGATGATCAAAAGAAATAATATTCCAAACTTAGTGATAACTACCTACTAAGGTCACTAAGTACTTAACAGCATAAAACGTGGAAATTTCAGTTCAGATCACAGAAATTAAATTTCCTTGCCTGCAAATTGATGTCTTAAATGGAAATCACACATAAATTATATTTCATCAGAGCTTAGTACATACTATGCCGTTCGATAAACATAAAATATTTGCTCTGGCGAAGCTATAAAAACGGTTTACTTTGCCTATTAAGTGTGTGAAATTTTTTCCACGGAAATTCTGTTGATAAAATAAAATTTAATCTTGCATAAAAAGTAATTATGTTATAATAGGGAAATTAATTATATTATAAAAATAAGTTTCAAAACCGAATCATCTTAGCACGTATCGACAGAGTGCAATATGATCAGTAGGACTAAGATTCATAAGCATAATTTTACCTAATATTTGAACGTCATACAAAAACTGTGTAGTGAAATTTCAGTGGCGACAAATTTGAAGAATTTATTTTACACATTTTGAGTGTTTTTGCATATTTACAGGATGCTATTCCATAAACTAATTTTCATATATTAGAATTTTAAAACACTTACACACATCATAATTCATAAAAAATTAGCAAAACACTAACATATTAGGTGCCAATACTACTGACGCTTCTAATACGATATTCTCGAGAAACTAGGTCCCACACACGAGTGGAAAGAACTTTCCAGCCAACAATTAGCACAGAACCTGCATTAGTTTCTTTGAGATCCTCCAGAGAAGCTTAACTTCTCCCAGGACGTGCGAAAGTGAGCTTCAAATTATGGAAAATATCCGATGTTACATGCAATTGGGCACGTTTTATTGAGCTTGTACGTGATTCAATAGAAATGTCTGATTTTATCCACCCATTAGACAAATTTGAAAAGACTAGGTGAAGATGAAGTGAATACTTTCATCGTTCATATTTTATACAAGAAATATAAAGCAACATTTATAAATGCGCAATTTGAACATCTTCATTGATCTTGAGATATTATAAATTGGTATATTGTAAATAAATGTTGAAAGGCTCGTATTGCGCATCCGAGTGTGATAATATGCAATCCGAGATTTGCCGAGGATCGCAATGAGCCTTTCAACAAGTATGTTACATACTATTTTTTATATTACCATAACTTAATGTAACGTATTTTTAATTTATTACAATTTATTTTAATTTGGAAAGTTAAAAATAACGAATCTATTAGTATTTTTTCATATGTGTCTATAGTTGCTCGTTAAGGTATTTTTAGTGTATTTTGATTTTAGTAAAATATTTATTAGCTTGATGATATGAAGATTTGTTAATTTTTATAACGGAATTTGATCAAAGTAACAGAAGGAACTCCACCCGAGATGGCTGAAGTGATGGCTAGTATAAGGAATGATTTGTTGCCCGAGAAATTTAAAAGACGGTATGAGAGAGAACTTGCTTGGTGTAAAAAGAAAATAGCCAGGACATTTAGTGAAAATGTTATGTTGGCGTATTTTCTGAAGAAAAAAAAATCTAGAATAATGAAATCTTGAACATTATTCTGTGTTAGAATCTTCGCTATATCTGAGTTATAGTGCTGATATATCGAAGTTTGGAAGTTTGATCGTTTTCTTAAAAAGAAAAACTGTTGAATATGTAGCGCAATATATATTATCTAGTGTTTTTACAAGAGAGGATATAAATAAATTGTTGGCGGAAGCTCTTGATGCAGAATATTTAGACATAAAAGTTTGTGCAATAATGGGCGTCGCTGGCGTTTGTCGCACAGATGAACTTGTGAAGATGGAACTCGACGATATAGAAGACAAGAAAATATACTCATTGTATCAGTTCCAAAACGAAATGCACCAGGTGATAAGATCTATTGCGAATGGAAAAGAAAAGTGGGTGGTTTACTTACAGAAAGTTTGTTTCTCTGCGTCCGAAACATGTTGAAACACAATAGTTTATTTGTGAATTACAGAAATGAAAAGTGTACAATGCAGCCAATTGGTATTAATGCAACAGGAATGTTTGTAAAGAAAGTAGCAGACTTTTTGAAAATAGAAAACCCCTCTAACTTTACTGGACATTGTTTTCGGAGAGGACTTCAGCTACATTATGTGTGAATGTTGGAGGAGATGTACTGAAATTAAAGAAATATGATTATTGGAGATCATCGGCGTTTGCAGAGGGAAATATCGACGACTCCTAAAATAGCCAACAGCCAATCTGTACTAGAATTATTGGGAAGGATAAGTCTTCTGTTGAAGACAGCAATAATGATGGCGCTTTCGCAGCAGTGAGGAGATATCAGGAGTTCATTAATTATTTTGCGCATTCAACGAAAATGCTATTGTTTCAGATCCCACTATTGTTAATAAAGTATCAGGAATAAATTTTACCCAGTATACCTCGTGTAGTACAAATATTCATTCATATTAACAGCAAATAATTTCGTAAATTTATTATATTAAATCGTGTGACATAACAAGACTGCTACTTTCAGTTGTAATTTATAAAATAGTGGCGCAAAGTTACTTTGGAGCACTAATCTTCAATTGTTTTATCCCAGTGCCGCTAGACTGCTACGTTCTGTTCTAAAATTAGGTAAGCATTAGTTACGTTAGATATGGTAGTATAAAAATCGTTTTTTCACTAGAGTAAAGCTGCATTTCACTTAATTATTGTTAGTGACGAAAACGAGTCTTTAAAACTGTTGTGCCTAAAGAAACAAATTAGTTACTTTACGCACTGCCGAAAAAATGTCGTTTTCAATGTACATACTTCACCAGTAAGATGTTAATGATTTACCTCAATCTTAAATATTACGCGAAATACAAAATAAACAATAAATGTATTCTCTAGTTAAGTACGTGCTCATTGCTTGCATTCAACTTTTCCTAATCGCTTTGTTCATTATGGTTGGCTTAGAAAGCCATGAAACCGTATATAACCGTCTGATAACCTCAACATCTGAAATGTTTATTTAATGTACATGCTTAGCTTCGCCTCGCTTAATATTATTTTAGTCCCAAAAAGGGACACTTTAGGAACTTGTATCATAAATAACTATTATGATAAACTGTGTTAAAATATTTAACGGCTTGTCCAGTAATTGAGAATGTTAGTAATTATGTTTTATTTAGGTATGTTCTAAGTAAATATGTGTAATACAGAATTTTGTTCTTCAAAAAATTAACAATCTTATAACATTTTATTATGTATATGTATTTTAATAATCTCATACATTTTTATTTTTATTACATAGTATATCATTTTCGCTTTGTCATTTAATTGGTTTACGTGTTAATATGTTTAAGTATATGACAAATGTACGAATTTATGGAACGCAAAATATACTAACAAACTGACTGCAATACTTGACGATCGGTAACAATGTGCATGTGTATAATAAGTAAATAGCGAACTTTTAGGCATTTAAATAAGCTTTAAAAAGTAAGACATGTGCAATATAAAACTTTAAATAGGCATTACAAATATATTTTAATTTTCCAGTCACTTAATTATGAACCTAGATAATTAAATTTCCCACGTATAATTCATATTTTATCAATACGGCGTTTTCAAGTAAAAAAAAAAACGTAAAAGTTTATAAAATTACATTATCAAACTAATACAACAAATATACATACTTAGCTTGAAAAGTTGTTTTCTCCATAAGAAAAATCACTATTAATTTTTCAAGTTAAACATATATTTGTTGTATTAGTCTGATAATGTACTTTTATACACTTTGGTATCTGAAAAAGGAAAATGGAAAATGTTCATATAAAATACTGTTTTCTTCATAAGAAAAAGCACATTCTTATTGCCCAGCTGACTGTACGTAAATACATCAATAGAAATACAATTTTATAGTTTGTTTCATTTTTTCGAGTAAATTACCAAAAAAATGTTGTTCAAGACAACTTTAATGAGGGTGTTATTTGGTTTAGATAACTGGAAAAAGAAAAAATAACGCTGGTCTCTTATTTCCCCTTGGTTTGTCTGACAAAAAATTGCAAGTATCTTTTCATAATTTTCCAAAAATTTTCATTTTTGTCTGTACGTATACTTTTGAAGACAGAACGTCTGCATAGGTCTGGTTGTCAAAAAAGTAATGGATGATCTGGTGTTCGCCGAGCTTAGATCAAAGAAAACTATCGTTAAATGGTATTTTGTGAAAATACCAAATTTAATATTAGCGGACACGAATCATGCAAATGCCAGATGGTTGTTAAGCTCGAAGGGCAGCAGTTATTGACGAAGGTGTCGCAAGTTTGGATTATAGTATAATCTTTGGGAGGCACCAGGTTATCTGTATTTTTACACTGCATCCAATAATATACTCCTGAACAGTTCAAGTTTCGACACTCCCTTCCTTGTGTTGTCAGGCAACAGTACTTCATGCTGCAGGAGTGGCTGTATTTCTCCGAAGCGATCCGAGGCGAAGACAATCCCACACACACGAAGTCGGAGGAGGAAATATTTATCATTCAGCAATTTGCATCAATTTATGCATGCCTTCCTTCGCACTGACCTGCTAGCGTCGTCTACAAGATTCTATGAACCACGAGTACAATGTAAGTAATACTACGTTCATGTACAGGATGAATTCAAAGAATGTATCGTAAACAATAGCGAAAATTCTTCAGATTTACAGTAGCTGTCTTACAACAACAGAGACTCGGGTAGTTACCAGCATGTAGTGAAACATTTCTGCACAACAGAACTCAGTAGACGGTTTATTTATTGGTTGTAATGTGCAGATAAATCGTAAGGCTGCTTTACTGCCCTCGTCGATTACATACGCCTAGAGTTAACCTCACCAGACTTTGTTTGAATCCATTCTTGTAATATAATCAAAATGCATATAGTCTTCACTTCTCTTAATTTGCTGTTGGGGTTGTCTTGTATCCAGTTGTTTTATCAATGTATAATTCGTTCTCTTGTATATGTAATAATTAGACATCAAGTTTGTTTGCACTAAAAATATCTAAAATATGCATGCATTTATGCTGTCAAAATCTTTAAAATATGCTGTATTATTTCGAAAATCTGCATTAAGCATGCACCAAATTTGTTAACTTTAAGCTTATACGTTTTGGTACTTACACTGTACATTCTTCCTTAGACATCATTACGGTTGTTGCAATTTTACACTGATCATTTTCCTTCAAATGCTCAGATGTAAGTTTATCGGTTAACATAAGTTTTCTGTGTTGAGAAGGATCTTTCCACGTCTACAGATGTTATTGAACAAAATTTGAAAGCGCTTAACTAACTCTGGGGAAATTTCTTCAGGAAACACTACGTTTTCATTTTGAAGCTATTTATTCACAGAGCGCAAAAGTTTAATGTCAGGATTTCTCTCTAAAACATTGCACAATTTTCTTTCTTACTTTAAAGGAGGACTCTCAAATTTACTCTGAACTTCATTGAGGATTGATAAAAATTCATATAAAAACAAACCAGATTTTTCGACATTTTTTTTTAATGTGGTTCCAGCTATAACTTTGAAAAGTGCTTTGATTACAATCAAGTCCCTTTGCAAATACTCACTATTAAAATGTTATGAGAACGTTTTGACAAAGTGTCGGTTGGATTCAGCGTACTAACAAATTCTTAGGGGTAATGGGAGATCTGGAAGTTTTTCTTTGTAAGCACAAACTCTTAATGGGACTTTAACAAATGTCTTCTTGGTGCTGGATGTTACACTACTCACATCAGGAAAACTTTCCCCTGTGACTTCCGATACTCTGTGAAGTACATGCATAGTACACGTAATATGAATGAGTGGGGGGGGGGGGGGGACTGAAACAGCTTTTAACATATAAGTTGCAGCATCTGAAACAGAACCCGAAATTTATGTTCACTGCCTACTTCTGACTAATGTAATATCAGAGTATCATTCACGAAGCGAGCAATTCTCGTAGAGTGGTTTGTTTTTTTCTAAAACCCTACAAGCAATCAAGTGCGTTTTTCCTGGCTCATCTTCCTACAAGAAAATTTGCCATATGACAGCCACAGGCATTTGTAGTTTCATCTACTCCCCTTACACAAGTGCATTAAATGGTCCCGAATTTCTAAAATTACTGCGTGTTCAGCTGTCTTGATAATTTTTTCTTATGGTAGATTCGTCAGGAATGGCGTTATTTTAACAATATTTTTCCAAGAAACTGCGGAATTTGTGGTTACTGAGTGAATTACACGGTATGTTTGTGGCTAAAAGAGCTTCATATAAATCAATGCAACCTTCATTCTTTCGTAAAGTTGAAGGAACTTGTGTCAGTAGTGTTTGCTTGCGTGTGTCTTTTTCTGTTTGTTCAACTGCAACTTGTTTATAGTAAATAACTTTTATTGTCTAGAGTGAAATCCGACTCTCCACATTCTTAAAACACTTTGTTTTAAATTGAACTTCTAGACGGTTTTTCTTTCGGCATTGTAACACGACCTTAACCTCACGGAAAAATGAACATCATCAGATTAGCAGGCCAGGTTTGAGCTGCATGATGACGCAGTATAAGATAAGTAAAATAGAACGAGGAATTCCCCAGTAACATCGCGTGATTTTGTCGCAACCGGCTTGTAGAGTTCCTTATGGGTGTCTCCATAGTAAGTGACAAAATAATATATAAATTTTAAATATGAATTTTAAAATTTAAATATATTATATGTTCGATGCATGGAAAAGTGTATAATGTGCAAAAACATCGGAAATATGCAATTATATGCACTATAAAGCTTTACATACAAGCGCAGAAGAACATTAAATTTATTGTTAAACTTAATTCCACATCAAAAGAAAAACAAAGTAAATATGTGTTAGTATACGAATCTAATGACTTATAATTACACTTGGGTGTGGAATTGGCATGGCAGGATATATAACAGGTTGTCGTCCAGCTTCGTCTGCTTGTTCGTGTCCTCTCATGCCTTGATGAGACGGTATTTCCATCAGGGCAATCTTTCTATTTTCTTCAGTAATTATGTTGTATACGTTCTGAATATTATTGAATATGGGTTGTGGGTTGTTTTATGTTCTGAGGAGCAAGTAGAGGAATTATTGATTCACAGTAAATGGTACAATTTTTGTTTTCACTGAATTGTGTCATTTTTATAGCAAATAGTTAAGTGAGAACATGGTGTAAGGATCTGGTAGTTCATACTGAGGGTTCCAAAAATGTATACACACTTTCACAGTAGATATGTATTTAATATATTTCAAAGTTAGACCAGAAAACAACAGTAATGTGTAGTATGAAGTTCTGTAAACAGATGTGACTCACGTACATAATGATAGCGTTGCTACGTGACAGGTAAATCAACAATAAACAAATGAAGCCAAGATTATCGCATGATGTTCTGTAAACAGACGTGACTAACATTACGTTATGCTAGCGTAGCTACAACAAAATGGAGCCAAGATTATTGTTTGAACAGCGGGAAACTAATTTTGAAGTGATTGGAAAACAGAGAATGTTGTTGGAGTTCAAAGGATTCGTGTGTACAGAACAGAACCGCCAACGTGAGTAACAATTGCACACATTCGAGACAAAATTGAGACTCATGGTACCGTATGCAACAGGATGATGCACCACCACATTACCACCTGCGTACCTTGATGACAATCTTCTAAAGCACTGTACAAAACGAAGAGGTCTGATTGAGTTTCCACCGCGTTCTCCGGATCTAATTCCGTTGGACTTCTACCTATGGGGAACTCTTAAGGATGTTGTTTGTATACCGTAGAAAACCAGCTACACTGGCAACACTTCGGGAAGAAACTGAAATGGCATGTGCTGCAATCGCTGAGGACACTTTCGCAAACGTTGCTCAATCAGTAGTTCAACGTACTCAGAAGTGTATCGACGGCGATAGTGGACATTTTGAGCAACTGTTGTAACTGTAAAAGTCTAAGATGATTAGTGCTCATCATTTTCTGTCTGTGTGAATTCAGTTTTGTTATGTTAACACAGTTTTCTCTTTGCTTGAAGCGTGTATACATTTTTTTTTTTTTTTTTTGGCACCCGACATTCATTTTGAGAAGATTTTGGCACCACTATATCGACAAGCATTTAAATCCTTAGAGAGTGTTTTGTACTCTGCTTTATCGACTTAGTTTTTGGTATATTGCGTTATTTCAAAATTAATTTATGAAACTTTGAGTTTCCATGGTGGCGTTTAATTTAATGTACTCCTTATTGCAGGAATAGATATTCTCAGCTGTTTATCGCAATAATGTGTTCTTTGGTTGAATGGAACTAAGAATGTTATTTTGTAACTCTAATTCACATCTATTGTCTTATACAGTGATCCCGGTACTCCATTCCGAGCCATATATAGGAGTTGATTTAAACATGTAGGTAAGATTTATCTGCATCCTTCGTATTTGATCGCACATGAATTTTTTTATTTAATAGTGATTGTCTTTTTGACATGTTTATTGTGTTGTTTAACGAAGGATTTGATGCCTACTTTCCAATTAGTAGTATAAGAGAATAAAGAATGATACTCACATAAATTGTTGCTTTGTTAAGAGATCGCTTCATAATATTTATTATAACGATGTTATGGCCATTTTTAACCAACTGAAATTAATGCATTGCTCACTGCTTAAGCATTTTAATGCGTCTTATATTAATTATTGAACTAATAATGTAAAACTCGTGGAATGTCATTAATTCCGCTAGGAATAAATGAAGGTGTTTAACGCCCGTTTTTGCTACAGAGGCACCCAGGCGATGGTCACTGATGATACATAAGATGAAATGATATTTTGGGAAAGGATTTATTTTTATCGAAAGAATCGTTCCAGGCCTAAGTTTAGGGTACCTCCCCGGCATTTGCCATTTGTGAGGACTGAGGAAAACCTGGAAAACACCTCAGTAAGGAAGGATGGTCCTGGCGGGATTCGAACCCAGACCTCCCGCTCACGAGTCCGAGACTTAAAGACCTCGGCCACCCGTGACAGTAATTCCGCTAGGGAAAATGAAACTAGAGTACTAAATCAAAATTTTAAGCCTGATGAATTCAATAATCATTTCATAAGCTCTGTTGAACAATTACACAATTCTCTTTGTTCTGGTAATTACCTGCCACGTCGTTTTTAAATAATTTTAATAATCCTGAAAGTACATTTAAATGCAGTTTGGTATCTTCTAATGAAGTACTTAAAGTAATTATCAACTAGGAAGTGCACCTTCTAAGCATGTTTATGGCCTGAACGTCGATTTTATAAAAATGGCAAATAATTATATTCTTATATCAGGGTAGGTCCATAGTTTCCGGCCTAACCATTTTCTAGGTATGATAAAGACAAAAACTATATTTCAATTTTCAATATAGTTACTCTTTATTGCAATACACTTCTCACATCTTTGGATTAATTTTTTTTAATTTGATTTATTTACGGACGCTCTTTAACATCTCAGGTCATCAGCGTCCCATTCGAATCAGGGCGTGAAACGGCCGACAAATTTTGCTCAGAGGCCTCTCTTTCAGGCTTGAGGTTCTTTTTCGTGCCGTAAATGTACGACACGGGACCCGCGGGTTTACTTCCCTTCCGAAGGAAGCCATACTTACGATTTTTACGCCCGAAAAAATCCATCGATCCTGGCCGGGTTCCAACCCGCGATCTTGGGTTTAGAAGGCAAGTATGGTTACCACTACACCATCAGGACCATCTTTGGATTAACATTTCAACCCCCCCCCCCAAATATAGTTAGAATTCTTGTCTGCAAAATGGGCATAAACTGCATCCATCACTTCTTCGTCACTCTTAAATTTCCTTCATCGAAGGTCCTTCTTGAGTTTTGAGATGAGGGGAGCTATATATGGACTGTAGGGTGGATGATCGATCTCCTTGAAGCCACATTTCTTCACAGCTTCCTTTGCAACACAGGCGCGTTGTCGTAAAGAAGGCGCACACCACCACTCAGCTTTCCTCACCTTTTCTCTTTGAAGCACGTAGTCTGTGTAATAGACCAGCATAGTACTCCCAATTTACTGTGGTGTTCCTCTCCTTGAAGTCAATGAAGAGTATTCCTTCACAGTCCCAAAAGATTGTGGCCATGATCTTCTTGACCTTGACTGAGTGACCTTGGGTGCTGCTCTTTTGGACAAGGGATTATAGTAGAGAACCATAGTTTCATCTGCTGTAGCAATGATTTGCATAACTTCGCTCTCGTTGCCACGGCAGAGCTCCAAAAATGCCTGACAACAGATGACTCTTGCTGCTTTTGGACTGAGAAAAGAAGTCTAGATACCCATCTTGCTCTAACCTTATTCATGTTTAAATGTTTATGAATAATTCGAAGTACTGTTGTTTTAGAAAGGCCTAACCTTGCTGCTATCTCTGTAACTTTGACCCGCCGGTCTTCCATAATTTCTTCTTCCACATGAGCCTTCAAGGGCCGACCTGCACGCTCTTCATCTTCAATGCTTTCTCAGCCCATGCATTCGAAAAAGTTTGGTCCATTCTTTTACGGTAGAATATGAGGGGGATGCTTCCCCATACACACCGTCCAATCCCTGTTTAATTCCATTTGGAGTAAGTCCTTCTTTTGTGATAGCTTGATACTCCATTTTAAACATGTCACAATCTTCTACACATAGCCTTCTTTGTGCAACTATAACTGAACACAGCGGAGCGGAAGTTACAGCTGCATTTATTTACTTAATAGATAAGATATGACACTAAATAAGGCTTTTGTGAAGGCGATAATGCTTATCGGAGAGGCCGGAAACTTACCCTGGTTACTCTTACTTATTGTATTAATGATTATTTTCTCAAAGATGTTTTTCCACAATCACTTAAATATGCTAAGATAGTTTCTATATTTAAGAACAATTATTGAATAAGTATGAATAATTATAGACAGTATTTTTCACAATTATTGAAAAAAATAATGTTATCAATAACTAAATATTTTAAAACTAATGCCTTATTTTCTGATCCACGGTTCGGTTCCATAAAACTTCAGTCAGGGAGGACGTTCCTTGCGGGATTCGAACCCCAGACCTCTCTCTCACTAATCCACGCCTTAACGACCTCGACCACCCGTGGCGGTCAACATCTTTTATAAAACAGGTTAGTGCTTATTACCACCAGTTTTAAATAAAGTACGATTTTATACTTTTTAATAAAATAATAAATATTAAAATTAAATACTAGCTTTACACGCTCAGGCGGCCCATAACTCAAATAACCGCACAGAGTTTGTCGACACATACTACAGCAAAATCTCGCGATTGTTATGTTGTGTGAACTGCCGTGGAAAAACCTCACGGTTGGCGACAAGCTCCCTTTATTTCGAAAGAACTTTATTAAGTATATTATACTCTATCAATAGCTGAGACGCTTTGAAAACATTTTAGTGGGAAAAAACTGTCAAGATTGGAGTTTTTATAATGAGACATTAGTCCTTGAGAATCAATGAGAAATGAATGGTGCATAATATTTCTGCTAAACTAGTGTTTAAACGAAATAATAGTAATAAATAATTACACAAGCTAACTTAAATATGATAAGTAAAATAGTTATAAAACATATGGGTAAGCAATTTTAACTGTGCAGTATAGCGACAAAGATATAATTATTAGCTTCATACACGTATTTCAATTGATCATATACGACCTAGTCCAGACATAGGGTGGAGCTTTGCATAGGCTTTTCTTAGATTGAACAGAAAACAAGTATAGCCCTCGCCCAGTACCATAGCTAGCAGAGACCAATATATTGTACAATTTTATGAATACAAAAAAGCTGCCAGAACTGACTGAATGAGACTTGAGCATGTAACTTTCAGAAAAAAACAAAAAACAAAACAAAACAAAAAAAAAAAAACAGACCTTCCATGTGAAAACAATGGATATTATACAAGAAATCTGCGTGACCTTTAACTCTAAAGACAAGCGGTTGGTATTACTGGACCTGCTCCAAGTATGGTAAGTTCTGCCAATTCTTTCAAAGCACTACCTCATGCCAAAATTCAATGTGTAGTAGAAAGATAATACACGTAAGCGAAAATGAGACAAAATTTCTGACATTCTGTCAAAGAGAGAAAAGGCGGACGTTTTTAAAAGATAATTTTATGGAATTCGGTATACACATCATTAAGTGTATTATTATTATTATTATTATTATTATTATTATTATTATTATTGTCTGCCATTATTCATTGAGTAGATTAGATGTGGAGTTTAAACAACCTTCAGCATGTCAGCCTATAAGGCTCATTGTGCTACCCCATTGGAAGAGACGCCTTCATTGTTTCCCAAACTTTGTTCCTTGTACAAGTTGCGGTATTGGCATGCGTTCCCCAGTTATAGAGAGAATGGACACTCAAACAGGATATATGTGGCAGGTTCCTTATCCTGTTTACACAATCTGCAAGTGGGTTCATCTTTATAGAGTTCCACTTTTCGTAGATGTTTCCTGAAGTGACCATATTCAGTGATTAACGTTACTTTCCTTATTCCTCTTCTGTTCAATTTTAGAAGAGACGGGGAAAGAGTTTTTGCTAGGACCTAGGACAAATTTCCTTGCTTGCGTTTGGCCAGGATAGATTTGCCACCTTAGCTGATGTTTATCCCCTATCCATGTTTTAACCGTTGTCTTGGCAGTACGTGTACTGATTTCACCGCTGGCTGAGACCAAAGAAGCATGTGTCAGCACCTCTTTTTGCCAGCTGGTCTGATTTCTTACTCCCATGAATGCCTCGGCACTCACCGCAGTTCGAGCCTGTTGCGAGATGCTGGGACAGACATTTTGACACTCCCATACTAGTTTAGATTTCACCTGGTCAGAGTGAAGTGCTTTTAAGGTGCTTTGACAGTCTGAGAGGATGAGCATTTTTGGTGATAACCCTGATCAAGTCCTCTATAAGCACAGTTTAGGATAACAAATACTTCTGCCTGAAAAACTGTGCAATATATATCAAGACTTGTGCTAAAGTTGGTCTTTGCAGATAGGCACCGGATTGTATCCCTTTACGAGATAATTAGTTGTGTATATACAGAATATAAATTAATTAGACTGAAACGTGTTTGAAAAATTAGAACATTCATTTTAGAGAGTTTCGTTAAGGAACTCATGGGGGATTTCAGGTCGCTTGTGGAATGTACTGTGAAGAATACAAGAATACGCGATTTTTGTCTTATTTATGGAAGCTTTTTAACATTTTAAGTCATCAGCATCCATTCAATTCAGGGCGTGAAACGGCTGGTAAATTTTGCTCAGAGGTTTCTTCTTTCAGGCTTGAGGTCTTTTTTTACATGCCGTAAATCTACGACATGGGACACACGACTTTACTTCCCTTCCGAAGGAAGCCACACTTGGAATTTTACGCCCGGAAAAAATTCATCGACCCTGACCGGGATTGAACCCGCGATGACCAAATGTTACACATTGAGGCATTCCTTTCATTTCAAAGGATGTTATAACTACAGCCTTACGTTTGCACACCGAGAAGCTCCAAGCACTCCGCAACAGTGTAACTGCGCACGGAGTATTGCTTGGCGGCAACTCATTGCATTTACACAGCTCTTTTACAGGCAGTGTAGAGAAGACGCGTTCACTGTAGCTTGAACTATTTTGACTCATAATGCTCTACGTTCAAAGCGGGGGTTCTGTGATTCACGAATACCTAAAATGAAGACCAAAAACTTGACTCTAGTTATAGTCACTACAGCTGATTTTTGCTATCCAGCAATGGGGTCATACATCTTCTGTGAGTATTTTTGTTCTGTAATCTTACATTTTCACACCAAGGACAACATAAAGATGGGATATATATTCCTGTCTGGTTTAGCACCGCAGTAGTGCTTATTTAATGCTTCTGAATCGTTAATTATTTACTTTTATTAAAAGCTTAGTTAATATTAAAAAACCGGCTAACTTAAGTTTTTCCTCTCAGTTGCTTCAGAACCTGCCCATGAAGTTTTTAATAAAAAATAAATGCCATCTATATATTCGTATCATGTTGTGATTCAGCCAGTTGGCAAGCGAAACCAATACACTCCCCACCGACAATGAACTTCGGATTGGCGAGTTTATAGCTGTGCTGACAACTGTGCACGAATGTAGATTTCATTTTTGTTCATCCGCAGAATCGACAAAACTATAATTATAACCAATCTATAATAATAATAATAATAATAATAATAATAATAATAATAATAATAATTGAACCCCAAATAAAAAAGTTTCGTTTTGAATATGATTTCGACCCTTCATTCATTCGATTACTTTTTCCACTACAATTCTTCCTAATTGCTATTTTCTTTTTGATTTTTGATGTAGAAATTGCTCTTATCTTTCAATAACTATTATAGTTACATAAGAACTGCAAACACTGTTAGAGTATTCTCGTAATTTAAAAATTGTGAACATTACAAATGTTAAAACTGTTCACCGTTTGCAGCGAGACAGGCGTTGTAAGGGCTAGCAGCTGTTTATTCTTAGGGATGTTGGAATTCTCCTGGTACTTCATCTAATGCTCTTGGATTTTACTTATATACTTTGCCGTTTAAACAGCTCCACAAATAAAAATGTGTGTATCTGTCCTATTTTATCTATCGCCGAATTACCGTGGCTTACCAGCCTTAAGGATTTTTTCGGGCGTAAAAATCCTAAGTATGGCTTCCTTCGGAAGGGAAGTAAAGCCGTAGGTTCCGTGTCGTACATTTACGGCACGATAAAGAACCTCAACCCTGAAAGAGAGGCCTCTGAGCAAAATTTGTCGGCCGTTTCACGCCCTGAGTTGAATGGGACGCTGATGACCTGAGATGTTAAAGAGCATCCGTAAATAAACCAATAAAAAAAAATCAGCCTTAAGCGAGCCAATGTGGTGTGCACTCGCCTACTTACTGCCGGGATCGCTCTGTTGCGCAGATCGAGCCCAAACAAATGGGTGGTTAGATACTGGCACTAGCCGACCTATTAAAAATGATCGAAAATTAAAAATCTGGTAGAACGCCAGAAAGTGATTTAAGAACTGAGATTTGACAAGAATGTAATGTGTGTTTGGAGATGAAGCAGTAAAACGCAGATTCACGTAACGAGAAAGTCGTGTTTACCTTTGTGAGGAATGCGTCCACGTCCTGTATCTCGTAACCGAAGCGGGAATGTCTGCGTTGTTTGCGTCGTGGTGTGCGCGTTCGCCTGTGCCGATGCTTCTCACGACTGCATCTCCCACTTCGGCCACTCTCGCTGTTCGCTATCAGGAGGGAGGGTTCGGACAGCGTCCTGGACGGCGGCGGAGAGGTGGTCTCGAGCACCGTGGCCTGAGGCGGCGTCACGGCTGCTACTGGGGTTGCCGTCGTGGTGGTCGCGGTGGTGGTTGTGGTAGTGGCGATGGTGGTCGTGGTGCCCGTTGTTGTGGTGGAGCTGTTCTGTCGGTCGCCTCTCAGGACCCACGTGAGGGAGATCTTCGGTCGAGTTCGCGCCGCTAGCAGAGATGATGACCTCTGCCCCATCTCCCGCCGCCCCACTCCTTGGATCTCCTCCTCCTCCTCCCCCACCTCCTCTTCCTCCCCCTCTTCTTCCCCTTCGCTCACGTCTTCACCGGCGGCATCGTCCAGGTCGCGGCATGGGCCCACCAGGTCGGGGACAGCCAACCAGACGCCATCCTGTCAACAGAAATGCCTTTAAGTCATCGACCAAGAGGCTACAAAGTCGAAATAGTGTAACCCTCACAAGAAAGTGCTCACTCATAAGAAAAGCAGGGAAAACCTCACTGTACATGGTTACTCTAAAGAAGTTCCCAGTTTGAAATGTCTGTGCATATTAACAGCTTGCTCCCTTAGAGATGCATTTGGTTGCTATGGTACCTGTGATACGCTTGTACCAAATTGTGGCTTAGAGTTCTGATAGCAAGTTTCCAACAAAAATGTATAGAATGGTGCTGTCTTCACGAATTTGTATTGGCCCCATTTAATTCTTTTATAAGCAGTGGTTTCATTGCCTTAGCTGAATGGCAGGCCTGTAAGTTCCATATGAATTTAAGATGTAGTAACTCTATTTCGTTTTTTTGTAATTTCCAAAGTCCAAACTAAAAAGAAATGGGTAGATTATCTCCAAGTACTAACTTAAACCAGCAAACTGAAGGTGATAATCGACTAACAATGTGCTGCTCTGAAATTCTATTTTTGTCTCAACAAATCTCTAGCTGAGGACTATGCAATGTTACAGGAGGCCTATCGAGATCTTGTTTTTCTCTATAGCATAGCTCGAACATGGTTTAAAATGTTTAAAGAGGAGAGGCAATCACTTCCAATGGAAGCTGGACACGGCGCTCCAGTTTCTTCTCTAAAGGAAGGAAACATTAACACTGTTGCTTTTATTGTGAAAGAGTATCGTCGAATACATTCAGAACGCTTTAGGAATAGGTGAAAATTTCACGGGAACCACCCACACGTTGGTAACTGAAAAGTTGCACATGAGAAGTGTTTGGGCTCGGTGGGTTCCAAGATTACTGATTGCTGAACAAAAGGACGTTCGCGTGCAGTTGAAGATGATGTTACAGAAAGATGCAGAGTTTCTTTCAACCCTGAGAGCAAACAGAAAAGTTCTGCAGAACTCATCTCTTGTTTCCATATCCAAGGAACGGTTTACCAGCATGCTGTACCTGCAAACACAACTTGTCGATACTACAGAGATGTTCTGAAAACTCTGCAAGAGCATATCATATGCAAAAGGTCACATTTCCATGCAACAATCTGAATGCTGCACCACGATAATGCACAGCCGCACATTGCAACGTTGCTTGCTGAATACCTCACAAAAATCAAGGAGCAGGACGTCCCTCATCCTCCCTTTTGTCCAAATTTAGCTCCTTTTGATGTTTTCCTTTTACTCAAATTCAAGAAATACTTCTGGGAGGCATTTCCATTACTAGAAGCTGCGGTGAAGGCTGCGAGAGCGATTCTGAAGTACCTGTCAACAAAGCGGTTTCCAGCATGTCTTTGAGGACTAGCAAAAACGCTGGGAGAGATGCATTGCATCCAATGGGGACTATTTCGAGCAAAATCATCAAAATTATGGAGATGAATATAGATGTATTGTCAATAATAAATTATGAGCATTCTAGTTATTAATATTCTATAAATTTGCGATCTATATTCAGCAATAACAGCAGTAATGTTGTGCACCCAGGGTTTATGATCCGCAGCTGACAAATAGTGTCTTAAATGCCAGATACTTAGGAACCATTCTACTTTCCTCATCTTTCTGCACATACCGCCTTAAAAGCATGTCAAGTTCTGGAACAAAAGATCTGATCACCCGTTCTCCTTATTTTACATCATTGGGGAAAGGTCATGATGCTGTCCATGGAAATATTTAAAAAATACACCAGACGAATGCTGCAGCAACGTATCATTAATACCTGAATATCCATTCAGAAGACAACAGTAACGGTTTAGGGATTAATTTTTATTATCACTACTTTGAGCACGAAATACAAATGTTTTGTTTACCAGAATGGTAAATTGTGATATATTTTTAAATAAACTTACAGAGATTAAATTAATCATGGAATAAAATGCATATGGTATATTTATAAAACGGAATGACTCGTGTTTTCTTAATAAATAAGATATACCCACAGCGTTAATTCCCTACGGTTGTTAATATTTATTTGAAACAATTTTCCATTTGGCACTTAAAAAGAAATTTATTCTGGGTGAGAAAGATGAACATACACATCAGCTCTGTCCGGTCTACAGCGTGTTTTAAATGAAGGCAGTCTCACTCACAGTACAGGTCTTGTTCAAATGAGTAAATAATTAAGGAAATGTGTTTAGGGATATATATTTTTTTTTTTTTTTTTTTTTTTTTTTTTTTGGTATAAACGTACTGTAGAGAAATTTAAATACAGCTCAAGCCGGACAAAGAATACGACCATTTGAGCATATGTAAGGATTTGAAGATCAAAATGCTGCATACTTATGGTTATTCAGCTGGTCTAAGAAGTGTTAGTTATTCGAAATAAATTTATTTTGTTACCAGTTTTGGTAGTTTTTTTTGATTGTATGACTGCATTTAATAAGAACCATTATTATTATTATTATTATTATTATTATTATTATTATTATTATTATTATTATTATTGTTATTATTATTATTATTATTATTTTGTTGTAATTTAATAGCTAAACAGTTACATTTTAATGTGATATTAAATGGGGAACTTAATTTAATTTTACCAAGTAAATATAGCAATAAAATAAACAGCTGGAATGGGCCAGACTTGTATTTCTCCAGACAAAACGCAAGGTTCTTGAGAATTTACGAAGCGGAACACCCTTCCCGTAACGGACTACTCTCTCCTTCAAACACTGCTCTAAACTCTGGGAATTTAGAGCGACATAGCATTTTCAGCTTTCTAGCCCATTCTCTATAGGTATTTGAATCAACTACAGTAAAATAAATAATAATGAAATACACTCCTGGACTAATAGATGAACAGCAATTGAAAAAGACGTGAATTTATTTTATTGCAAGCACAGGATACTATCTGAAAATGTTCTCAGCTATGAAGCGTCCAGACATGTTGGCACAGAGTTTATTAATAAACTAATTAATCAATAATATTGATTAAATTTGTATTTGAAACAAAGAAAAATGTCAAATGAGTGGGCCATATTTTCATTGTCGTATCTGCGTAGAAAATGCCTGTATCTAACTTTTTTTTCGTAAGAGCATGGCGGTTCGGAACACATTTCTTGTCATTGAGTGATGCTGTCATAAATGTTTAACAAATTAGTGAACATTTCTTTACCTGGAACACGATTGCCAGTATACTTTCTTAGGAATAGCCTTAGCACTTCTCTACAAGAATCTGTTTTTACAAATGCATATTTTCTATGTTTATGTAGGGGCATAACTAACAAAGAACAAGTAACACAAAATGAATGCACCAAGTAACACTGGAACATACAAAAATTCAAATATCCTCACTGTAGAACAGCGCAGGGCTACTGTGGACTTGTTTTGAATTATATTAGATTTTTTTCAACAAGTGATAACTCACTAGGTAGTGTATTCATATTTCCACAATAGTTTCTATTTTAGTGAGCGAAATAACTCAGCTTTGATATGATGTGTGTCGTTTATTATTCATTGTATTCATTGCGAATTGAATGAGCTTCAATTAAAAAAAAAAGAAAAGAAAAAGAAAGAAATAATTCTGTGTTTTAATCACAAAACCTGGAGACACTTTAAAACAACTCAACAGGATAGTGCTATTATTTTACATTACTAAAGCTGAATTCAGTGTCATTTGGTTTTCAAACGTTTCATCTCACCACTGTTTAAACTACTGATTTTTAATGTATATTTATAATACATAGGCTTTTAATTTTTAAATATATTTCCCTCGAGAAGGTAAAAAAATTCTAAATTCTCAAACATTCTACATTCGGGCGTAAAAATCCTAAGTAGGACTTCCTTCGGAAGGGAAGTAAAGCTGTGGGTCCCGTTTCGTACATTTACGGCATGATAAAGATCCTCAAGCCTCAAAAAAGAGGCCTCTGAGCAAAATTTGTCGGCCGTTTCATGCCCTGAATAGATTGAGACGTTGTTGATCTGAGATGTTGAAGAGCGTCGGTAAATAAATAATAAATAAATAGTTTCAGAAATGCTTTTACAATTAAATAAACTAAAATGTTCATAAAACGCTTTAAGATTCACCTCTTGCTGCTGCAATAATCCCAAAACTCAAATGTTTCGACTGCATTATAAACGCTAACTTCAATATGATTCTTGTTCTAGGGAGATAATTGGGATTCGCATTCGGGAGGTGCCTGCTTAAAATCCCTTGAGCCCAACAATTCTCACCTCGGGTTATTTGATGTTTTTTCTGGTCATTTAGGCAAATGCTGAGATAGATTTTTCCTTTTCATGAATTTTCCATTTTCCCGTTGACTCTTTAAATCGAAGTGGAGCGTGACGGTAGCTTCCGCTTTGGATCTGGTATAAGGGGTCGAACTCTTTAGAAGAGGGCTCTGCCGGCGTTGGAATGCTCTGTCTCGAAACCATGTTAGAAACCTGGTCTCGTCATTGCTTGACCTTTCGATGTTTCCCTCGCCACATCCCTTCCTCCCATAAGTGTCCCAACTGGAGACGTAGGCACAAATAATCAGTACCGAAATATCCTCCGTCCAACTTAATTCACGCAATACAGTTAATCGCTCATTAGCCACGGATTTCAAGTCTTGAGTAGGAAAATTAAACATATAGATGATAAAAAATCATGTAAAGTCTTTCTAATGGCATCGTAGGACCAAGTGTATCTTTCCACCATAACTATCGATGCAGCAATAAGAGGGTAATTAATCTCTGACTCGTATATTCTTACATGTCAATAATGCACTCTTATTATGGATAGTTGAAAAGCGTTATTTTTGCAACATAACAAAATAAAAAGCAGATCATTGATTTTTCTAAGACGCAACTGTTCGGAACATAAAACTCTATAAAAGAGTTAGCTTGCAAGTGTAGCCTTTCAGGGTGCGGTATTACATTTCATGTTCAAACGTCGTTAATATTGAACAGGGTGTGGATCGTTACGTGAAATATTTAGCGAATCAACAGCTGACATTTCCATTTTTTAAGGCCCACACACATAGGAAGTTACCGCAGACGTTTTACATTGCAGAAAACCAAATACTGCTAGAAGTTATCTGCGTTGTTCAGTGATTTGTGACCGATTGAAAACATGGCCCACTCATTTGACATTTTTCTTTGTTTCAAATACAAATTTAATCAATATTATTGATTAATTCGTTTATTAATAAACTCTGTGCCTACATGTCTGGACACCTCATAGCTGAGAACATTTTCAGATAGTATCCTGTGCTTACAATAAAATAAATTCACATCTTTTTCAATTGCTGTTCATCTGTAACGTATTTCATTATTATTTGTTTTATTGTTGTTGATTCAAATACCTATAGAGAACGGACTAGAAAGCTAAAAATGCTATGTCGCTCTAAATTCCTAGAGATTGGAGTTTAGAGTATTCCCGTCGAGGGGCATCATTTCCGACATCTCTTACAACACAGTTTAGTGCTTATTATACGTTTTAAGTACAGTATCGCTTTATGATTTTAGTAAAAATATAAATTCTAAAATAAAAATGCTAATTTTGTGTTCGGCGACTCTTATCTTCTTTTTTCCGGATGCGGCAACTCCACTTTCCCTTAACTCAAATAACCTCATTGTAAGAGTATATTGCGCACTACAGTTTAAGACTATTTCACTTGTGTGATGTCATCATAAAATCGACCAATGAAACGAAACAAAATTTTGAATGTTCATCAATCACAGCTGATATCGCAGTGAAATTATCAAAAAGTTTTATCAAATTTGTCTTGTAGGAGGTATAGAGTGTAGCCAACTTTATACCTTCACTATATAATTCCTGAGCACGCATCACTGACCACTTTTCTGTGTTTTCATTGATTGTAAATTTAACTAACTTAATGTGTGTGTATTCATTCAAGCAATTGTTTTTGCGCATTCAGTCAAACAGACTAAAAGCATTTTGTAAATTATGTAATAAAACCTGCCTAAGCAACCGTAAACTTTAATAAACTCGTTGTTAAGAATTTTAAAATGTTTTCTCTATTTCGTTTTTCTCAGTTGATATTATAAATCGAACGGCAGCGACTTTAATAGTGATTAATAGAGTAGAATGGAGTAATTTCATTCTCAGGTTTCTGAACAGACTCGTAGGTATTCATCAGTAAGTATAACATTTTATATAATTGTTAATATTCTGTGCGCGAATTTCAAATACATATTACTTTTATTGTTATTCTATTCATGAAATATTCCTAAGCCCGTATTTGACTCTTCTCTATTGGCATTACTAGCAATCGGCGTTTGATTGCTAGATGGCTTGAAAAGGTTAAGTATGCATAATACAAATGTACAATTATTACAATATTGTAAGCCAAGTTTACGAAATTATATTGAAACTCTTATTTTATTCTTGAAATGGTCCAATTAAACATCACTTGTACTTGATGTAAATAGCTCATTAACCGACACGGATGACCAAGGTCGTTAAGATACGGACTCGTGAGCGGGAGATCTGGGGTTCGACTCTCATCTCCCTGAGTGACACTTTTTTTCAGACTAAATTTATGTCTATAACGCTTCTTTTAAAAGAATCCTTTTCCAGTTCATTATTTCATCTCATGTGTCATCACTGTCCACTGCCTAAGATGCATTAGCAGTAAAAATGGGCGTTAAACACCACTATATACATATATCAGTGCTTGAATTGGATTAGATTGAAATGTAACGTTGTTTCGGTCCATGAAAAAAGTGTCGTTTTTTGCAAAGGATACTAAATTCAGATGCATTAAGTTTTTACAATATCTTGTGTGAGAAATGTACGTTTTCGTGAGTTTGAATATGACCACTATAAACACACACACACACACACAAATGTTAACCGGAGTTTACTTATTGCACTGCATTGAAAGTTGTTCAGTCAAATGAGGGTTAAAATTATCGCAATTGATCATATTTACCAGTGCACGAAGTACACCAAATTCTCAGCATTTAGGGAAAACCGGTAAGTATACGAAGTAAAATTTCACAGGAGACCTAAATAAATGTCAAAACTTGTCGTAATGTCAGCATATTGGAAAAAAACTAGAATTTACTCATGCAAATAGACTTACCTGTTCTTGCTAGATACTAATTATGTATCACAAGAGGTCAAAACAGCTGGAACATCTTGTTTTGTTTCCTTTGATCAACATCAAGAAAATCGACTTATTCGTTCAAGTGCATGCTATCATACCTGCAAGTATTAATGCTTAATAACTTCCTTTATATTTCGTGCGATTATTTATTCGTTTTTACAAGACACAGATCTGTTTACAAATGATCGCTCGGCGCATGTAACTCAAAGTGGAGTTAGCCAGTTTTTCCTAAATGCTGTGGAATACATCCATATACAGGACTTTCTTTTTAGAATTTGCTAGCTTAAATATTTAAATTAATTTTAATGTAAACAAAAATACACAAATTAAAATGTTTAAGGAACTTTTTAAAAAAATTTTTTTTGATTACATTTTACATTTCACTCTCTCACCCCTAGCTTCCCCACTTTGAAGTCGTTCCTGGTGGTGTAGTGGTAGCCATACTTGCCTTCTAACCCAAGATCGCGGGTTCAAACCCGGCCAGGATCGATGAATTTTTCCGGGCGTAAAAATCCTAAGTATGGCTTCCTTCGGAAGGGAAGTAAAGCCGTGGGTCCCATGTCGTACATTTACGGCACGAAAAATAACCTCAAGCCTGAAAAAAGAGGCCTCTGAGCAAAATTTGTTGACCTGAATTGAATGGGACGCTGATAACCTGAGATGTTAAAGACCGTCCGCAAATAAACCAAATCAACAACAACAAATTTCAGATGAGACTCTTGTCTTGTGATATTTATATTTTAAAGAAGGTTAAATTGTTATCACATCTTTTATTTTCTGTCGTTACCTGGCAGTCTAGACTGTTGTTGTTGTTTGAACTTGGACAGAATAAAATATATCAGTTAGTTAAAGGATAAAAAACTTTATTTTTGGTAAAATTTCAATTATTAATATTATAATAATACAGTTATTTCGGAACTTCTGACTAATTCGTTACATTTTGTAGGTAGGGTGCATACGACTTTGAAACAATTTATTACCAAAACACAGAATTTCTGTATGATCATTTTATCAATATTATTAATACTATTGGGATTCAATCACAATAGTTCTTCGATCGGAATATATTGCGTAAAGTAATATAATTGAACTATGTGACGTTCCCGTCAGACTCGATCACTTAGACAAAGACAAGGGCCTTAGCTAGACCAGTGACTTCTTCTTTTTATTCATGTTTAGTTATTAAGGCTTATTGTCCCTCTTGAATATTTTGTTGGAATCGTATCTACATCACTGAATGACTGCTGGATGAGGTTGACACAAATAAGCATTGTCTTTACTTGTTGTTATTACTATTGTAACATTAAGAAGGTTTGGATGACTTGCAGATTCAATGGCTGCTAAAGAAAGGTAAATGATTTTATTAAGTATTAAAATGTGCATAATGAGAAGGACCTCTGGTGAGAAATAGGCACACACTTAAAAAGATTTTGTTTTTAATTTTAGGTTGAATAGATTACAAAAATTGTACATATATATACACATGCACGCGCGAGGGATAAGCCATAATCAGGGCAACAATTTTTCTCCTCTCGCTAACAAGGGAAAACACGCAAAATCTAAGTATACGATTGAAAGTATATGATATTTACTGCCGAGTGGTAAGGCTGGATTGGATGTAGGCGGCCTTCATCGGGAAGAAGCGAAACATAGACAACTGAACAACATTGGTTTATTATGATATAAGCTACACACGACTTCACAGGATTGCAAATCTGTCACAGATCGGGTCTCGCAGGTGATCTACGGTGTCAGGCAGCCTTAAGTAGTCTCCAAGTACATCGACGGTTCCTTGCCAGTGATGGGAAAGTAGCTGAATTCCATCTGCTGCATGTGGGTTGCTACAGTGAGCCATCTCTCATCGAAAAGCTGTCAAAATGTCCGCTTTGTAATGGCTGCTTTACTTTGGGGGTGTAATAACAGCGACTGAGATCGGGCGATTATGGAGGACGTAGAAGAACTTCCCATCTCCACCGCTGTAAAAGACATTTAACACAACTGTCGTGTTATTGTGGAGAATAATGGCATTGTTAAAATGTTATGGCTGTTTGGTACGTACGGCACTGCGACACATTGTCACACAAAAAGACCTGTAATACTGGGCATTCACAGCTGTTGATGACACAAGCACACCTTGACTGTCATACGCCAGGACCAGGACTTTTGTTGGTGAAGGAGTTTGGCGAACTTGTGTTTTTGTGGTGATCCAGGATGACACCATTCACCGGAATGTCGCTTGAGTTTGGTTCATACTCCCTTGCTCACGTTTCATCAATTGCAATGATGCGATTCAACGTTTCTTCCTGAAATCTCGCCAGTTTGAGTGACATGTTTCGTGGCAAATCCAATTCTCTACCTCACGCAATTGATGTGGCACCCCATTTGCATGTTCAGGTCCTCCCGTAAAATGCAGTGCATTGTTTTGTCAGAATTGCCGTTTGCTCTTGTAGTTCCACAAGTGTTCAGCGCTATCATCGCGTAAGTACTGTTCCGCCACCATCACCCGTACATCCTTATCGTGACACAGGACACACACTGCGCGGCAGATAGGCAGTCGACATTCTGCTCTGTTTAAAGGCCTCTGTCCACATCGCCTCGATTGGGGATAGGGCAGGACATGCTCACTCAGGGCTTCCCATATCTCGTGTGGCATTCTCGTGTATTTCTGATATTTTCATATTGTCCCATGTTTGCGAGGAAAAAGAAAAGTTGCCATGGTTTATGACTTATGCATCGTGTATGAATGTGTATATAACATTCTTAGAATATGTAGAAAACATTATGTTAACCCTTATCGTTACTGTAATAGCGACCTCTTTTCTTGCATGATAAACGAAGTTAGACGTTAATAATAAGATTAAAATGTATGAGAACCGCATCGATTTTAGAAAAATGAATTTTTAAATACTTTTGCCACAAACTAATAAAATTCTTCAATTTAATAAAATTTAAAGCAGATATTCCAATTTTTAGATTAGATGGAGTAGTTAGGGGACTCAGAGCGTCCTATTTTTTGCAAATTAAAAGTAATAAACATCTTTCTTCTAAAGCTGATTTTTCATACTTTAGTTAATGCTTTTCAAATCTTATACCAAATGGATTTTAATAGATTTGCATTCCTATTAAAGATATTTTTGTACCTAAATAACACTACATTTGTTGCATAAAAGATTTAATTAATGAGATATATGAGGCATATAACTTTAAATAAGGATGTTGAATAGTCTAGGTTTCTGTCTCTAATAAATTAAGAAGAAAATATTTCTTATATAACAAAAAACTGTTTTACGGCTACGAGAGTGAAAATTTAAGCTAGAACAGCATCCATTTTAAAAAGACTTAAAAGACATTTTTGCTACAAAGGCACCACAGGCGATGGACACTGGTGACACATGAATTAAATTATATATTGGGGAAGGATTTATTCTTATAGGAAGGAAACGTTCCAGGCCTAAGTTTATGGTAGCTCCCCGGCATTTGCCATTTATGAGGACTGAGGAAAACCTGGAAAAAACCTCAGTCAGGGAGTACGGTCCTGGCGGGATTCGAGCCCCAGACCTCCCGCTCATGGGTTCACGCCTTAACTACCACGGCTACCCGTGACGGTAAAACAAAACAACAACAAAAAACTTAAAAGAAAACCATAGAAAAGACAATTATCAATTATGTCATGGTAAAGAAAAAATTTCTAGTTTTTTAACTCATAAAAAGCTAAACATTTTTTTTTTCATTGTCTTTTGCTCTCCATTTGCCGTTTATTCTCGTGTTGACTGCGTGCTGTTATGACTAGTTAGGATGTTTGTTTGCTTTTAACAGAGGCGCTGTGAACTATCCATGTAAACTACTTATTCCCTCGCACACTTTTAAGTTGTTATGTTTCTGTAAGTACTCTATGTCGACATGAAGTTAAGTTGAATGTTTCTCCAGAATTGGCGATATTACCGCCCACGGCAAGAGCACTGCAGGCAGGCGGGAGGCAACAGCAGCAGGGGGGAGTGTGCATTGTTGCCTTAGATCTGCTATCTCACGAGAATTCAAAGAATTCGGGCCTCATGTTGGGATCTCAAGCAGCAGGATGACCTTAGTGGAGTTAAAGACAATAGCACGCTTAAAGTGTTGGCGCGACCAGAGGTCCTAAGGTCCCTAACTTCTTTCCAAAGCCTTACAGCGGCCATTTTTGGAAATCTGAAGTATACGCCACATTCATCTAAGGTTTTGTTCCGTAAAGTTTAACGTACTGCAGAGCTTCTCGCTAAAGGTTTAAAATTTGCTGGTCTGCACCGTTCTGTTTGAAACTCTTACATATTAACCGCTACAAAGTTGGCGTCTTGATATCTAGATGTAAAATACCTTCGGGTTTTAAAACCTTGCGTTCTAAGGAATGTTTTATCTCGGAATGGTGACAAGGAGTCTTTAAGAGAATTTGGTGATTATATAGGAAAGGTAAGAGAGAAATAGTGGAATAGAGTGATTAAAGCTAAGAAAGAACGTTTATATGGAGATAGGGAAGGAATTGGGGTGGGTGGGATCTAATACATATAAAACCAGGGTGTTCAGTGTGTAGAATCCCAGAAACGTGCACTCTGGAAGCAATCGCAAAAGTATTTGTTAGACCTTTTGTAATGACTGAGTGAAACAAACATTCTATTCTGTGCTAACTAGCTCTGCATTTGCACAGAGCTTCAAGCTGTATATGTTTAAATATGTTGTGCAGGAATCGCTTTTATCTTGGAGTATTTGTGTTTTTCATTGTTTCCTTTTTCTAGTTTCCTTATAGTTTTCTGTTAACTATGATATTACACAGAGCAATTATTGTTTAATTCAAATGCATAATCTGTCTCTCTTCTTGCTTCCTAATGCTTCTAACGTCAATTTCCTAATTGTCATTTTATCTACCAAAAAGTAATTTGTATGTTCACGTTAATATTGCAGTTTGAGCAAATATAAATAAGAAGTTTAGCTGTAGATGCTCTTTTTACTTTTGAGCAGGTAAAAGAAAAGAAAAGAAAAAACTAAACACTGTAACTTTAAAAGTGATAAATCAATACATGTATTTTTTAATGTTTTTAACGCCCGTTTTTACTATTGAGGCACCACAGGCGATGGACACTGATGATATAGGAGATGATATGATATATTGGGAAAGGATTTTTTTTTTAAAGGAAGGAAACGTTCCAGGCCTAAGTTTAGGGTACCTCCCCGGCATTTGCCATTTGGAAACCCAGAAAAAAAAAACCTCAGTGAGGGAGGACGTGGGATTCGAACCCCAGACCTCCCGCTTAACGACCTCGGCCACCTGTGGCGGTCAATACATGTAGATATACTCGTAGTGCACATAAGTCTCATTAGATCAACTAAAGATTTGTACGTAAACGTCTTCAAAATGGCATTAATCTTTCCACAAGAACTTTGCTGGATACCTGGACAAAGGCATAGAAAGAAGAAACTAAGAATGATTTCATTGAACCAGAATCTTTCTGCGGCATTAGAGAGAAACTGCTAGGACAGCAGTGTGTCAATGGACCAAGAAAGAACATCAAATAAGACGGAAGAACTTTTCCGTTCAAGAACTGGATAAATTTCTTATTAAAATATCTGATAGCACCGCCAAACCAGCAAATCTATTGCGATGATTACTGAACATTGACCATTTCGGAGATCAGCACTTTACCATAAAAATCCTATATGCCAGTCTGATGAGACTGCAATACACATCTTACTAGAGTGTGAAACTCTAGAAAGATAAATATCATTCTGTAGTATATGTACTTCTTAAAGATTTTAGAACTCACCTAAGTGCTAGATCTGAAACTACAAAGCGAGATTAAGTGCACTTCAATACATTCCAATGTCAATAAATCAAAGACTTTTTTCAGCCAATTATGAAGTCTGTTTTCCATCTAAAATACAATCCAAATATAACCCATTGAAAGTGAAAAGAATGAATAGTATCAGAAACAAAAGTTTCTTGTTTACACAGCAGTTAACTTTTTTTAAAAAAAAAATACAGCAATGACTTAACTCTCAAAAGAAAATTTAATATTATTAAATAGTTAAGAAACCTCAGAGACCTGCGAAAAATATAACGAAAGGGTCTGAGATTGCCGATAAATTAATAAACGTAGTGAGCTCATATCCTGGAGTGATATTTATTTGGACTAGTTCGTGAATAAAATAAGAATTTAAACATAATTCCTCCAAACTTGGGTTACAAAATTGTAATAATTGTATATTTGTACTTAACCTTTTCAAGATTTTGAGACAGAAGAATGCCGATTGTCAGTAATTTCAATAGAGAAGAGCAAAATACAGTTTAGGATTATTTCATGAACAGAATAAGAATAAAAGTGATACATATATTTGCGATTGCAAATCTGTGACTTTTTCTTAGTGTTTTATCCTTTTCTGCTGTTCTAATTATTTTAATGTTGTTACATTGTTAATAGTAGTACACTATTTTTTATTTATTTATTATATATAATAAATAAAATAGATATTCATAAGTATAACACTTGTATAAAATGCTATACTTATGAATATCTATTTTATTCAGAAACAGTGATACTGAAATAGACAAAAGTCGACTATTTCAATCGTTACCATTCGATTTTCTAATGCCAATTGAGAGAGAGAGAGAGAGAGAGAGAGAGAGAAGAAAACACACAGTGTCTTTATTTTTCTTTGAATTCTGTGGTTTGCAATTTCTAATGATAAGACCAATTTGTACATTTGGTGCATCACCAAAACGCTTTGAAGAACCCTCCATTTTATGATATGATTTTAGATTATTCAGGTTTTGTTGCTATCAATATCTCAGAGATGCGTGTTCAGGAATTATATAGTGGAGGAATAGAGTCGGATACACTGACTCCGAGACAAGTGCACGTCGCGTGATAAAACGGGTTTGAAAAATTTTTCTCGATAATTTCACTCCGTAACCCGGCTATGATTGGTCAAAATTTAAAATTTTGTTTCGTTTCACTGGTCGATTTTAAGGTGACGTCACATGAGTGAAATAGCATTACGTCAAGCACTAAGAATACGAAGTAAATATTACAAAAATAAGGTATAAGAAGATAAGATCTCATTAAAGAGCATCTACTCATATTTTCAATTTAAGAAAAGATGCAGATGCTTTTAATTAAATTCCTAAATGTCAGCATAACCTTAAATCTAAATGTTTGTACTATGCATGAATCACTGTATTTTCTAAAAGGTGCACAGCATTCAAAACTGGCAACTTCCTATAAAAATATGAAATATTATTCTCTCATTAAGGGTATAAAATAATCCGAATATAATGAACACACAATAAACAATTAAAGAAACAAAGTAAATGTACATAAATAATCTGCTTATATATAAAATGTATCATTATTACATGACTTTTCCACAGATTTAAATACTCAATTGCTACAGGTTGCTGCTTCAATCCCGGCCAGATTCGGTGGATATTTTTGCGTGGACAAATTCTAAGTATGGCTTCCTTCGTAGATTTATGGCACGTAAAAAAGAGACCTCTTAGCAAATTGTATCGGTATTTTCATATTCTATATTGAATGGGACGTTAATAAACAAAGATATTCATAAAGGTCCTTAAATAATAAACATAACCTAACTCGATATATTCTTTTCCTTCATTTTCAATGATTAAAAAATGGGCTATTGAATATAAACATGGCCGTGCCAACTTTGAAGCTAACCCAGACGAAGGACGTTCAAATAATTCAACTACTGAATTCAATGAACAATTTAATGTTATGTAATAGATGATCGGAAAGTTAAAGTTTGTGGAACTGGTGAGACTATAGGCATTACAATGAAACATGTAAACGTATTTTATTGAAGAGTATCGCTGCGCAAGATGTTTGCCGAACTTGCTAACAGCAGCTGAAAAACACATTCGTATGGAAATGTTGCAATAGCGTTTGAAGCCCTTTCACATCAACCTGGATCCATGCATCACAACCCACAATCGAAACAGCATTCAGAAGAGTGGATAGAGATTCAGTGTCAAAGAAGACAAAGTGGATCCTTCTTTAGGGAAAGTTTTGGGACGCTAAAGGAAATTTACCAAATCTTCTAGTAAAATCATAACCGAAGATAACTATTTCAATCTTTTAAACTAACATGGTAAATCTAAAGTTCTTTTTGGTGGTCGATAGATCAGAAATCATGACATACATAGCGGAAACGCTTGGGTCAATGAAAAAAATATTTCTGGAATTTTCCATTCATAATAGGCGCCTAGGCGTAGTTGTAGAATTAGCCGCTGGAGGTGTCATAGCAAAATAGCGTTCATTGTTGTATTCTGCTTGTTACAATTCGTTAAATGTGATCCGTTTTAACATTACAACGACGATTTCTTACGACATATGAACAACAACCACTTACAGCCAAAACAATTCATACACCGTACAAAATATACTGGCTGCTTGTGTAATGTACAACGAACAGGCCGGCCAAGAGTGTCGGCTGAGACCGCTGAGCGTGTGCGAGCCCTAAAAGTCGACATGTCATCCGAGCTAGGAATTGCAGATTCCGCAGCCAACTGTCTGGAGTAAAGTGAAACCGTACCGGATGTAGCTGTTGCAGGCGCTCAGTTCCAACGATCACAAGTCTTCTTTTCAAGGGGGGTTAGAAGAAGACGGTTTTGCTGAGAAACTGATTTTTAGTGATGAGACCATGTTTCATGTGTCCGGCAGAGTGAACCGTCATAATGTACGCATTTGGGACATGGTAAAACAAGTCCATGATTCCCCTAAAATCAATGTGTTTTGTGGTGTTTCTTCGTCAAAAGTGTACGGCACATTTTTCTTTCAGTAGAAAATTGTTGCCGGTTCAGTAAAGCTTGACATTCTTCAACGGTGTCTAATGCCACAGTTACATGCAATTATTTATCAGCAAGATGGAGCTGCACCTCATTTTCATCATGACGTCCGAGAGTACTTTGATGCTTAAATTCCTCATCGTTGGATTGGACGTGCTACTCCACTTCTTCTGCGGCCTCCACGGTCACCTGATCTAGCTGCATATTAATTCAATGGGGTTATGCCAAAGAGCGTGTGCTTAAGTCGTCTTTTAGATAGGATCACGCATGCTGGTATCGACCTTCAGATGTTGGGACGTGTTGGCAACAGCTTGACTACTGTGGCGTCACCAACGGAACACCTGTAAGCTATGTACGAAACTTGGAGAGATACTCTCTCCAGCTGTCCCGATTGTAAGGGGTGGGACTTCGGTCTTTGCTCTACAGATGCTCCAGACCCTGAGTACCCGTAGTACTTCTGAAGTTACTACAAGCAGCCGGCCGGACTTATGCAAGCCTCTCCCGTCGGGGAGTTGTCCAGATGGGTTGACAGAGGTCTCGTAACTCACGGCGACAGTGTGTCCCAAGGGAGTGCCTAAGGCGTATACCTTGGAGGCAGGTGTTGTCGTGGGGAGGGTGGTTGCTACTTTAATGCTGGGGTGACCTCACCTCTTAAATTGAGTAGGCGAGGGGATCGTCTACGGCGGAAAGGCGGGTCGGTTTAGACTCTCGATGCCGTCCTTAATGTAAAATACCAGTGAGGGCTGCGGACCTTCGTGAATCCCGTTGGGAATGGGGAGGAAATTTGTCTGTCGTGGTTGTTCTATCCAACCCCAAAACAGAGAAGGAGTTTACAATACCCTTGTACATAAAAACGGTTTGCAGAGAAAAGAAAAACTTTTTCCATGGAAAAACAATTCAACTTGGCATTAAAATATTTTAACAATGTGAAAATTAAAAGATTTGATCATTTAAATTGCTGCAGCAAACATCCTTCTCTACATGTTTGGTACCGTCACCGGTGGCTGAGGTAGTTAAGTCGCGGACTCGTGAGCAGGAGGTCTGGGCTTAGAATCCCGTCAGGGCCATCTCCCATACTGAGGTTTTTCCCAGGTTTTCCTCAGTCCTCATAAATGGCAAATGCCGAGGAGGTACCCTAAACTTAGGCCTGGAACGCTTCCTTCCTTAAAAAAAATATCCTTTCCCAATTAATCATTTCATCTCTCATGTATCATTAGTGCCTTAATAGTAAAAATGGGCGTTAAACACAATTCATTCATTCCATGTTTGGTTCACTCCGATTTTCATCTGTTCGCAAAGCTCAAACTTTCCCTTGCTCGTCAGAGTTTCACATCAAATAAAGGGAGTGGTCGTTCCTGACGGTCTGGTGGTAGCCGTAAGCAAACAGAAAAATCAAACCAAGGGGCTGCTACAAGTGTAGATGGGTATTTTTCTGATCTGAAAAGAACTTCAGAAGTCGGATATGACATTGAAGCATCGTTGCAATAAATATATTGACTTTAATCAAACATTTTCGAGTTAAAAACTTTTTTTTCCATTGCTAGCCCGAGGAGCTATTCATACCACCCTGTAATTAAAATTCTTCAGAGTAGTATAATAAAGAACAATGTTCCTTAAGACTCAGTTCTAATTTCCAATGTACATTACAGATTTCCCAGCAACAATTCGAATACTTAGAAACATAATTTAAAAAGTGTATTAACTGTATTAAATGCCATGACTATTAGATATAATTATGTATTTTTAGTTCAAATCTCGAAATCAAATTTCTTGAGCTGCAAATTCATAAATCACATAAATTTAAAATGACATGTGGTATGTATTTTTCCAAAGCTTAGCTTAGAATGCTATACTATGCAATCATAAAGCCTAACATCGTTTAATTTACCCACTTTCACTTAGCTTTTATTTTCTAAGGAAATTCTGTTGATAAAAATATTTCCATATTACTAAAATAATAATAATAATAATCATAATAACAATAATTTCGCACTCTTATTATGGAGTTTCTTGTTAAACATCTTTTGAAATAAATAACGTAACACTATCAAGGAAATTTACAAATGCATAACTATAACAATAGAGCGTATAAAGATCATCAAGTTTGGCTTGTTATCAAAAAGTAGTAATTTATAAATATATCAAAACATTTAACGGTTTGCCTAACAATGTGCAGGACTTAGCAACAGTTGTGTTTTATTTACATCCGTTCTTAATGGCCTCTGAGCAAAATTGTCGGCCGTTTCACCCTCTGAATTGAATGGGACGCTGATGACCTGAGATGTTAAAGAGCGTCCGTAAATAAATCAAATCAACAATCGCTTGTCCATGGTGAGTGGTACTCAAAAGAAACAGATTCTCTTTATTTGTATACTGGTGTATTATTTAATATTTAGTGAAAAATGAAAACAAGTTTATATTATACGTAACAAAATTAACTAAAATCAATTGTATAAGCTTCAGTGGTCGGACAAAATGAGCGACTTGGAAAGTGCACACATTCCTCCTAATATCAATAGTCACAGTATAAAATGAACCAACTTTGCTCTAGAAATATGAATTAACAACATTTTTCTTATATGTGAGACAACACTTCATGTCACCCATTGCAACGTCAGCGGGGGACATTACCACGAGTAGATACAGCTTGCTTATAGGTTGTAAAGTGAGTGACCTTGAATTGATGTTTGTGTTTCCTTTCAACGCCTAGATACATTTAAAAATAGTTCGATGATCATCCCTAAAACACCAGTCAAGAAGTATCTCAGAGACATCACTTATTAGACTTTTAAGCAATTGCCACTTGTTTTAGTCAGAACATGCCCGTACAGCTTATAAACCGGATAACAAGGTTCTTTCATTTCTCCGGAAGAGTTCCGACACACTCTCTCTCTCTCTTCTGCACCCATCCTAAAGCTCAAAAGTCAGCCTACCCTGCGGTAAAGCCCGATACGCGCTAACATGCGCTGCCACCAATGACTGATTGACTAACTATAATGTGCTATACCTTCTGTGTGCCCGCTAGAGTTTTAATCCCTTTCCAAATTCCAACACACTCTTGCAAACTTTCTGCATTTCATATAGTCGCATTCCTAGAACGTACCATTTTCCATACATGACGCTTTACAACTGGTGGATAGTGTACCGCAACAGCTGGCCGAGGTCGTTAAGGCACGGACTCGTGAGCGGGAGATCTGGGGTTCGAATCCCGCCAGAACCGTCCTCCTTGACTAAGTTATTTTCCAGGTTTTCCTCAGTCCTCATAAATGACAAATGCCGCGTTAGTACCTAAACTTAGACCTGGAACGTTTCCTTCATTAAAAAAAAAGTATATCCTTTCCCAATATATTGTTTCATCTCATCCTGGTGGAGTAGTGGTAACCATACTTATCTTCTAAACCCAAGATCGCGGGTTCGAACCCGGCTAGCATCCATGCATTTATCCCGGCGTAAAAATCTTAAGTATGACTTCCTTCGGAAGGGAAGTAAAGCCGTGGATCCCGTGTCGTACATTTACGGTACGATAAAGAACCTCAAGCCTGAACATATCTTTGAGCAAAATTTGTCGACCGTTTCACGCCCTGAATTGAATGGGACGCTGAGGTGTTAAAGAGCGTCCGTAAATAAACCAAATAAATAAATAAATAAATTTCATGTATCACCAGTGTCCGCCGCCTAAGGTACCTCAGTAGTAACAGCGGGCGTTAAACATTACTAAAAAAAATAGTGTCTTTTTTCCCCAATTGCTTGCATACATAACCTTAACCTAAAAATAACACTTTCCCAAACAACACTGAGGTACCAGCTGCAACTGCTGGTATATGACGTCTTCTCTTATACTCTTATTTCTCTTGAGAAATTATTTTGTTCACAAGCAACAAACGATAAAGTTTGAATTTTTTAAGTAGACTGTATTTTTTAAGTAACGAAAATACCAGCGTTTTCAAAATGGCTGTGCTTTTAATGGTATGCATTACTAAAACAAACTGCAAATTTGGATAAAACCATATAAAAAAAAAAAACAAATTCTAAAATATTCATCTTTTGCAATGCTGTATAGAATCATTAAATATGAAAGTTAACAGAAATTTGTATTCAAACCTAAAGCTCAGGCCATTGAACATCTCCATTGTTTTTGAAAAACAAACAGTTAAGCTGAAATATGCAGAAGGCCAAGCGAGCTCTCAAATAGTGTACAAATCTTTTTTCATTAACTCTAAAGAGCGCCATTTAAGAGGGCACTATTTTTCCTGCGACAGCATTTACTTCTATGCAGCAGAGAGGATCCTTTGGTTCCTCGAAAGGAATGCAAATGCACCGAAATAGAAAGAATCTGAGAGGGAGAAAGAAAGACAGGGATAAAGTATGGTGTGAACGTGTGTTGTGTTGCTAAAGGTGGCAATTTCTTGAGATACCACAGCACGGTGTGGTCTGAGTGTCATCTTGGTGGGTCTGACCTCAGAAGCACTGAACAATACTATCGAGCATCGAAAGTTCATGCTTAATGCTGCTAGTTATACTCTGTAACAGGCGATTTCGCTGCTGAACAATGGTATCACGGATCGCTGCTACAAGTACAATGCTCTGAGTGAGTGTCGCGGCAGGTGCGTGTGTGCGCCTACGGCTGAGTGCTCGCCACTTAAATTCTTTTTGCTACCAAAACTAAAAAGAGATTTACAAAACATTATTTATTTATTTATTCATTCATCCTCGACTTCAATGTTAGCTCGGTAGTCCGATCTAGTTCCATTCTCAAACATATCAGTGCAGGCTTTCTCTGTTTCGAAGGAACAATTTGAAATATAGTCAGCAATATATAAGGACAGAAAAAAAGTATTACGCTTCAACCTATTTATAGCTCTTTTCTTGTTACCAGAGAAGGTCCATAAGTTTCCGGCCAAAAACATTTTCTTGGTATGATGAAGACAAACTATATATCACTTTTCAATATAATTACCCTTTATTGCAATACACTTCTCACATCTTTGAATTAACATTTCAATTGCCCCTCCCAAAAAATATCGGAAGTATTCTCTGCAAAATGGGCATAAACACCATCCATCACTTCGTCGCACTTAAATTTCCCTCTTGAATTTTCAGAAGAGGAAATAGTCACTGGGAGCTGGATCTGGGCTCTAGGGTGGATGGTCGATTTCTCTGAAACCACATTTCTTCACAGCTTCCTTTGTAAGTGTGTGCACGGGTGTGTTGTCGTGAAGAAGGTGCACACCACCAATCACCTTTCCTCGCCTTTTCTCTTTGATGGAAGCACGTAGCCTGTGCAGTAGGCAAGCATAGCACTCCACATTTAGTGTGGTGTTCCTCTCCTTGAAGTCAATGAAGAGTATTCCTTCACACTCCCAAAAGATTGTGGCCGTGATCTTCTTGGTTATCTGAGTGACCTTGGCCTTTAGAGATGGTGCTTCGCCAGGTTTACGCCACTCCATTGATTCTCTTTTGGACAAGGGATCATAGTAGAGGGCCATAGTTTCATCTCCTGTAACAATGGTTTGCAGAACTTCTCTCTCGTTGCCACGGCAGAGCTCCAAAAATGCCTGACAACAGATGACTTGTAGCTGCTTTTGTACTGAGAAAGAAGTCTAGGCACCCATCTTGCACTAACCTTATTCATGTTTAAATGTTCATGAATAATTCGAAGGACTGTTGTTTTAGAAAGTCCCAATCTTGCTGCTATTTCTGTAACTTTAAGCCGCTGGTCTTCCATAATTTCTCCTTCCACAAGAGCGATGTTTTCAGGAGTGAGCACCTCCAAGGGCCGACCTTCAAGCTCTACGTCTTCAATGCTTTCTCGTCCCATTCGAAAAAGTTTGGTCCATTCTTTTACGGTAGAATATGAGGAGGATGCTTCCCATATACACCGTCCAATCGCTGTTTAATTTCATTTGGAGTAAGTCCTTCTTTTGTGAAGAACTTAATAACAGCTCGATACTCCATTTTCAAAGTGCCACAATCTTATACCTGTATTCTTCGTTATGCAACTATATCTGAACAACTGAACACAGCGGAGAGGAAGTTACTGCTGCAATTATTTACTTAATAGATAAAGTATGACACCAGATAAGGGTTTGTGAAAGCGATAATCCTTATCGGTGAGGCCTGAAATTTATAGACCTACTCTCATATTTCATTTCTGATTTGTATGAAAAACCTAAAATTTAATAAACATAAGCATTCAAAATTTTGCGCCGCTGTAATTTGGTGGTACTGTTACAAATGCTTTAAGGAATGCCTTATAAGTGGCAATACAGTGCAGGTAAACAAACAGCAATACAGTACGGCCTCGTTTCAGGCCCAAAAAAGAGAACAGCATTCTTTTGTTCTGCTTTTGAGGATTGAAGGTACGATATGTAACCTATTGAAGTTCATCTATAATTGACGAATTGGCATGGTGATGCATTTGGTGTGACTTTTACACATCGAGTTGTGAATGTTGCAGTAATCGAGTCCTTTGTGATGGAAAATCGCCGAGTAACGGTGAATGAAACTGCAGATATTCCGAACATTAGGCATCGCTTAGCACACCACATTATTATATAGGGTGATCCGTTTGGATATAGACAATATTAAATATTATTATAAAAGATAACATACTGGTACGAGACATTTCTTGCCGGTAATATTTTTCTTAAAAGATGGGAGTTTCCGTACATGGCAAGAATGAAAATCGTAATCAACAGCGAGCGCAATACGTTATTTCATGTCTAAATTTGAGAATGTTAAACAAGTAAAAGAATTCCGATGAGTCTGTGTGGGTAATGTACCAAAATACGATTCTATAATGTTGTATCAAACATTTGTGGAAATTTTGTATTTAAAAAAAAAATACAGGAGGTCGCATGCAAAACCGAGTACGGGAAGAAGTATCTCTGAAGCCATGACAATGAGCCCTACAAAAGTTAAAGACGACTGTCAGCAGAGATGATATACGTCCTGTCGAACTGTACTGTACCTGTTACACTTACAACGTCTGCAAGCCTTACGCGATGAGAAGCATAAAGTTCGTTTCAACTTTGCATCCATGATGTGGCAATGGATTGAAGATGATGATGGCTTCTTAATCAAATGACTATTTACAGACATGTCAACGGGAGAGTAAACGCTCACAACTGCATTATTTTTACTACGAGCTTGAAAAATCAAATCCAAAGTTAACGTACGATGTGCAATTAAGTGTATGGACCATACTTATTTGCAGAAAAGACAGTACGCTTCGGATCTTGTTTGTTCTGTTGCCACAACTTGAGGAAAACCATAACGTGTACATTGTATTCCCTCACTGACATGGGATGTTCATCATTTTCTAAATACTGCTTTCAATCGAATGTGGTGTGGTCATAAGGGACTCATTTCTTGGTCACTAAACTCCCCCAGATATAACCCTTCCTTACTTCTTCGTGTGGAGTTTTGTTAAAGACATTGTCTATTCATAGACACCCAGGAACACTGATGATCTGACCGCCACGGGTGGCCGAGGTCGTTAAGTCGCGGATTCGTGAGCGGGAGGTCTGGGTTCGAATACCGCCAGGACCGTCCTTCCTGATAGGTTTTTTCTAGGTTTTCCTCAGTCCTCATAAATGGCAAATGCCGGGGGGGTACCCTAAATTTAAACCTGGAACGATTCCTTCCATAAAAAAAAATCGTTTCCCAATATATCATTTCATCTCATGTATCACCAGTGTCCATCGCCTGTGGTGCCTTTGTAGCAAAAACGGGCGTTAAACACAATTCATTCACACTGATGATCTGAAATTAAAAATTACTCAAACTTTCTAAAAAAATCATTCCTCTGATGTTACAAGGGACAAGGGCTGAGTTGCATTCCGTTATGAATTGTGGGGGTCATGTAGCGTTTTGAGAAATCTCCCTTATTTCAATGTTGTATACGCCAAGTTTCAAAATATGAAGTTCAGTAGTGAACGTTTTGCATTGTTTTCACTTTATCCATACCCAAACGGGTCACCCAGATTCGGATTTTCGATGCGCGAGGGTCTACGCAGACAACCAAAAGAACTATGGGCAACTTATGGTCGAGGCCAAGATATTTTCAGACCACCCTCGTATTTCCTTGACTGATTACTTGAGCCATTTGTTCTCTATCGCTTAAACACGATCTGAGCTAAATAAGTTGCGCTTTGTAGTCCTTAAAATTTAATTTAAGCTCTAATGTGTCTTGGATACACAGTTAAAGATTTAGTTAGATCACAAAAGTCATAAAATCATTTATAGCTGATAATAGACCCTGTACTGCCCTACGCCTGTCTATCTATAACCCCTTTCTAAATCCCCGTTGTTCTTTCATAGACATGTTAATATTCTAAAGCACATACGCAATCTATTATACATTGCTCTTTCAGAAATTGGCTAATGGAGACGTGGGTATTTTGTTCGAAAGGCTGTTTAATCTCTTTGTATAAAAGGGTGTAACTATTGAGTTTTTAAGTCTGTGGGAAGACGATTTCACATGTAACTATGAATGAATTTATTCCACAACTAACTTTACAATTTGTTACAACAATACACCTTCAATTTACAATAACAACTATGTCTTTACATATATTATTAATCTACTCTTTTTACTTTAGATCCTAGCAGCATCCTCCAAAATACAGTTTCCTATCTCGTTAACCACGTGGTTGTCTGACTGTAATTCGTTCCCACTTCTCCTTAACTTTACACAAAAACTCTCCCATTTTCTGAATGTTTTTTTACATTCTTATTACTTAACATTTTATTTAATACTAAGTCCTGCAAATTGGGACATTTATGGTCCCAAACTTGACTGTCACATTCCAGTAAATAATGGGACACACTGACTACTCCCCCACAGATACTGCATGTCCTCTATGTCCTTTCATGAGTATTGCTCCTGTACTCATCCACGCCCAACCCATTCTACCCATTTGATCACAAGTATCAATATACCTCCCTCGTTCCCAATTCTCTTTGACTCTTTTATGCACAAACAAAGAACTTCTATCATCTAAACAGCCCAAATCACCTGTTTTTCAATATCTTCTATCCTCTGTCTCACCATCTTTTGCCAGTCCTGGTGGTGTAGTGGTACCACAACTGCCCTCTAAACCCAAGATCGCAGGTTCCAACCCGGCCAGGATCGATGAATTTTTTCGGGTGTAAAAATCTTAAGTATGGCTTCCTTCGGAAGGGAAGTAAAGCCGTGGGTTCCGTGTCGTACATTTACGGTGCGAAAAAGAACCTCAAACCTGAAAGAGAGGCCTCTGAGCAAAATTTGTCGGCCGTTTCACGCGCTGAGTTGAATGGGGCGCTGATGACCTGAGATGTTAAAGAGCGTCCGTAAATAAAACAATTCAACAATTCACCATCTTCTAGAATCCATTAACACTAATTTCAACTGTTTTCCATACATTCCGCAAACATATTTCTTCTAGTGTCTTCCTCACCTCCCCACAACAACTCTTCCCTCCCAAAACATATTTTTGATATTTCAGACATTCCTTTAATGCATATGAGCTGTCTAATTTGAGGATACGATATCGATACTTCATTAGTCTCTCTATAATTAATCCTTTCCTCCCCTAATTCAAGCAATCTAACCCCCCTCCCGGAGAACACGTGGGTAATCCCAATACTGTGAACCATATCTACCTTCCTCCGCCTCTCTTCGACTGCGTACAACGTCCTTGCCTCTACCACTGCCTCATACACTCTCTTTAACTATTTCACAGGTAATGTTGGAGTCCTATATAAACTTATTATGACAGCTCTCATTGCTGTTTGCCTTTAACTTGCGCACATTTTACCTGTGCCTACCATCTTCCATTATTTACAAAGCTTACCCCCAAGTAGTCAAACACCTTCGCCACTTTTACTGTTTCACTTTGTACATACCATCTCTCGTGTTTCCTTAACTTTATTGCTTTTTAAATACCATTATCTTTGACTTTTTCCCATTTATCCTTAACCCCAATTCTGCACAATACCTACTAATCTCATCAATAGATCCTTGTATATGTGATAAAGCAGAACATTATACTTAATTATGTCCAGATTGCGTTATAACTTTAAAGAGCGGATAATGTTTCATGTTTATAAAAGAAGTAGGAAATTTAGTGTTTCAAATATAGCTCAAAATTTAGATTTAAGTCTATACTGATATTTAGAAAATATTAATTAAAAGTGTCTGCAACTCTCTTGAAGACGAAATATAACATAGATGCTTTTTAATGTGATTTTATCTTTACTTCTTCGCCTTTTCATTATGTGTATTTCGTATTTTCAGTGCTTGAATTTGCTTTCTGATGGTAATGACTTTTTACAGCTTTTATGACATTCATAAAATTTTGGGATAATATTGAAATTTCCTTATAAGTTTTAGTTATTGCTGAACCTTACTTTTAAAAGAAAAATCTCTTTTTTTGCAAACAAAAACTTTCAAGCAGATCATCAAAATAAAACGAATATAATAAAGTAAGACTATTATTACATTAAATAGGTGACATATTGCAGGAAATCTTGGCTATTTTATTTAGAAATTAGTTTATTTCCTTTTATTTTTATAACAAATACTCCAATCAAATATAAACTTTAAAAATATTTTCTTGTGAAAAATTATAAAATTTATTATTATTACAATTTTAGAAAATTGTGCAAATATTAACATTTTAATTTGATCATTAATTTGATCATCCTAGACTTTGCTAGGAACCGAATTTTTATAAACTGCATCTTTTTCCAATGATAGAAAGCCAACTCTCTTTAAAATAAGCACATCTCATAGCATCACGGTGAAATAATATCATTTTATATATTTTCTTATATATATAATATAAATTAAAAATAAAATAAAGTAACAACGTAACAAATTGACAGTAATAATAAAAGTAGATAAGGATAAAACACTGAGAAAAAGTCACACTTGAAATTGCTATATTTCGAACTACTGCGAGTTCTTCAATGGCAAGAAGATAGACAAGTTGTAATAAACAATAAAGTCTTTTAGAAAACACAGAGAAAGTAAGAAATAAAATTAAAAGAATAATAGATAAATAGTAAAGAAGTCAAAAGCAAAACAAGCAAAAGCAGAACACGCAAAAGCAAATAAAGCTTAATAAGCAAAGTTAAAAATAACACCAGAGGTGCAAACAATATAAATGAAAAATAAAAATAAAGTACAATGTAACAAATTGACAGTAATAATGATAGACAAGGATAAAATACTGAGAAAAAATCACACTTGAAATTGCTATATTTCGAACTACTGCGAGTTCTTCAATGGCAAGAAGCTAGACAAGTATATATATATATATATATATATATATATATATGAAAAATAAAGTTATATTTGAACAATGTAACTAATAAAATTACTAAAGAAGTAGAAAAAGAATAAAACACGTAAAAATTCACAGATTATCGCTTGCTATGTTTCGATCCTCTTGTGTTCTTTAGAGGCAACAAGACAAGTGAAGGCGATAAAAATAAATATTGAATCTTTGAAGAACCTTCACTTGTCTTCTTGTCTTTGATTTGGTTTATTTACGGACGCTCTTTAACATCTCAGATCATCAGCGTTCTTGTCTTTGAAGAACACAAGAGGATCGAAGTATAGCAAGCGATAATCAGTGAATATTTTAAGTGTTTTATTCTTTTTCTGCTTCTTTAGTTATCGTTATTTATATGTTATATATAACAATCACTAGAAAAGCTGAAAAGAACAAAACACTAAGAAAAAATCACAGATTAGTAATCACAAGACATGTCTAGTCTTCTTGCCATAGAATAACCCAAGCAGTTCGAAATATAGTGATTACTAATCTGTGAATTTTTCTTAGTGTTTCATCCTGTTTTGCTTTTCTAATTATTGTTATTTTAGTCACATTATTTTTCATTTATTTATATATATATATATATATATATATATATGTGTGTGTGTGTGTGTGTGTGTGTGTGTGTATGTGTGTGTTTTAAAAAGGGAAGAGAAATGGCGGATCATCGCAAAAATGCTTCTATTCGTATAAAGACAATTATATTGATGATAAATATTAAAAATGTTTTGACTGTAATGCAAGAACTTATATAGAAATAAAGAAAATAAAATAAATTGAAATAACATTTCTAAACAATAAATGTAACAATAAAATAACTACCAAAAGTTTTACAAAATGGTGACTGTCATTTTTTGACCTATAGATCATATCGTGGGTAATCAGAAAAAAAAACTAAGCATATTATAACAGCTGACACAATTCGCAGTAAAACAAAACACAATTTTGTAGTAAAGGATGGCCTTTAATAGTTGAAGACCATGAACGCATATACCGGTTTAGTTTGTGAACTATGCACGAAATAATTTATATATTACTGTTCTTACAGAACAGAATGTAATGTTTCAGGTTATAAATTACAACGTTTGCGCTACACAAGAGCACTAAATTTATTTTAAGTTGTTCCATTAACACATGACGTTAATTTCCTTTATAGTATGCCAAATTTGTGCACATGGAGACTATCTGGGAAAATTTCCAAAAATATGTTAAATTTACTACTCACCTCAAAGCCCAATACACAAATTCGACGAAACCATGCAGGGTGAAGTAATTCCCGAAACATTCAACGTGAGCTGAGCGGTAGGCATGCGCATACCTTTGGAGGCGTGACCCCCCTTTCAAAAGTGGCCCTGGCCATTCGTAAATTATCAATAACCGGTCAGAGTACGAAATATCGTATGGACTGCGTGTAGGGCGAAGATGTTATTAATATATGATCCAAGTTCTATGCTGTACCGCAAACGACATGTCCCTAAAATGGTTTTGAAAAACGGTCTATTTCTGTGAGATTTATGCTAGTGTTTCTTAAGGTCCTAGACAGAATTTCCTTTTTATTTCGAAAGGTGGTGAGGTGGTTCCTTGTCGTGTGACCCAGGCCTGTGACCCCTGGAAACAATAGAGTATCACACATCAAAATGTGGCACGGACCATGCATTATCGTAGTTTCGGTATGCTGTCTGAACTACAAGCCTGTGTTAAAAGAATGTTCACCCATTTGGGGGGATATCGCCTTTTCTTTCTTGTACTTCAGAGGATTGTTCCAGCCTTTCTACATGTCATCTGACCCATCGTTGCAAAAAAGAGAGAAAAAATGCCTCTCAAACGACGATCGTTAGAAACACCATTCTTAATATAAAATCAAGCTTAGCTTTCTATTTTCAAATAATCTAATGGCCTGTTTAAACAAGCATATTGTAATACAGGGTGTACACAAATGGTTATAGCGGTTTTAAACTATTATTTCTCTGTGGTTTACAATTTAATTTTGAATCATAACTTAATTTGAAGAGTAACTGTGGAAGTTTCAATTCTATATGCGCAGATTTTGTTTTATAGCCGAAAACGATATAACGTTTCTGTGCAAAAACCTTTTTATGTCTTGGAAGTCGCGAAACAGGCGAAGATTTGGTCTTAACACCTCTTTTTTCGTATGTGATACAATCAGATCCAAACGACGGGGTGCCTCTGTAAAGGAAAGAGCCCCAGATGACCGCGTGTGTCAGATGAGAAGGTGTAGAGAGTCAGAACAGATTTAGCGCGCAGTTCTGAGGGGCGGGCGACTCGAGAACGAACAATTCCAACAATGAACAGTGTGGAAAGTGTTAAGAAAACATCTCCAACAGACACCGTATGGTCTGCGATTACTAAAGGTAAAATTTCCCCGACGTTGGATTGGTTGTCATGGTCCGAACGTCTTGACTTTTCTCCGTTGGCCTCCAAGGTCCCCAGACCTGACCCTCCTGTGAATTTTTCTTGTATGGCCAGAAGCCAGTACAGGTCACCTGGGATTTCTCCCAGGTGGGTGTCATGCTCGCGGCTTTACCTGCTCGGTGAACATAGGAAAATTTAAAATGGAATCAGGAAGAGGATTTAAGTTTCGGGTTTGCAAGCGGAACGTGGTAATTCTTTGCAGTCACTCATCCAAGTAGTGGCCACGCCCGATGCTGCTTAACCTCGGTGATCAACAGTGGTCCTCAGCATGGTTGCCGCTTGCGGGGATCTATGGGTTGTTGATCAGGGTCAGGTTTGAAGCTAGTTTTTGTTGAACCATGGTGAATATGTTGGTATATGGGTTTGGAGTTTTTACCCAAGGGGTTCCATGATATCCTTAGGCAGACTTAAGGTTTGCATCTTCTATGGTCGTAGGCTAGAGCTCTGACCAGCTCATTTGATGGAGGATGTATGCTGGGAAGCGGCGGTCAGTAGCGTACATAATTCTGAGCGCCCGGGCACATAAAGATTATGATTACGTACCTGCAGACCTACCTGAGTTGAGACGGAGGATTATTGCAGTGACACCAGACATGCTAACATAAGTGTGGCAAGAAACCAGCTGGATGTACGCCGTGTCGCAAATGCATCCCATATGAAATACATGTAATTTATGTTGTGGTAACTTCTACAGTTTTTCTTCAATTTAAGTTACGATTCAAAATTACATTGTATATCACAGAGAAAAAATATAAATGTAAAACCACTATAATCATTTGTGTACACTCTGCATATTTCAGTATGATCGGCATGCACTTACAAAATAATTTTAAAACCTGGACAAGCTACATGGATGAACTGAAATGTGTGTGACAAAACAGTCATATGCGCTGTTATTCAGTGGAAGAGAAAAATATGTTTTGCTATTGGAAAATGCATTCTATGTATCAAATTCCATAATTTGCATCACTTTCAGTCTTCTGCATTTTGTTCACTTAGTCTAATTTTTAAAACTATTTCTTATTAGTGCGAAGATAATTTGAAAAGTTCTCGGGATGAAGTACAAAATGACGTCAAAACTTTTTGAAATTATTTTCATTTTTCAACACAGTTTCCCTTGACACTAGTACATTTTGTCCAAAGGTATCTCCAGGCCTGCAAAATACGCCTCAACTGATGATTTAAGCTCTTCATCAGGCGAAAATTTCTTTCCATCAAGGAATTTTCTCAGTATAGGGAACAGATGATAGTCCAATGGAGTCAAATCAGGTGAATAAGGCGGGTGTCGCAGCAAATCGTCCCCAAATTCATTGAATTTCGTCATTGGGTATGGACGAGCGTTGCCTTGATGTAAGATGGCGTCTTTAATTAACCCAGCATTTTCTTACGTATTTTTGCCTTAATAGGTTCAAAGGGTTAGCGTAATGCACTTCAGTGGGAAGATAATCAATCAGTAGGGTGCCCTTGGCATCGACAATTTCTGAATGTGACGAATTGAGATCTTCCCTTACACGAGTCATCTTCACTCCGTGGTCCAAACGGTTGAAATGGATGCTGCCGAGTTCCCTAGAGTGTTGTCAAATCTATATGAATGTTTGTTGCATATACACACGTCTGCACTGCTACAACTATTACGATTCTTGACCACTCCATGTATTATTGCATAAATGTTTCTATGCGATTGGAACTGTTGCTACAATCTATGAGTCATTTAGAGAATATTTCAAATGATCCTCGTATATAAATATTTAAACATATGTTTGAATATATAGTATCAGCTATTAAATTTTACTAAAACAATTTCTTTTTAAATAATCGATGATAAATATACTTCTTTCCTTGAGGCATTGTGTTTATAAAAGAAAATACCTTTTATAGCCCGGTGCTAAGAGTATAAAAAGAAATCAACCCATCTTTACAATTAATGCATACTGTTCTTTAGTTTTGCAATTTAATATAGGCGCACCATTTTCCTTGGCTTGATTCAGCTTTCCCATCATATGTGGCAGATTTCTTTCACATCCGTCTTGCCCGCCATAATTGAGGAATTTTACTTCCAAAAGAATGGTGCACCACATTACTACCGAGATGTTAATGCGCACCTTGAATACAATCTTCCACGGCACTGGGTAGGACGAAGAGGTCCGATTGAGTCTCCACCGCGTTCTCTGGATCTAACTCCGTTGTACTTCTACCTATGGGGAACTCTTAAGGATGTTGTATACCGTAGAAAACCAGCTACACTGACAGCACTTCGGAAAGAAATTGAAACGGCATGTGCTGCAATCGCTGAGGACACTTTCGCAAACGTTACTCAATCAGTAGTTCAGCGTACTCAGAAGTGTATCGACGTCGATGTTGAGCAACTGTTGTAACTGTAAAAGTCTAAGATGATTAGTGCTCATCATTTTCTGTTTGTGTGAATTCAGTTTTGTTACGTTAACACAGTTTTTTCTTTACTTGAAGTGTGCATATATTTTGGCACCCTCTGTAGAAACAGAAATATGTTTTCTACGGAAGATCAGATAGATATGCATTCAATTACAGTTATAATAATATAGTTTACAAGTTTCTCTATGGAAACTTCTTTTTCATACACCCACCCACACATACTAGCACACTAATAGATAGTAATTATTTAATATAATCTACCTTCAGCATGGGAACTGTCTTTAAGACAGGCGACTGGCGTGACCTTGCCCTAGCGTGCGTTGCGCTCACCTCAAAACTTAGGCTAAAAATAAATAAGTAGTTTCTGTTTCAAAAGAAGAAGTAAAATGACAAAATAAATTAAATTTCTCTTCAAAAGCTGGCGTCCCAAACAGGAATTGAATTCATGTCGAAACAACAGCTTACAGGTAGTGACAGTTTTAATTTTCAGAGCTTTGCATAAGTTGAACACGACTTTCAAACCTTGAAGTATGAACTAATTCATCAAACCAAGACATAAAGAAAACGCATCTTTTCTCATAGTTTTCCAGTAAGAGCTTGTAAAACCTTGGCTATAAAGTATGTCACCATTTGGAACATTTAAACAAGTGAAAAGGATTTTCTTGTAAGCACTACCAATTATTGATTAATCTTTCGGTCTTGGAGGTCTAGTGTTGCCTCATAGACCTCGGGTTCAATCCCCGCCAGGATCGATGGGTTTTTTCGGACATCAAATTCCTAAGTATGACTTCCTTCGAAAGGGAAGTAAAGACGTGGGTCTTGTGGCATGTAAAAGAACCTTAAGCTTGAAAGAGCAAAATTAACCGGCCGTTCATGCCCTGAATTGAATGGAACATTGATGACCTGAAATGTTAACGGGCGTCCATAAATAAACCAAATAAATACAGAAACTTCGTCAATCCAAATTTCATTTATTTATAAGGTTTATAAGATTTATTTATGTATGAAATAATTAATGTGGTTCTTCCACGATATGCTCTGAAAGTCCTTGATATGTTTAATGAACTCTAAGAGGAAAAAAATATAAATAAAGCTGTGTTTTATGACAGAATTACTAGCTATATTTTTTATCTTACTCGACATAAAATTGATTCGATAAAGAAAACAACTACAGCTTTATTGCATAAAACAAGAAGGGGATGTTGAACTTTGTTTTTGATTTGTAGTGTCGCTGATTACTAAAAATATTGTCCATACACTCTGGAAAGATCGCTACGGGTGGCCGAGGTTGTTAAGGCGCGAGCTAGTGAGCGGGAGATCTGGGGGTCGATTCCCACAGGACCCCTCCCTGACTGCGGTTTTTTTCAGGTTTTCCTCAATCCTCATAAATGACAAATGCCGGAGATGTACCTTAAACTTAGTTTTGGAATGTTTCTTTCCTTAAAAATATCCTTTCCCAATTTATAATTTCATGTGTTATCAATCTCCACCGCCGAAGATGTCAATAGTAAAAAAAGAGCGTTAAATATTATTAGAAAAAGCATTCTGGCAACGCTGTAAAATCTACCCACCTTTCATATTTGCACTTTTAGCTCTTCCAAGGTAAGTGCGTTTTAACCACTCTATATTTCTCTTAAACCCAGAGGTAAAATATAAAGAGTCAAATTGAGGGAACACATATTTTTATTCATCATTTGTCTTTATTAAACTGCTTAATTTTGTGTGTAGAAAAATTGCCTCTATGGACTATGGGAGTTTGTTGAAAATGAAAATGGATTTTTACAGAAATAGCAAGTCGGTCCTGGTGGTGTAGTGGTAACCATAATTGCCTCCTAAATCCAAGTTCGCGGGTTCAAACCCGACCAGGATCGATGGATTTTATCGGGGCATAAAAATCCTAAGTATGACTTACTTCGGAAGGGAAGTAAAGCCTGGATCCCGTGTCATACATTTACGGCACGAAAAAGAACCTCAAGCCTGAAAGAAGAGACCTCTGAGCAAAATTTGTCGGCCGTTTCACATCCTGAAATAAATGAAACGCCGATGGCCTGAGAAGTTAAAGAGCGTCCATAAATAAACAAACAGAAAGAAAAAAGAAAAAAAAAACAAACAAACAAATGCGCGGGGCAGTTGTTTTCTCAGTTCCTTTGCTAAAATACGTAAATAGATATTTTCAAATAACTTATTTCGTGTATGTTTAAAAGTGCATTACCACCATTTAAAATAACCCTAACTGCTAACTGCCAACGCGCTCACCCATAGCGAAAGTAATTCTATGAGTCAGTCTGAATATGAATGAATAGATAAAAGTACTTCCTGCTTAGGACGAAATCCAGTGCTTTCAACGACTGGTGGCGATGAGGGGTGCCCTTTGAACGAAATCAGAGCAATGTTTAAAATAATTAGCTCACTAGAACTGAGAGGCAGAGACCGTTCCGTTCGCTACTCTTTTATTTTAAGCTCGTGAGTTGCAACTTCGTCACCTAGGTTACGGAATATTTCTACCTCATTTTATTTCAGAGGCAGGACCCATTTACCTCGGAATTACCTCCACTTATAACAGCGCTAGTCAATGAATAAATGCAAGGGTTCTAGAGTTATAAATGTCATTTTCAAAGACCCTTCCTGGATGTTTACACACACTCCATTGCCATATAAACAAGGCTCTAAAACTAAAGTAAATGCCGCGGTTAGGTAAGAAAACATCAATTTTTCCCGCACCATGCGGGGGAAAAAAAGAAGAAGAAAAAAGGTGAAGAGCTCGAGCAGAAAATCACCAGATGGCGCGGGATTCCATGTGAAAGAAACACATAGCCCACATTCTTTCGGTAATTGCATAGCCTGAATGTATTATTTGCTTCAACTGACGAGGTCCCCGCCACAGCACATGATTTACTATGGATATCACAGCAAATTTAAAAAGTTTTAAAGTGCTTTTAATATTACTTCTTTAAGGTTATATTTTTATTTTTAATGGATTTAAATTTGTTTTCGTTTTAATTGCAGCACGCTGTATCCTACACAAAATCTAAAGTCATATTTTCACGCAAGTAAAAACAGAAAAGGGGCAACCATTCAGACTAAAAAGAGGAGTTCGCCTAGGCGATCCAATCTCTCCCAAACTCTTCACCTGTCTAATGCAGCATATATTCTGGAAAATGAACTGGCATAATAATTTCGGAATCAACATACACGACAGTCGACTAACAAGTCTAAGATTTGCCGACGATGTGGTCTTATTCGCCAAAACACCGAAAGCACTACAAACTATGCTGGAACAATTATGTGAGTATAACAAAAATACAGGGCTGTCAGTAAACAAACTGAAGACGCAGTTAATTTCAAACAGAACTGAAACCGCGATAAAAATAGATGGAACAGTCCTCATTTATGTGAGCGAATATACATCCTGGACAACAGATTTCCTTTCATGATAAAACGGGGGGGGGGGGAAATACAAGGAATAATCTCATTAACCTGGAGAGCATTTTGGGCCCTTAAGTGTGTATTCTTAGACTAAACACTATAGCCAAGAAAATAGATTCCAGACGCTCGAAACTTTTGTATACTCAGTGTAACTATATGATAATGATTTTTTTTTTGAGTAGTGTTTAACGCCCGTTTTTACTACTGAGGCACCACAGGCGGTGGACACTGATGATACATGAGATGAAATGATAAACTGGGAAAGGATATTTTTTTTTAAGGAAGGAAGCGTTCCAGGCCTAAGTGTAGGTACCTCCCCGGCATTTGCCAGTTATGAAGACTGAGGAAAACCTGGAAAAAAACCCAGTCAGGGAGGACGGTCCTGGCGGGATTCGAACCGCAGACCTCCCGCTCACGAGTCCGTGCCTTTACGACCTCGGCCACTCGTGGCGGTGTATATGATAATGATCAATACCAGAAAAACAAAAGAACAAAATTCAAATATGCCAAAGAAAAATGAAACGCAAGATCCTGGGAATAACTTTTAAGGACAAAATACCTACAGTATTAATAAAGCAGTTATCTCAGACAACAGACATCGCACAAATAGCTACCAACAGCAAATGGCAATGGGGCGGCCAAGTCGCAAGAATGCAGGACAATAGATGAACCTACAAGATCTCTATGTGGAACCCCCGGATAGGAAAAAGAACACAAGGGAGACCCGGAAGAAGATGTAACATGCTTCAAGTAACATGCTGGTTCAGATTGGTCAAGAGGAAGAGGAAGATGGAAATCTCTCGAGAAGCAATTAGTGCAGTGAGAAATGGAGTAACTAAAGAATGTCTTAAACAGCATACGAACAACTAGCGTGGAATAGCTCACCATGTTAGGAAAAAGCGAGCTTTCCCTACCTGTTAGGAGGCATTTGCCATTAAGAGACACAATAGGCTACCTTTATCTTTACAACTTAATCTAAACCTTCTAGCTTGTTAGAAATAAGGACCAAAAACTTTTCATTTAATTTTCTTAAGATTCCAAAACTACAAGATGTATTATTAATTATATAAATTAAAATTCCAAACAGATTTATAGCATTTTAAACGTATTTGTAGTGATGGATATTAAATTGACAAAATTGCAACAAGAACTTATAAACTTTAATTGGTCATTTAGCGTGTTTTAAGAATTTTAAGGTTTATATTAACATGCAATTTAAGATAACTTGTTGATTGCGGCTTCCATTATCCGCATCGTATGAATTTAAATCTATGGGCTTGGGGGCGTTGCTGTTTAATTCATTTTCTTAGAAACTGGTTTTTCACATTCTGTCCGCTCATAAAGAGCTTTACACGAGGTAGTTTGCAACCATATTTTCAGTGTGTAGGTGCAAAAGATACATCAGTTTGTCATACAAAGAATATGAAAAATGTTGATACCTTGGCAATAAAGACAATAACTTAATTAAACATTTAATGTAGGAAATACATGCTATCCTTAACATGTATACAGACTTTCAAAATGCTGCATTAGGTGTGACGTATTTTGAAAGTATATAATATTCTTATCCTAATGAGAAAAATAATTAAAAATAAACAGTTCTGCTATTCTTTTCTCTTCATATCTTTCATTCCACTCATTTTTATTAAAGTGATGTACACCTAGACATAGACAACCTTACGTTGAATCATATTCTTTCTATTCTGTTGCAAGATATTCGTCTTTCAAGCAGAAATTACAGTGAGGTTATTTGACTTACAGGCCAGCAGAGCGCGGCTGCTTCCTGTAAGGAAACAATCGTCAAGGCCACATAAGGCACGTGCAGCTTGTAGTCAGTTTGAGGGAGGCTTTATAAGCAAGTGTTATGTGTTCGTGTGTTCCACGGTGATTTCACTGTATGCTAATTGTTCCTAGCTAGTTATGCCACTACATAAATATAGCCTTGAAGAATGGGATTTTATTTACGATATATACATGTGAAAGCGGTTTCTTGTAGTGAAGTGGTAAAGAGATTCGCAAGAAAATACCCTGGTAAACGTGTTCCAGGTAGAGAAGCTGTTCACCAACTTTTTAAAACATTACAAGAGACATGTTTTGAACTCCCTAGTTTTTACAGGAAAAAAAAAAACTTAAAATGAAATGCTAAAATTTCCTACACATCTGCAGGCAATGTATTGCCGCTGAGGGGCATCATTTTCAACGTAACTTATAACATAGGTTAGTGGTATCAGTTTTAAAACTATTTATATTTTGTAGTTTACGTGCGGTGACTATCACATCTTTTTCCGTTTTCGGCACTTCTCCAATAAGCAGCCATGCTCAAGTGGCCTGCAATTCAAATAACCTCAATGACAGTACTTCATTTGCAGTTGAGCATATTGATCGAGTTATTTTAAACATTTATAAGTTTTCGAGAATTACAATAAGAACAAATAGAAAGTTAAATCAAAATTTATAACAGAACAAGCATTTTTTAAAATTCTCTTTCAATCATTCGCCGTTAGTTTGTTTTCCAAACAAGAAAAATTTATGGTGAACTCTCTTAAATCCCTAAGAATAACTTCATAAGAAAAAAAAAATAGAATACTGTCTCAATGGCTTATTCTTTTCCCTTGCCTTCTTCAATAATTGTCTTTTCAGTTTTTTCAGCCTGAATGAACTATTTTCGTGCTAGTCTTCCCATGCAACGCTGCCTCTCTGGTATTTCGTGTTTCAGCAATTTTTTTCTCTTATATTATTAGTGGAATATTGCGCTTGGACGCCCAGATGCTCTAAGTAATCCCCAACAGTGTGAGTAAAGCTTGGCGATACTGTACAAATGGGCACAGAAAGGTAGTGTAGCGGAGAGATGGTTGTAACCACCATTATCTCCGTTTAAGACGAAGGTTCTATGATTGACGAACCTTAACGTGACCATTCGCAGGACTCTAGTTATTTGAATGTGTTTTTTCTCTTCATCGAGCTTTAAATGACTAGCCACTTTTTTTAAAAAAAAAATGTATTTAGCAAACTAGCCAAATGAAAAATTTTAGCAGTATGAAAAAGTTTTCTAGAGAACAATTTCTCTGTTTTCATACTTGTGCTTTCATGGCCGTCCTTTTTCTACCTTGTCGAAGCGAGATAAATGAATTCCGAATATTTCTTCCCACCAAGCCAGATCTTAAAGAAATGATTAGGAGCTAAACCCAAAAAATAAGGTGGATGAGCAATCAATTCAAAACCCACTTCGTGCACTTTTGCCATTGCAACCATCGATGTTTGGCAATTGTCTCCTGAAATATCACTTTTTTGTGTCCCAATTTTGACGGTTTGTCCTTCAATTCATTATTCAAACAGTATAACAATGCTACACAATAGGCTTCATTTATGTCTGATCCTTTTTCGAGTAGCCTATCAAGGTTATTTACTTGCGAATTCAGTAAAAAGTGGCCATCACCTTTTCAACTGCAAAAGACGACCCTTGCCTTCTATAAGCATCGCTTCCATTCAGATGTGTAATTGTGAACCAGTTTCATCCATGAGCCCAAACTGACAATATAAGCCCTCCAGATTGCAGTCTACTTCAGCAGTCGCTGTACCCATAGCCTTCGGTGCTATTTTCATCGCAAGTTGTAATGCAAAATATACAGCTGACATTCTCATAGTCTAAGTTACATTGTGCACTTTCACTCGACGGGTTTTCGTTGCAATGCAATTTTTAAAATATTCTCCATTGTGACTTAATTGGGTTTCGTCCTCGGTGCATGTACGAGCACTTTTAAATTGATTTATCCAGAAACAAGTAATCTTCAACATTTGTACAGAGTTCTGATGAACTGCTACAACTTGATTTTGACGCAGCCTTCTACTTAAAATAAAAAGCATCACTGCACGAAACTCTTTTCTTTCTTTTCCTTCTTAAGGCAAATGCGACAGTGGTCAATTCTGGTCTGTCATACGTCAAATATGCGTCGCAACTGGTATGTTCTTTTTCTATAAGTGTCTTTGCAAAGAATAGCAAGGCCCATGCGAACGACTTTGTACAACAATGATTGTCAATACTGAGCAATAAATACACGTTGTTTAAGTAAACGATTGATCTATGAAACCTGCATATCGAGTTATCCGCGCTTTACAGCAGTTTTACCATAATATGATACTTATTACCCAAATGAATGAATGAATGTGTTTAACGCCCGTTTTTACTACTGAGGCACCACAGGCGATGGGCACTGAAGTTACATGAGATGAAATGATACATTGGGAAAGGATTTATTATTTTTAAGGAAGGAATCGTTCCAACCTAAGTTTAGGGTACCTCCCCGGCATTTGCCATTTATGAGCACTGAGGAAAACAACTCAGTCAGGGAGGACGGTCCTAGCGGAATTCGAACCCCAGACCTCCCGCTCACGAGTCTGCGCCTTAACGATCTCGGCCACCCGTGGCGGTGCTTATTACCCAATAACCGCTGTGAGGTATGGAGAGAAGTATGACAAATTTCACTGCACAAATACACCTCCAGTTGTTAATTTTTCTGCAATCATTTTTGTCAGTGTTTGGCGTACAAGATCTGTCTAACATAACCTAAAATAATAATCACAAAGTGAGGATCACTAGATTTGGTATTAAGAGATTTATTATTATTATTATTATTATTATTATTATTATTATTATTCGGCGAAATACTTTTAGTGTTTTTTAAGATTTACCAATAGTAAAAAAAAGCATCAACTTGGAGCTTCTAGGATCGTTTGGTTAGAATTGTTCAAAGGAATTCGACTCAGCAGTAAATGCTCTATTATAACCGTAATATGTTTAACCAGAAAATGATTCGCTGGCTTTATTTCAAAAGAACGGGTAGTTACAATACAATCACCCACCACAGTGACTTAACTTGAGCATCAACAGTAAATATTTTGGAATGTAATAACCATTATCGATGTCTCGATGGCATACTTTTGCCTGGAGGTGTTTAATTTATTTAAAAAGTAATATGAATAAGTGATCTCGGTTTGAATTCAATTATGACATCCCTTTATTCACGCAGAGCCATCTGAAGGAGAATGCTGGTACTAAACCCAAATTCGTACATGCGCACTCAGAATTTGATCTCGCGAAATGTTAAAGCTGTTTCTGCTTAATACATCCTGATTTAGTTCGTTTGTCAAAAACTATACGACAGATTCATTAGATTAACACTAAAATATTAAGGATATTTCGGAAACTTTAATATTGGCATATATTTCAAAACAGGCTGCTTTTATCTAATTCTACCATTATTAATTTATTAGCTTTTTATTAATTATTTATGCCGCAATATAGATAAATGATTGAGTCTGTTTTTATAATACATACATATCTAAATTGTTTCCTTGATGTTATCGTAACAAAATATTCAGTTAATGACGGCATTTTAGCAATCAAAACAATTTACTGATGTAATTGTTACTATAGCAATTAAATATAACTATTGTCAGAATGTATTAAAAATTTAACCAACAATAAAAATTGTTTATAATTCACTTATGCACATAAAGATAATACGTTAGAGAAACGCAATCTGCTTTAAGTAAGTGTGGCTAGGATCGTTAGTCATTTTTTTTTTTTTTTTTGAACAGTTGAAAGTCATTTACAAATCCTAATAGTTTACACTTTGACATTTTAATGTGTGTCTACTGTTAAAAGTTGTACTAAAAATAATCATATTATGATTTACAGTGTAACATATACACTAAGTACTGCTTATTTCTTAGACTGAATCATTTTATCCAAGTTACCGTAGTTTTAAAAAACCAACGAGCAAAAGGCAATTACATATTCTTGCCGAGTTTTTGTTTACTTTATTACTACCGCTACTGTCTGCGCAGCACAGAATGGTAAATCCAAAAGCAGGAATGCTATTTCAATCAAGTATGATACTGCTGCCACGTTTTCCTAGGATGCGGCAGCTACTAAAACAGAGATTATAAACAATAAACGATTGCTCTATCAGTTACCCAAAAATAACAACGCCGATATCACTGAAGGATGAGGTGAAGAGTGACAGAGCACTCTATAAGCTGGATATAAATGAAGAGGCATCTAGACGGACACACGTTACGTATACTATACGTTGCATACAAAACAACTGATAAATGGAAGAGGTTGCGACCAGACTATATAACGAAGGCTTACTTCACAAACACTACGTGTCCAGTTTCATTCAGAAGTCCACGCTTGGATGTGCCATGGAGTTCTGTGGATAATGCTTAGTCACATTTGTTATAGTTAGAGAAGTGGATTAAGATTTAGTTTCCTTATGTAATCTTAATCCTGGTATTATTAATGTACACTTCATGAAAAACTAAATGTAGAACTACCAAATGTTCAGGATCACCAATATTACACCAGATTATCTAAAATAAGAACTGTAGTATATAGTAGTATACGAGATTACTAGGGAAATTTTGTTTTCTTTTAAGACTCTTTATCCAGTATAAGAACGCTCAATAGATCCTCAATCCAGTTGGTATAAAACAAATAAGGTGTGGGTTGTCAGTTTATCTACTAAACTATTGTTTTTTTTTTTTAATCTAACATGTATTTCAGATTAATTTGAATGAAATTTATTGATGTGCTAAGAAAAAATACAAAAATATAAATACAAACCACCAGGGGACCTCCACTTATCTGGCCCAGGCCATGTTTCGTGTGACCCCTCACAGTCACAAAACTATAAATACAATAATTGGTTTTGTGCTATCCTTAATCTAAGTTCTGCTTTAATGAAACAAATGCAATATTTCCACCTTGATTGCACAAGTCCCAGGTTCATTAGCAGCAGCCTACTGGAATTTCAGGCTTTGACCGAACCCAATGGCCTAAATAAAGGGTTTCAGTTACTCTACCTATGCCTACCGCCACGAGTGGCCGAGGTCGCTGAATCGCAGACTCGTGAGCGGGAGGTCTGGGGTTCAAATCCCGCCAGGACCGTCCTCCCTGACTGAGGTTTTTTAAAGTTTTTCCTCAGTCCTCATAAATGGTAAATGCCGTGGAGGTACCTTAAGCGTAGGCCTGGAACGTTTCCTTCCTTAAAAATAAATCCTTTCCCAATATATCATTTCATTTCATGTATCATCAATGTCCACCGCCTGTGGTGCCTCAGTAGTAAAAACGGGCGTTAAACACTAATAAAAAATCTACCTATGCCATTATTTATTAGCTAGCTAGCCTCTAAAACTACTAATTCTTTTATTTCTCAAATGCATACTATAATACTACATTTATTCACCTTCTAAAAACAATTTACAATCTCAAGCTCAATAATTTAATCAAATTTAATCTATTCCTCGCCATAATCACCTTTATTAATTTATAATTAATCAAGGTACAACCCCTAAGTTATTTACATCCTTTCTTAGTACCCACTTCCATTTATTTTTAACTTTACTCAGGAACTCGCCTAAACTCCTCCAGCGTCCCATCCCTTTGCACTCAAACACTATATGTTCCATGTCTTCTTTTCCCCCACATATTGGACACTGATTCTGAGAATACCCTTTCCTTATTCCTTTTAATCTCCACATACCTGCTCTTAATCATGCAATGCCTTATCTTTGTCCTTCAATGCAATTTAATTTATACAGTGTATTAATAGGTAATACAAACACAGCATAATCACCCAGTTGAACTCGTGTGCAGGCGTATTCAATTAAACATTTTGTAAATGTTGTACATGGGGGCGAACAGATGTAACGATGGGGACAAAAGGTTATTTATAAATTGTATTACTTAAATGCACATTTCTGGAACTTATATGAACAAATGAACATAAAAGTTGGGTAAAATATATTTCATTGCATATATTTATGGTGAGAAATCGAGAAAGAACGATTGGTCGCTGTTCGTGGGTGGAAGATAAAACATCTAACTATCAAAGCGGTGAAGATAGATGAGATGCCACTGGGTTCAACTGCTAAAGCATTTTCTACTCCAAGAAATGCCTTGAAACGGCCTAAATTTCAAAGGAACTTGAGGGGAAATAAGTGAAACATCTTTTAAAATTCCATAAAATTGGGTATGAACTGACTCAAAGACATCCGCAGCTTAATACATCCGCAGAATGACATAAAACATCCATTTAGCAATGAGGCTCAAACTCTGACAAAGACTTGATAAAAGGATAACTTTTAGCATTCATAAAACGCTGAGCATGAGAGTAGCAAAAGGAGTTTAATATGCTCGCGCAAAAGAAATGACCAGGGAAAACTTTGTCACTTTTATGAGAATGTTTCAAAGTTACTTGACTATAAAAACCAACTAGCATTTTCAGTTGCGACGAGACTGGTTTACAACTTATTTACAAACTCAAGAGAGTCATATCTAAAGGATGAAAGACATGTGTTTCTGCAACAGGCAATTATGCACCTCAATGGGCGCAGTTTACCAAGTTCCTGGAGCACTCTATTAGTGTAAAGTCACCTGGACCAGTCATTCTTATTCTTGATGGACATTGCTCTGACAATGACGGTAAAAACTGAATATATTGCCTTGAGTGTGTTTATTGCAGAACGTATCAACACTGTGTGTCACACTGCCTCAACCACTGAGGGCAAATGGAAATTTGATCATGCATTGTTCTTCTGGATATTATACCACATACAGCAATATTATGTTAATTGTGGTTTTGCACTATTACACGGGTGAACGATCCTTCACGCAACCGGTTTCGCGGCGTGCGGTCGACCCGCGAGACTGGCTGCTGTGTCGGCGGTGCGGGTGAAAGGAAGTACGCAGTAAATATAGCACGGTTTGTCGCATAAGTTATTTCTACCATACATAACATAAACACTCAAAAAGAAAAGTAAATTACTCGCGTATTTTAAACAAAGAGATGCTGGAACCACTTCCCTTTGTTGTTCAAGCATTTCTGACACCTGCTAAGCAAATTGCCCATTACACTCTGCAATTCTCTCTGAGAAATGGCAGCAATTTCTTTACGAGTGTTAGTTTTAAGTTCATCTAAAGTGCGTGGATCTGTTTTGTACACCCTCTCTTTTAATGTCCCCCAGAGATAAAAATAAATCGCAGAGGGTTTAATAGGGGAAATCAGGAAACTTCTCTAAAATAATCTGCTTACAGCGTGCGCTGATTCTGTACGCGCGTAGGAATCATGCATGAATACTCTTTGGGGAATAGAATGCTTATGTTGCTCCGTTTCACTTGATACACTTTTCTTCAATACACTGTATAGCATCGCCTAACAAATATGTGCTACTTGCGCAAGATTTCAACTCACGCTGAAGGGAGAAATATAGTGACATAGCGCTGCCGGCCGGTCCCGCGGTTGCGTCAAGTATTGCTCACCCATTAGTGTACTTTTCGAGCAAAGAGTAGTTGTATTTAAAATACTTATTTCTTTGTTTAACCGTGATTTTGAAATAAAGCGCCAGAGTGTCTGTTTGCCCCATCCTTACCCTATTAGTTTTGATTGTGGTTTCACTTAATTGCTATGGAGAATTACTTTCCACCTCTATAATGAATGTATTTAAAACTATACTTGTTACCGATGGGAGACCAGTTGAGAAACAGCTACTATTATCTGGCCATTTCTTCATCATAAAAATAAATACTGCATATTAATAAAAATAAACTAATAGCTTCAGAACAGACGTAAAAAGCCTAGGAGTTGAACTCAGAAATTCTGTTTTTTTTTCTTCAGAAATGTGAATGATGCAAATTATGCGTAACCCTGCACCTGACCACTTTTCTGCTATATAATGCCGCAGCATACCTACAGAAAAAGAATTATGTGCAGAACTCGTGACATGATATATACGTGGGACTACGTTGTTGCAATTTCATTAACCCCTGACCTTCTCTAGCTTCTGCCAGCAGCTTTAACAACGTACGCTTGATCTCTTATTTTGTGCCACTTTAAGTGTTTCCGATTGCAAATTCTTTTATTTCTCTTAGCCTACTTCCAGTCATTTTTTTACTTCTGGTTACTCGTTATTTTAATGAGATGCCTATATCCTAGACTGTTTATAAGGTATAGCTTTGTGATATATGTTTTAAATCATTTGGTTATAAAGAAAGAAGTTACATACCTTTTTATATTTCATTGCTTTATGATAAGTATGCATGTGAAGGAAATGTACAAGAATGCACAGATATAGCTACCTATGAGGTGCCACATTTTATTGAAAACTTTTTTATTATCTCTTTTCATTAATTTTTAATTACTTTTTTAATTCGAACAAAAAATTTAGTTTCATAAGATTGTATTTCCCATAGCATAAAATTTACAAAAATAAATATAGAAAAAACTCATTGCAGCAAAGTTGTGCCAAATTTTATTACAATATCGCTGGTAATTTCTGAGGAAAAAAAAAGATACACACAGTTAGAAAGCGAGAAAAGAATATATTATTATATGGGTATAGCTGTATTCTGCATCTTTTTCGTGACTGCAATTTTTGTCATGTGGCAATGAAAATTTTCACTGTTATTTTAATATATATGTTCTATTTCTATAATGTTTTTAAAATGATCTTGTTAAAAATGAAGGAAGTTATACAGCTTTTTATTTTACAGTGCCTTTTATATTTTACTCAGTATTTATATGAAGAAAATGCATAAGAATTTACAGATACATACTTTTTGAGAGGTGCCATGTTATGTTCCAAACATTTTTTTCTTTTCTTTTTTTCATTCGTTTTTGCCTAATGTTTTAATACAAGCAAAATAGTAAAAGAAAACTCTAGAACCAAAGATGTACGAGTAAATAGTGTTAGTAGAGAATGATTTTATTTGGTTTATTTACGGACGCTCTTTAACATCTCAGGTTATCAGCGTCCCATTTAATTCAGGGCGTGAAAAGGCCGACAAATTTTGCTCAGAGGCCTCTTATTTTGAGGCTTGAGGTTCTTTTTCGTGCCGTAAATGTACGACACGAGACCCACGGCTTTATTTCTCTTTAGAAGGAAGTAATACTTAGAAATTTTACGCCCGAAAAAATCCATCGGTCCTAGCCGAGATCGAACCCGCGATCTTGGGTTTAGAAGGCAGGTACAGTTACCACTACACCACCAGGACTGACTATTAAAAGAGAATGTGGGCGGGGCATATAATAAAGACATGGTTTTTAAATTTTAGGGGCAAGTTGGGAAATGATTCTTCAGTATGAACTATAAAATGAAAAAAATGTATATAATTTTTGTTTATATGGCGCCTTAATTCCGTCTTCTTCTTATTGCTACGCGTTCTTCTCTTTCGCAAGAAATACATCCTCAATAAATAAATGAAACAACATACGTGGCTATATACTTTCTTTTCAAACACCTCCTAGAAGCATTCATTATACATGATATTGTTCCACTCTGATAAAGAATTCAACATTTTTATATATCTCTCTTAAAGCCTGAACCATTTTAACGAGAGAATGTTGGCCCGCAATATCTCTTACCGCTATAGTGTCAAAAGTCGTTTTGAAATCATCAAATGTACTGTAAAGCTTCTCCCTTTTTATTTCAGGCTACTCCTTATTAAGGTGTCGAGTACGAAGATGATATTAACATTGTAGGGCCTTACTCTAAAACCGGCCTGGTATTTCGAGATTGTAATAAAAGGTTAGTTCAAAAGCATATGGGGTCATACCAAATTTTGCAATACATTTTACACGAACATAAAGCAGTGAACTATCCCTGAAATTCATTGGAATCGCTGTTACCTCTTTTGCATTTCTACAGCGACAGAATCATGGCAACAGTCCATTCTTCCGGATGGGGCATTTTATTTTATGGCAGTTTCTTTATTATGTCTATTGTAGCATATCTCTATGGAGACCTCTTTTAGCTACCTGATGCAATTCTCGGTCTTGCTGTCTGCCTTATCTCCCCCCCCCCCAAATGTTCTAGCTGTGATGCTGTAGGTAGACTATGTTTTGAGTGTTTTCTTTACTTTGTTTGTATCACTAATTCCCCACAACTCGGCACTGTCTTCCCCTTCAGCTGCAAGTGCCAACCCGTCCACTGTATTTACCAGCCACTCCTTTGCATGCTGCCATGGTCTCTTTGTATTGTGAAAGATAACAAATATATTCTACGTTGTATTTATTGTGAAAATGTAAAATTTAATCCAGATGTCTTAGATCTGATTCTAGATAATAATCATGTTTTTAACATCTACAGTTCCCTAGTAACAGAATGTTAAACCGGAGCTTTTTTTTGAAGAGAGAGCCTTCCCGATATTTTTCATTGGCAGAGCGACATACAGACTATTTTCATAGTGAGTATTGCCAGGAAACAATTATTCAATTCTCGTCAGCGCTTTATATACGAGTTGATTGATAAGTGTGGTAAATTGCAACGAAATGATAGGAAATTTTAATAAACGACATCTGCGGCCCAGATAAAAACAGCTCAAGAAAGCTCATGGGGACTGCGCCAGCACGCAATACCTTTACTAGATAAATGAATCTGGCCATATCATTGAGATTTCTTCTGAAGAAATGGCGACAAAAGTCATGGTGTGGTGATAGAAGAGTGCTGAGATAATAGGCACGTCATATGAACGGGCATGTAATATCCTGCATGAAGTTCTACACAGTGCGGGTGGATGCCGCGTTTGTTGACCCCAGACCAAAAACGCTCGAAAAGGACATTTCAAAATCTTGTGTGGAAAAGTTGCAGCAAATCCGATTGGCGTCGTTTTGTGACTGTAGACGAAACTTGGATCCACCATTACACCCCGGAGACAAAACGCCAGTCAAAGCAGTGAGTTTGGCGAAAAAAGCGAAAACCGTTTTGTCTGCTGGAAAAAAGTGTAAAACGCTGACTGGCTGTTATTACGCAACGTTATTCGACTGTTTGGTAGCGAGTTGAAGTGGGAACTACCAACATTGACACGTCAGCCGTTGCAATTCGTCCAATGAAGAGGTAACCTATGAGTATTATGCACAGTTCCAAAGACATTTTTCTTTTCTGAAGGAATAAAAGGAATTAGAATCTCGTTGGACCAAACGTATTGAGCTCAAAGGAGATTATGTTGAGAAATAAATGTTTGCTTTTGCATGAAAACTATGTTTTTTTACCACATTTATCAATTCCGGCTTATATAAAATAAAACATCTGTTAGTGGACTACGCTTAAGAGGTTAGATTTCACATTAAGGCCTCATTCGCAATTAAAATTAAACGTAACGTAAACTTAAACGTAAAAGCGATGCTTATGTATTGTAATGGGACCATTCTCAATGATCGTGTGAACATAAAAACAAACGTACAATTAGATAAGCTTGCAAGGTCCACTGTTTTGCGTTTACGTCTAACTTAAACTCAAGAAATCAGCTAATCAGACCACAGCGGCTCTCTTTGTAGATCTATTCATACACGGAGTACAGAAACCAGATGCAACTCTTGCCGCTTGCTGCTGCAAGTCCCGAGTGACGGTGGAGAGAGCCGAGGATAGTGAGGTATAGCTAGATAATAAGACTAAGCGAATAGTTCCGTACAGAATGCGCTATAAATTGATGTTTATGGTTTTGTTTTTCCTGCTGCAATCACAGGAGATTTGCCACCATTACAGTGATTTAACCGCCCCTATCAATTTATGTTTACACTTATATATAAATTAATTGCGAATTCGAATAAGAGTATATTTGCCACCGTTACAATATTTTACCCGCCTAACAATCCCGTATTAATTTATATTTAAAAGTTACGAAGGTCAATGCCTAGATTACATTGTGTTTAACAAATAAATAACACATGCTACATTTACACTGCTGCCACGCACAGTAGTTCAGCTCTCTCCGCTGTCGTTCGGGACTTGCAGCAGCTAGAAGCAGGAGTTGCACTTGCTTTCCGTGTTCCGTGTAAGGGCAAGTTATGATAGAGAGAGCTGATCAGTGACTCTGTAGACAGAATGACGTCAATGGACAAAAGATTAGTTGCATTATAAGAAAGTTATCTTTGCTGATATTACACCAAGCAAATTAGTTACTGCACTTTGCATGTACCGCCGAGTGCTCAGAAGCAGAAATTTTCAATCAGCTGCTAGTTGATCTTCGCTTGTTCTTATTTTTTGATGGCTAATACGTACGTTTGCGTCTTTCATTGTGAATGCCTACATACTACAAAGTTAATGTGTTACGTCTTATTTTATTGTGTTTAGGTTTAATTTTCATTGTGAATAGGCCCTAACACTCAAAATATTTCAAAATTACAGCTGCCATGCCTACGGACCTTACTCGCTCGAGCCCGTACCGTACTTAGCACAACACATGCAAATGTTTTTTTTTTTTTTCTGTTTGATTGATGCATTTTATTTTATTTATCTGTTTTATCTAGTTAGACAACATTTGGTATGGAAAATATTGAGTATTTAAGATTTTAATGTTACTGTGTTGCCGAAACTGAATATTTGTAATAAACAATAAACGATTTTTGTCGGCGAGCAGAAAAGTTTCGGTGGTTTCCCACAACAAATCAATATCAGTTTATTTCTTGACCATAAGTCAGGAAATCAGCAAAATTTATAAATTATCTTGCAATAAATTTAATTGAAATATATAATCGTTTTGATGAAGTGTTCATTGTTAATGAAGTACTAGGAAAATTAAAGTTTGTAAACTTCATAGTGTAAATCTCTTGTGTAGAGATGTTTATATAACTTTTAATAGCTGAATTTAAATATGTAAAATTCCAGAAGGTAATGAACTTTATTTTCAGTTTTTCTGGTACATCATCTTCAGTAGGGAGGATATTCTCTCTCTCTTGTGAAAAGCACGTTGACTCATTTGAAACAACACTTTTTTTAGATAAGTCTGCCTTCCTGTAAATATGACTGTCATTAAGAGTTGATTCCCAGTACCTCGCAATAAGCAATGGGTTGTATTAAACACGATGAAGTGTTTTTATATATGACTTATAAATAAATATTTAGATATATTTCTTCCTCAAACTCATGTGTTCAATAGGGGTAATTTAATTTCCTAATGTTTCTCATCCCACAGGGAAAAAGTTCGTAGTTTTGCTTCCACCATTATGGCAACCCTATCAAAAACGTTTTGATGATTTTCTTCAAAGTTTACATTATGTACACCATATTATTTATAGATTACTTTTTTAAATATTCCAACAATCCATACAAGCACTACACAAACCTCAATCTATCAGTTCTATCAAACCTCAATCTATCCTAAAATAATTTATCAATCTACTGATAAAATAATAATAATAATAATAATAATAATAATAATAATAATAATAATAATAATAATAATAATAATACTTCAAGTTGAGAGCGTGTCATAAATATTTCATCTTTATATAACCCATGACAGTATTTGAAATGCTGATTGTGCCCTTTAGGGATTATATCCACTCGCTTACTATCTATGACACTTGCGAATGAATATTATCTTCGCCCATTGCACTTTTATTTACACAGCAACCTGTTTCATAAAAGTGCTTAAGTTAATCCTTCACTTGTTTTTCATGGCGTTTATTTATGCATTTTTTTTTTTTTTCTTTTCTGGCGTAGCTACTATATTCAGAATAAAACAAGTTACGCCCAATAAGGAATGCAAAACAAATGAATTTCAAATAATCAACACGCCTACATCACAATCTAACAAACAATACACAGTCGCGAATTTCCGTATGTATCCAAAATGAAAGATAGCACGACACTAGAGATCCAATCTTTCAGCAAGCTAACATTTGTTTTCATTAGCATAGTGTACGAGCTTGTCGAAATATAAGTAAATCTACATCTGCGAATGGCATACAATGTAGGTGTATTATGAAAGACTGTAAATGTTATATTTTGCAACTGTTTAGGTTCGTTATAGTTTTTAAACTTCACTGTAATAAAAGTTATTTCCACTCTAAAGTTCTAGACAGGAAAAGGTAAACAGTAAACAATTTAATTCTCATTTTAAATTATTTCTGTGCATTTTTACATTTTTTTCATTTTTTTTTTCATTTTTTTCATTTTATTTATTTATTTATTTATTTATTTTTTTTTTTACATTTTCAAAACATAAAAAACTATCAGATGCAGCTTATTAGCAAAAGCGCTTAAATTTTCACTGTATGCAAACGCTATAAATATCTTTAGTTATAAACCTTGTCCGCTTGCGCGGTGTTTTATGTCTCGGCTCTTACAGTCACTTTTTGAAATTGTTTATTGCCGGTATCATGGCAGTATACATTAACTGGTGAAGATGATTACACATAAAACGTTGTATAAATGTTATTTTAAGTCAGCTCATCCTGTGTCTAAGAAAGTTATTTAGAAGTTTCATGAACAGCACTTCACGATACTGTGAAATAAATTTGGCTAGGTACTAATGTCAACTGTTAGGTATGTTCCTAGATACTGAAATGAATTATCATAATAATGTAGCAAACATATGTAAAAGGCTATCAAAGGTAGTAACTTTATTAAGGAACATTTATAATAAAATTCCTTCACCTTGTGTGCATTGCTTGAAAGTGTTTAAAAGTATGGATTACGATTGTACGGTTTTGAATTAAATTGAGTCACTTATGTCCCAGAGCTAGGACCTCCGCAAGCTGGAAGGGCTCATTGATTTCTCATATGGTGATCTAGTCCATATGAGCTATTGTTAAGTGTATAATGTTTCTTGTTTTATAAGTTTAAAGGTTCAAGTGCTGAGTCCATTAAGTTTCGTATCACTTTCACTATTGACTTCGGTTGTTCTCTTGTTTTTGCAGCTCTGTTCTTCCAGGTACTGCGGTTCCGTGCTACGCTGATCCAGTGTGTCCCGGCTGTTTCCTGAAGGAGTCTGCCCACCTTGTTCTCGGTCTTCCTCTTCCTCTCCTACAGATACGTGGATCCCATGTGATAGCTATATGTGCCCATCTGCTGCTTAGTAGCCTTGCCACATGTCCTTCAGGCTGTTTGCACATTGAGCCGCGTCGTTTAGTCCCGACATCTTTCTTAATTCCACAGATGACATTTTATCCGTAAGGGATATGCTTAGTACTTTCCACCGCCATGGGTGGCCGAGGTCGTTAAGGCACGGTCGGGAGCGGGAGGTCTGGGTTCGTATACCGCCAGGACCGTCCTCCCTGACTGAGGTTTTTTCCAGGTTTTCCTCAGTCTTCATAAATGGCAAATGCCGGGAGGTACCCTAAACTTAGGCCTGGAATATTTCCTTCTTTAAAAAAATCTTTTCCCAATATATCATTTCATCTCATGTATCATCGGTATCCATCCATCGCCTGTGGTGCCTCTGTAGCAAAAACGGGTGTTAAATATAATTCATTCATTCTAGTACTTTCCGCTCCAAGGCAGATGCTAATATTATTCCTTTCCTCTTCTGGTAGGCTACAAGTTTGGCAATGTTGGGAATATGCATGAGTCCAGCACGTCTAATCTCAAAGTATTGTCCATCAGTACCAATTTCAATGTCCAGAATGCTCTCCATGCTGAGGAAATTCTTTGTTGATTTCTTTGCTCATACTGAATTTATCCTAAGCAGACATGCTCTGTTACGTATTTTAGTGTTGAGTTGATTCTAACGGCTGTTTGTCATGATCTGTGTTTTTCTCCATGTTCATATATAGACCGGCAGTTTCATGTTTGTGCATGTTGAGATCTTGTAGCAATCTTCGAAGGCTCTCTACTGATCCAGCAAATAGAACTATGTCGTCAGTTAGTAACCATTTATGTTAATTCCAAAAATGGTGCTAATCCTACATTAAATTAATCATTACTCTTAACAAATTAATTCGAATTTTGCCTAATACTTCTTCTAGGATACATTGTAATTTATTTTTAAAATGAAAAGAAATTTAATGGCGTACACTCATAATGTACTGCAAATTTTGCTATATGAACATAAAATGTCAATTAATCTGCTTTAACAAATAATATAGACTAGAAATAATGATAAATTACATGTATTATATACTAGGTCATTAAGGAAAATCTAGTCTCCCATTATGAATATTTTGTTTTATAACAAATTATCAAATCAGGAAACTACACGAGAAGAGTTTTGAAACACAAGTTAAATCATGGTTATTTAACAATTCTTTTTATAATCTGAGTATTTGGGCTGTCCACTTACCATATAATATATGTATTTAACTTTGTCTATTGTACTTAATATATTATTATTATTATTATCATCATCATCATCATCATTATTAATTTGAATCTAGTGACTCAAACACTAGCGAAAACAGATTTTTAAAAGAGTAAACGATAAACAAAATTGGTACAAATCTTAAACGATCACTAAATCGTTTAATCACTACCAATATTAGCACAATAAGTGAGAGTCTTGGAATAAAAGAGGAAAATCTTAATGCAGTAAGAAATGTGTATGTTGTAATGAATTTTTATCTTTAAAACCTTATTTTCCATTCACGCTAAAGATCTGATCATTGACTTTTCATAAGCATATCCTGAACCTGTTGCTTAAGTGCAAAGATATCAGGGTTGGACTACATTTTATTTTGACTATTTCACTCATGTAACTTCATCATAAAATCTACCAATAAAACGAAACAAATTTTTGAATTTTGACTAGTCACAGTCCGATTACGGAATAAAATCGTCGAGAAAAAAATTATCAAAACCGTTTTATCCCGCGACGTACATTTGTTTTGTGGTCAGTGTAGCCAACTCTATACCTTCACTATATAATTCCTGAACACATCACTGATCAATTTTACTAGAGGGGGTAGGGAGCTATTGATAGCAACAAAAGCATGGACAATCAATAATCATAACACAAAATGGAGGGTTCTTCAAAGCGTTTTAGTCATTACTCAAATGTGCAAATTGATCTTATCTTTAGGCATTCCAAATTACAGAATACAATGAAAATGTTTTTTCTCTCTCTCTCTCTCAGTTGGTATTAATCAAACGGCAGCGATTGCAATAATCGAATTTTGTCCACTTCAGACTCACGATTTCTGAATAGAATAGATATTCTTAAATACAACATTTTATACAAGTGTTAATATTCTGTGCGCCAATTTCAAATATATGTATCGCTTTTATTTTCATTCTATTCTTGAAATAGTCCTAAACCCACATTTTGCTCTTCCCTATTGGCATTACTGATAATCGGCATTCTTCTATTGCAAGATTGCTTGAAAAGGTTAAGTACAAATACACAAATATTACAATTTTGTAAGCCAAGTTTAGAGGAATTGTATTTAAATTGTTATTTTATTCATACAATAATTCTAATAAATATCACTCCAGGGTCTGAGCTCACTACATTCGTGAATTTATCGGTAATCTCGTGATATTACTTATGACTATTTCACTTATGCGACGTCATCGTAAAATCTACCAATGAAAAGAAACAATATTTTCAATTCTGACCAATCACAGTCCGATATCGCAGTGAAATTATCTTAAAGTTTTACCAACACCGTTTACCACGCGAAGCGCATTTATCTTCTGGTCAGTGTAGCCAACTCTATATCCCCAATATAATTTCTGAGGACATATTTAACTAAGTTAATGTATATTCACCCATTCGTATTCATTAAACAATCTGAAATCATTTTGTAAGTTGTATAACAGTATTTTACATACATTTTAATAAACATATTTACAATGGTCTCTTTTGTTTTCCTCAGTTGTTGCTAGTAAATTGAACGGTAGGGATTATAATAATGGACTTTCGTCTATTTCAGTTGCACGGTTTCTGAATAGACTCGTAGATATTTATAAATAAGTATAACATTTTATACAAGTGCTAATAATCCGTGCGGCAACTTCAAATATATATAATACTTATATTCATATTCTATTTATGAAATACTTCTAAACCGTATATGGTTCTTCTCTATTGGCTTTACTAACAATCGACATTCGTCTGTTGCAAGATGGTTTGAAAAGGTTAAGTATTGATAATACAAATATATACTTTTGTAACGCAAGTTTGGGGAATATATCTCGAGTGATATTTATTAGGACTGTTTCATGAATAAAATAAGAGAGTCCGAGCTTTCAGATTCCCCGCGTTCATGAATTTATCGACCATTTCAACCCCTCTTGTGATAAATGCCACAGTCTCACTTCAATCACAAACCACACCGTGATTTATGACATTCTTTGCAGAATATATGTTTGTAAGTATTTGTCTGTAATATCAGAAGGAAAAAAATTAAAATGCGGTTTCACATATTTGTGTTGCTATTCCAAATCTATATTTATGTCTTTTAGGTTACAAATTTCGATATTTAACAATATGGCAAAGATGGTAAAACTACATCTTGAATACACAAGTCGGGTACTCTATTGCAATTGTTTTATTTGCTCGGGAGTCACAATGTGATTAGTGTTCTTATTTCGAGAGAGTGGCAACCCTGTTTGTAGTTTGATTTTACTTTCTTTCCTGTATAAGCCAGCTGTTATCATATACATGTTAAAACACTAGCATAAAGGAAACCAGATTACTTATAATCGCTTTTGAATGATATGGCGATGTAACACCAGCATTTTATTCAACTTTTGAATAACTGTTACGGATGGATCGTAAGGAAAGAGCATTTCTCAAGCGGTGCCGACTGTAATTCAACATAATTGCGGAATCACGAGCTGCTTCGACTGGGGAATGGCCGCTAGAAAGCCGCCACATCGACCTGCAACGTGAGAAGTCAACGAAATTCACGTTACCTACTTCCTGTCTAAGGTTGAAGTAGAAAAGAAGTTGAAATAAAACAGCACAGTGCTTGGTGTTTACTTTATGAGAAACAGTATGCCAAAAATACCAAATGTCAAAGCTCTCATCTTTCAAAACGCTTAATATTTTATCAATAATCGAGCTCATCAAGTCGACTCAAGGCCCTCCTTAAAAATTCTGGGTCAAAAATGTAAATGTGTACCGGAAAAAAGTTTCTGGAATAAGTACTGTATTACATTACTTTGTAAAACACGTAACGGCTATTTTGTAATTTATTACATTATATAATTTTTCTTCGTTAAACATTTATTTGAAAATAATACCCTCATGACGTGCTCTATGATGAGGTATCCTAGGAAATATTTGCCTCTTACAAAACAAAGATCTGTAGTAGCGGAAACACCAGATGAAACGTGGGAAATAGAAGACCACGTATGAATGCGGTATCAAAAACAACATAGGAGAAGAATAAAAGTGAATGTTTTAGGATATAGTCAAGAGGACGCCCAAAGAAATATTTTTAAAATGGTTCTGTAAATGCTGGAAATAATTGTACACATACACAAAAAAGTTCGTCACGCAGGAACTGCGTAAACTAAGCGAATTCCTCACCAAGTCGAATAACTTTTAATAAAAATGAACATAAAATCCAAATTAGGTCTTATTAATTAATGAAATGAAGCAAGCTATAGTATTACAGTGTGGTATTAGGGTAACGAAATTAGAATTTTTGCAAGCTTTAAGTATTATAAAAGAGAAACCATTATTTAAAATTAATGTTATTATTATTATTATTATTATTATTATTAAACCACAAAAATTACTGGTATACTATTAATTAAATACAATGTAGGACCACTGATTGACAAGGCTATATTATGTGGGTATTTTTAAACATTTTTAAATGTAATCATGTTTATGAACTGAGCTCTTGGTATCATCTTTACATTCACTAATATAGAGAAATAACCGAAAGTTTCGAGTTACATTACGTATTAAAAAAGATAATCTGTTTCAATTAAACAAAAACATACAACTATTCAGAAACAATCACAATGTATGAAGCAAATAAACACAATCGAAAATTACTTAAATTTTCATTGGTTTTGAAATTTAATTTAAATGTTATTGTAGTACAAATGTTTTCTGAAAGTTATTAGAGCGCGGTTATATTCAAATATAATTCTCACGCACGTATTAAATTAATATTTCATATTTACTATTTTCACGACGATACTTGTTAAATATAACACATGTGCATCGTTATAAACACAATTTATATGGTGAATTAATTAGTCCGTTTACTTTAAAATAATATAAAGAAAATATACGCAAGCGGGCTTTTTAAATTTCGATTTCCCTACTCCTAATTGTCCGATTTTCCTAATTTTCGTAAACTATGTTTCTTATTTTATTTACATGGTATATACGAATTTTGTTGTGAAGAAACAAATATTGGTGGCGCTAGAGCTATTTTTAAATTTTGAGTTTCAGGCAATTTTAAAATTTTTCTTTAACCCCCACTCGTTTTTCAGGTTTACCCGCCCTTTCTAGTAGTCTGGTTGCCATGATTTTTTAAAAAAAATAATTTTATCGATTTATTGTAAAGAAATCTGCTGTGTTTCGTTGAGGAAAATAAAAAAAAAATGCTCTGGCTAGAGCAATTTTTCGTTTTTTTTTTTTTAAAGTTTTGTTTTAGGTTAACCTTCACCTGCAATTGTCCAATTTGGCTAGTTAACGAACTCGATGAATCGTTTGTTAATTGATAGTACATGGCGACTTTCGTTAAGAAAAAACACACATACACACCAACTATATGTATTCTATAATATATGAATGAAAAATAATGTAGTACCATTAACAATGTAACTAAAATAACAATAACTAGAAAAGCAGAAAAGGATAAAACACTAAGAAAAATTCACAGATTAGTAATCACAATATTTCGAACCACTTGTTCTTGTTCTTTTTCTTGTCTTCTTGCCATAGAAGAATTCAAACAGTTCGAAATATATCAATTACTAATCTGTGACTTTTTCTTAGTGTTTTATCCTTTTCTGCTTTTGTAGTTATTGTAATATATACATATATATGCATATTGTAGATAAATTTTGTTGTTTTTTTTAATGTAGATGCCTAGAACGTACGATTGATGCAGATTTGTAAAGATAATTAAACTTATTTCCATGGAAACCGCAATAGATTCATTCGGAAGTCACTATTCACTAAAAAATATAAAAATATATGTTTTACGAAACAGGCAGCAATAAATTACCATATGGTATTCTAGGGTCTATACATAAATGTATTAATCTGAAACGAAATAAATACGAACATGTCTTTTCTCCTTTAATTTTTAAAGTTCCTATTAATAAGTTTCTAAAAGATGTTATGAGTCCGAAGTGTTAAATTTTCTATTTCGGAAATAATGCGACCTCTGAATAAATACGAACTTAACTGAAAAAGTATAACTGGAAATTTAACTAAAGAATGGATAACTAAACACCACATGAATGTTATTCGAAGACCGAACTAACAAGCTGTATTCTCCACTCATTCATCACACATTGTTCAATCCACGACGCATAAATAACAATATTCCCTGCTTGTGGGAAGTAAGTCTATTTCATTTTTTCAAATAAGGTTCAGTGATCACAGGGCATAGAGAACTTCAATCATGTTATGCGGTAAGATGGCAAGATAAATACCATGCAAGTTCTGAACAGCTTGCTTCAGGATCTTCATGAATTAACAAGTAAAAATCTTTTATCAATTACGTAATGTTTCATGGATCGTTTCCTTTCTTCCTACTGTGTGGTCAAGTAATAGGTGAACTCGGTGAATATATTTTACTTTGAAAAGTGGCCAACAGTGACATACTTTTATTCTATGGAGTTTTAGCTTTTAATAAAAATCTCAAGTTATTTAGTAGCTGATTTACAACTTGAAGTTCTTTTTCCTTCGTGAAAATTAGCGAGAGCTCAAATCGCATAAACTAATCCTAATATCCCGAAAACCTTCAAAAAAAAAAAAAAAAGTACGCAAGGGCGCACACACACAGACATATATACAGTTGAGCCAAAACTCGCTTGTCAAATTTCCATTACAATATCAAATAATTACAAATTGTTTCAACATAAAGCATAATGACATGATGTTTGGTGCTCAAAATGTCCTCCTTCATTTTCAACGCACAGGTAACATAAATAAAGTCAGTAATGTCCTAGGATGATAAAGTGATAAATTCAGAACTCAACATGTTTCTTCAAATGCTCCAGAACCTGAATTTTTTTTCAATAAACTCTACCTTTTATTAATCCCTATAATGAAAAATTAATTGAAGTTGATCTGCAAAACGAGCAGGCCATTCACTCTACCAATCCACGTATGAAATGCATAATTTAAACTCTCTCACAATATGCCTGCACCACCATCGTATTACCTTGTTACATTATCTCCAGTTGTTTGCAGGTGTTCCGTTATTGGACTGTTTTTCTGTTCACTCAAGTCCACCAGCAAAAACGAGTGCTTACACACTCACTGCAGGAGCAATGAATTAAATTCTCAGATTCCGTTCACTCTGCCATTCAGTTTAAAAGTTGCTTCATTGTTCTGTAAAAATCATTGTCAGCTTCCTGTAGTACCACGTACTACTCACAAATTTCTTTACTCTATCAAGATCACAATGCAAACTGATACATGTGTCAAACAAATAATACTAAAATCACTTTGCTACTGTCAAAGCGACTTATGGCCCTTACTGTATATAGGCATTGTATGCTTTAAGTATAACGGAAGGTAGAAATATAATGGAAAGTCTCAAAAAACATAAATTTCTTCAAAATTACAAATTTTGAGCAGATAATAGAAACGAAAAACGCTAGTTCCTAGAAAATAAAAGCAACTAGCTAAATGTATAAATTGTAAATAAAATCCTAATTACAAAATAATAGAAAGCAATAACTGCCAATATGTTTCTTTGCTCTTTTATGTTGCTTTTTCATCTTCTGTACTCCTCCTCATTCTTACGTTTATTTGACTCGAGCCTTTTAGTACTCCAGTTTTTCATACTCACCAACTTAAGTTTGACAAGTGGATAATTTCTTCACAGTAATAACACACATTCACTGAATCAAAGACACGCCAAACGAATGGACTTCAGAACTTTCCATTGTTAGTTGAAGACGATTCTCCTTAACCATTCGCATATTCAAGCCCCGCCTTTGATATGCGTGGGTTTTAATAATTGTCTCCTCTATTCTGAGCACAGTATCATGAAATCTTGTCATTCTATTAAAGTTTAATGCTAGTTGGTTCAGAAAAACAAATCTTTGGGCCGATTGCCCATTCAGTCACTACCTTTTACGTCGGTCCTGGTGGTGTAGTGGTTACCATACTTGCCTCCTAAATCCAAGATCGCGGGTTCGAACCCGGCCAGGACCGATGGATTTTTTCGGGTCGTAAAAATCCTTAGTATAGCTTCCTTTGGAAGGGAAGTAAAGCCGTGGGTCCCGTGTCGTACATTTACGGCACGGAAAAGAACCTCAAGCCTGAAAGAGAGGCCTCTGAGCAAAATTTGTCGGCCGTTTCACGCCCCGAGTTGAATGGGACGCTGATGACCTGAGCTGTTAAAGAGCATCCATAAATAAATCATTCAAAAAAAAAAAAAAAAACGACCTTTTTTTTTACTCATAAACCGATGAAGAATAAGACGTAATATTTATTTTATTTATGTCAAAACTATTAATAAAATAAAATATGTTTAGTTAAATAAAGGAATATAAATTGACTCATTTATATTTTTTGTTGAATTTACTGCATTGTCTGATCCTAAAACATCTATTTTCTTCTTCGTGATTCTTCAAAACAACCTACCGCCACGGGTGGCCGAGGTTGTTAAGTCGCGGACTCGTGAGCGGGAGGTGTGGGTTCGAATACCGCCAGGACCGTCCTCCCTGACCGAGGTTTTTTCCAGGTTTTCCTCAGTCCTCATAAATGGCAAATGCCGGGGAGGTACCCTAAACTTAGGCCTGGAACGATTCCTTCCTTAAAAAAATAAATCCTTTCCCAATATATCATTTCATCTCATGTATCATCAGTGTCCATCGCATGTGGTGCCTCTGTGGCAAAAACGGGCGTTAAACACTATTCATTCATTCATTCAAAACAACCTTTTCTTCTCTTTCTTCATAGCTGTGTTCCTGAGACTTTTGAGTTTTTGGTCATGTACAAAAATATTCTTACTCTGATTTCGTGTTATATCTCGAGAATTTTCTAATAACATGTTTTGACTTATGATCTTAGATACCTATTATCGAGCCTTCCGGAGAATTATCAGAAATTCTTTCATGTGCTTCCAGACCTAAGTTCACATCATGGTAACTACCACACATGTTGCAATATTTTGAGGTCTGCGTCATTCTAGCGAAGGACTAAGCCCACATTCTCCAGATATCGTGTTGTACCATTGCACCTTGATTTAAATTATTTTTCAACAAAAGGACAGAAAGGTTGTTCCACATAATTTCTGCGAACAAATATAAATCATACATAGTTAATATGAACTGTGAATGTTTTGCTGATTTCGCCATGCCGAACTTTCCCTTACATTAACAGGTGCATTAAGAAAGAAAGTACGTCACGGGTTGAGGTCGTTAAGTCGCGGACTCGTGAGCGGGAGGGTTCCCCGCCAGGACCGTCCTCCCTGACTGAAGTTTTTTCCACGTTTTCCTCAATTTTCATAAATGGCAAATGCCGGGTAGGTACTCTAAACTTAGGCCTGGAACGCTTCCTTCCTTAAAAAAAAAAAAAACCTTTCCCCATTTATCATTTCATCTCATGTATCATCAATGTTCATCGTCTGTGGTACCTCTGCAGCAAAAACGGGCGTTAAACAATTTTCATTCTAGAAAGAAAGGTATAAAACATTGCACTGACATTGTATATCAGCCTATTCTTCTACACTTTCTGTGACATTGTCTACGCTCTTACCGGTTTTATCTTCTTAAAATTTTCTTGATTCATTGTGTTCATCGCTACACCAATTGGTTATCGTAAAGCCTGGAGTAGTATTTTAACTCACATTCTGTCGGATAGATGGCCTTTGTTGTGTAATCGTATACTCGTACCATATATTTCTTGTTTATTGCTTTTAGAGTAAAGATTCTTTGTGCATCGGTGGTAATATCCAAACCAGTAATTTATCTTCGCTACTGAGGAAAACCACTAAAAATGCCGATTAATTTGACGAGCACCGAATATCAGGCTTAACCCCTGAACCAACTCGCTTGGTTTTCACTTCTGTTATTATCTGTTCTGAGTACAATTTAAAAACGACAAGCTTACCATGAGTATTTGGACGCATTTGTATTTTTTTCGGGATTTTCTGGCAAAATCATGCCATAGAATTTCAAACATTTGCAGCAATGTTAATATTTACTAATTGTTTTAAGCATTGAGAATATATCACCACTGTATTATAAATTACTGCTATGTCATTATTATTAAATATAATGTTTATAACATATTTAAATATTAAGGCGTTCCAAATGTAATGGCTAAAATGCTGTAAATCAGTGCTACTAATGGACATGTGAATGTTATATTATGCTTTAGAGCACAATTATTTCATAATTATGTACGAGATTCATATGTTACCGGCCTAACCATTTTCTAGGTATGATAAGGACAAAAACTATGTTTCACTTTTCAATATAGTTACCCTTTATTGCAATACACTTAGCACATTTTTCAATTTGCATTTCATTCGCTACCCCAAAAATAGTCAGAACTCTTGTGTGCAAAATGGGCATAAACAGCATCCATCACTTCGTCACACTCAGAATTCCTTCCCCGTAGATCCTTCTTGGGTTTTGAGAAGAGGAAATAGTCACTGGGAGCTAGATCTGGGCTGTAGGGGGGATGGTCGATCTCCGTGAAGTCATATTTCTTCACAGCTTCCTTTGCAACAAGAGTTGTGTGCACAGGCATGTTGTCGTGAAGAAGGCGCACCCACCACTCAGCTCCTTTTCTCTTTGATGAAAGTCCATAGGTCTATGCAGTGCTCCCCATTTACTGTGGTATTCCTTTCCTTGAAGTCAATGAAGAGTATACCTTAACAGTCCCAAAAGATCGGGGTCATGATCTTCTTGGTTGACTGAGTGACCTTGGCCTTTAGAGACGGTGCTTCGCCAGGTTTACGCCACTCCATTGATTTTCTTTTGGACAAGGGATCATAGTAGAGGACCATAGTTTCATCTTCTGTAACAATGGTTTGCAAAACTTCTGTTTCGTTGTCACGGCAGAGTTCCAAAAATTCCTGACAACAGATGACTCGTTGCTGCTTTTGGACTGAGGAAAGAAGTCTAGGTACTAATCTTATTCATGTTTAAATGTTCATGAATAATTCGAAGGACTGTTGTTTTAGAAAGGCCCAACCTTGCTGCTATTTCTGTAACTATGAGCCGCCGGTCTTGCATAATTTCTCCTTCCACAAGAGCGCACAGTAATATGTACTATGAAGTTCTGTAAACAGATGTGATTGTTATATTATGATAGCGTTGCTACGTGACAGGTAAATCAACAATGAACAAATGAAGCCAAGATTATCGTAAATAAACAATGAACAAATGAAGCCAAGATTATTGTATGATGCTCTGTAAACAGATATGACTCGATTTTGCGTTATGCTAACGTTGCTACAACAAAATGGAGCCAAGATTATCGTTTGAACAGCGGAAAGCAAATTTCAAGTGATATTGGAAAACCGAGACTGTTGTTGAAGTTCAAAAGCAATGGAGACGTACGTACAGAACAGAACCGCCAACGCGAGTAACAATTGCACGCATTCGAGACAAATTTGAGACTCGTGATATCGTATGCGATATTCACAAGGGCAGATCTGGTAGACCTCGCACAGTAACAAACCTCGCGCCTCTGGATCCTAGGCACTATCCAAGGCACTGGATAGGACGAAGAGGTCCGATTGAGTTTTCACCGCCTTCTCCGGATCTAACTCCATTGACTTCTACCCATGGGGAACTCTTAAGGATGTTGTATACCGTAGAAAACCAGCTACAATGGCAGCACTTCGGGAAGAAATTGAAACGTCATGTGCTGCAATCGCTGAGGACACTTTCGCAAACGTTGCTCAATCAGTAGTTCAACGTACTCAGAAGTGTATCGACGTCGATGGTGGGCATTTTGAGCAACTTTTGTAACTGTAAAAGTGTAAGATGATTAGTGCTCATCATTTTCTGTTTGTGTAAATTTAGTTTTGTTATGTTAACACCCTTTTTTTTTTCTTTGCTTAAAGTGTGTATATATTTTTTGACACCCTCTGTATTTTCAATCTGTAAATATTTCGCGTAATGCTGTAAGTGGCACATCGAAGCCCTGGGATGTGATGTAAAAATAATTAAAAGAAAGAATAAAAAATAGATTATTTTACTCCTGTGTTTGACCAAACATTAAGCAGAAATGATAAGGCTGAACTGGCTTATGAAGCGAATGAAATATTATTGAGAAATTTCTAGATATAGCTTCTCTTAAAATTAAAACCTCTAGAAAAGACATTATCAAAGCTTGACTGTTTATAACTTTGTCATGTGGTAAATTTAAGTTACGTTTGTTCGAATCAAAAGTAACGGCAATCCTAAACGTTATAAATATAGCGACATCACTTGGTTTTCCTTATCAAACTCTGCGCTACTTCTTTTCAAACAAGTACTGATGAACTAGTTGCATATAAGAAAAGTAAAATAATCTGAGTAAACGTTTCAGCTGTGAACTTTTTCTTTTCTTAAATAAAAATGGCATTTTTTGATTCGTTTTATTTACGGACGTTCTTTAACATCTCAGGTCATCAGCGTCCCATTCAACCCAGGGTGTGAAATGGACGACAAATTTTGCTCAGAGGTCTCTCTTTCAGGCTTGAGGTTCTTTTTCGTGCCGTAAATGTACGACACGGGACCCACGGCTTTACTTCCCTTCCGAAGGATGCCATACTTAGGATTTTTACGCCCGAAAAAAAAGTCATCGGTCCTGGCCGGGTTTGAACCCACGACCTTAGGTTTAGAAGGCAATATGGTAACCTCTACACCGACAAATGGCATTGCCACAACCTGCTAATTCGTCACTGGAACAAAGTAGTCCGGGAGACGTTTTGTGCCATTCTTTTACAGGGAGTGGAAGGAGGTGATTTCGTGCTGATCTCTCTTCGCATCGCTGACACACACCCAGTTCATGCCAAACTCTGAGTATGACGAGGAACTTCTTAATTAAGGAAAATTCTCTTTGCGTCTAGACAGAAGGCGAACCCGAGACTCAAGTGCAGGAGGCAGGGCTTCTACCGACTGAACTACGAGACCAGTGACATCATTTAATTGTTTCTTGTTTTGTGAAGACAGTTTTATTGTTAAACGTACATAAAAAGTCGCTTTTGAGTGAAAATTAAAATGTACACCTTAGTCATTGCCATATTGTTTGAGAAGCAAATAGACATTACTATACGTGTTTCCAGATATTAAATATTTGCGATGTATCTTGCACAGATCTTTAATTCAGAGAAATTCCCATTTTGTTTAAAAGAGTGAGGTTTTTCAAGAAGTAATATTTAATTTACTCTCTTTCAGATGGTATAAAATATTTCGTATCATTATAAAATATGTATGGTCTTATCAGTAGCAGAAAAATACTAGTTTTTCTTTTAACAAAAAGCCCCTTTCAAAATAAAAGAATTGACGTATTCAAATATATAAACTTCAATGTGTTATTTTTGCAAACTCTGTGTGACATAGTTCATATAGTTCAGCTTTTGGATCGAGAACTCCTCTGCTACCTGTAGAGGACAATGTTGAAACAATATGAACCGTCGTGTCCAAAGGAAAAGATGAAAATTTTCCTGTGTTATGTTACCTATGCTAAAAAATGCACATTACTCACCAACTCTTGTATGTACCAGGTGCTGGGTCTATCCTGCACCGCAGACGCCGACGGCGACGCCGGTGCTGTGGATGGCAGTTGAAAGTCGGAATCGCTGCTCCAAGAGTGGCGACGCTTCAAGCCACCTGTAACAAGCATCAGTCAAAGGTAAGATGATGATGTTTCCTCTCGTCTCGTAATAAAAGTTATAGCCAGCAGCCACCCTTTTTATCTTATCTACAGTCTAACCTATCATTGGTACAACAGATTTGTTTCTCATAACACGATGGCAAATTTCTAAAGATATAATGTTATATCTCTGTGGTAAAGACAAGCAGACAAACATGGAATATGGACATAATATGGAATACTAAGGTTTTTGGCTTGTAGATGCTGCACTCTGATGGATAAACGTTACAAGCCACTCTTTTGATGGAAATCTATGTTACCCAATGTGAAGCGTCAAGAATTTTTATAGTTATTAGGTAATATAATGTAACATATAATTTATTAATTTTATCGTGCGGCAGTACATACAGAGGGTGTTAAAAACGTATACACACTTCAAACAAAGAAGAAAACTGTGTTAACATAACAAAACTGAATTCACACAAACAGAAAATGAAGAGCATTAATCATCTTAGACTTTTACAGTTACCACAGTTGTTCAAAATGCCCACCATCGGCGTCGATACACTTCTGAGTACGTTGAACTACTGATTGAGTAACGTTTACGAAAGTGTCTTCAGCGATTGCAGCACATGCCGTTTCAATTTCTTCCCGAAGTGCTGTCAGTGTAGCTGGTTTTCTACGGTATACAACATCCTTAAGAGTTCCCCATAGGCAGAAGTACAACGGAGTCAGATCCGGAGAACGCGGTGGAAACTCTAGTCTTATCCAGTGCCTTGGAAGTTTTCATTAAGGTACACACGTATGTCGGTGCTAATGTGGTGGTGCACCATCCTGTTGGAAGTAAAATTCCTCATTTCCATGAGTCTCAAATTTGTCTCGAATGCGTGCAATTGTTACTCGCTCGGCGGTTCTGTTCTGCACACACGTCTCCATTGCCTTTGAACTTCAACAACATTCTCGGTTTTCCATTACCATTTCAAAATTGCTTTCCGCTGTTCAAACGATAATCTTGGTTCTATTTTGTTATAGCAACGCTATCATAACGTAATGTGAGTCACGTCTGTTAACACAACATCATACTACACGTTACTGTTGTTTTTCGGTTTAACTTTGAAATACATTAAATAGATACCTACTGTGAAAGTGTGTATACATTTTTGGCACCCTCAATATATCAGGTATCATTACACGTTTCTAGGCGTTTTGAGGATAGAATTTCGAAGGTTACAGTGTCACTAATATGGAATAGGCGCTCTCCACGGATTACATCAATGCAGAAAGCAATAAAACAAGTTAGAGAAATAAAATGGGCTTTCTTAAAGCATCGCAAATATTCAAAGTGTCGAAAATGCACTATTTAGGTTGGCAAATTAAAAAATGTCAGCAATTGAGGCTACTAAATAAAAATTGGTATCTTCCGAAATGGAGGAGTAATTACTTTAATATGCTCTTACAATGGAGAACAACTTCTTACAATAAGGGACTGGTAGACCATGGCATTCAGTTAGCAAAAAGAAACGACCTCACAACATTTTTAAGTTAGAGAACAGGAGGAGTACAGAGACAGGATATCTTCCAGAAAACGCAGTCACTTCTTTCCGATTTACCTGAGAAAATATGATCAAGCTCTTGTTTTAAATGTATGAGTTATGGAAACATATTGAAAATGAAGAAAGACAATAATAGATTTATGTGTTTATTTATTTTTTGTACTTGTTTGATTTGCCTGAAAAAAAGTTTCGTTTAATTTTTTAATAAATACTTTTAACGAAACTAAAATTTTAATCGATTGTATGACAGCTTTTCAAAACAGTGAAAATGCAGTTTCTTTACAAAAAAGATATATGTTCTACATCTTCAGCAATGTCCAATACCCTATTTGAAATCTTGATGTAGCTGTGTAGTATTTTGTAAGCCCTCTCCTAATTGCCTCCGTATTTATGCCTATTCTTTGAAGTTTCAGTTCTTTTCATTCAAAAGCACTGAATGAGAAAGCGTTTTCGTGAGAAGTAAGTTTTAAGGCCTTGACGCGTGTGTTGTTTACTCGTTTAAAGTTAATAATACACTAGTTTACTTTATTTTCTGTAACTAGACCAAAGCTTGAGATTGCGAATAGTGAAACTGAACATTTTCAGCCCATTTCAAATAATATGTTTTAAAAATAAAGTTCATTAATTTAAAGCTGTGACCTTAAAATGGCCTTAGTAACTTTTCTCCTCACCAAGGAACTTTTCTTTAGATAATGTTTGTCGTGCTATGAATTCATGGTTTCACCAAAATGGGTCTTACATGTACCTCTCTGTTCTCGCTATGTCCTCTAGAAGATTCCGTCGTATAGTTAAAAATATTTTCACCCCCCCCCCCCAAGAAATGCATATAATAACACTCTAAACAGAAAACCTGTGAAAGGCAGCTGATAGATAGTTCTCCATTGCATCAATTTTGGGAATATAGTTAACTATAACTATTTTGTTCAATAATTTAACATAATCAGTGAACTTTTCCAACCTCTGATCCTTTGATATAAAATATAATTATTTATGATTATCGTTCTACTGTTTTAAACAAAGAGTTAATAGTCGTTAAGTTTTCTTGCGATAATGAAAGTGCCTAATACCATTAATTCGAGTTTTGCATTTGTAAATAGATTGCAAGTTTTTAATTCGGCATCTTGAGTAGCAAAGATAACGATAATTATGATAATATATAATAATAATTAATTACTTGAAAAACTGTAGAAAGGAACCTTGCAGAAAACTTATATTCAGAAGATATTACCCGTCGTAAATGCCTGGTCCAAACTGAAACCGGCTCTCTTAAGAGAAAGGTGAGCAATATGTGTATTCAGTCACGACATGGCCTACTGAGGAAATGAGTTAATAAGCATACAGTATGCAGCTACCATTTTAACACTGGAACCTAGCTTTTAACATTTCGCAACCGAACAGTCGGTCCTGGTGGTGTAGTGGTTACCATACTTGCCTCCTAAACCCAAGATCGCTGGTTCAAACCGGGCCAGGACCGATGGAATTTTTCGGGGCGCAAAAATCCTAAGTATGGCTTCCTTCGGAAGGGAAGTAAAGCCGTGGGTCCCGTGTCGTACATTTACGGCACGATAAAGAACCTCAAACCTGAAAGAGAGGCCTCTGAGCAAAATTTGTCGTCCATTTCACACCCTGGGTTGAATGGGACGCTGATGACCTGAGATGTTAAAGAGCGTCCGTAAATAAATCAATCAAAAAAAAAATAGCAACCGAACAATAAAGAGAGGACCGAAAAAATTAAAAATGGGAGGGAAAAGGAAAAGAAAAAATAAAAGGGCAAGGAAAAAGGTCTTGGAAAGAAAGTAAATAGAAAAAAGAGGAATGGTAAGTAAAAGAAAGCAGACAGAAAGAGCCAGAGAAGAAGAAAGAGAGAAATAGGGAAAGGGGCAGAGGAAGAGATGCAAAAAAAAAAACAAAAAAAAAAACAGAGAGAAAGAGAAAAAAGATAAAAAAAAGGAAGTAGAAGAGAGAGGAAGAGGAAAGGGTTGAGCGTAAGAGAGGGATGAGTGACGAATAGAAGTAAAGCGGAAGAAAGGAGAGAAATAAAGATTGCTTAAGGGAGAAAGTAAGGAAAAACTGCATATGGGAGGAACAAAGAGAGAAAGAAAGAATTTATATTCAATTTTCGACTTTTTTAGTTCTTGAAATCCTTTCACGTGTTACTGGTGGTATGAGCTTCACAGCTTGGGAAACACTGACCTAGGGCATTTCATTCTAGAGCACGTAGATATATCAATTCCTTCAAAAGCTCCTCGTTGCTATGCATCGAATGCCGTGATTCTTAAAAAAACACTTACCTTCATTAAAGTTAAGGATATACTTTGTCTCTATCTATAAAAGCCATTTGATCTGTAACTTAAAAGTACTTTTTTTTTTTTTCCAACTGTTGTCTTCTAAGCTGTGTGTTTAATGCATTCAGATTTTCCGGTCTTGTTCAATTAACTTCTAGATACGCGTCTTTTTATTCCCGTGTTACTGTCATCTGTGATTATTCTTTAACTGTGTGCCATGAATACCAAAGCGTACCAGTAAAATGAAACACCGCTGTCACTGAGAAAGCTACGTTACTTTCCACATGTTCTTACTAACTTTTTCTCGATCGACATTTCGTTCTTTGGTTAACAGTTGTCGACTGTTTACTAGTGGTGATCGAGTTAAAAGACAAGAAGACTCCGACAAAACGCTCCCATTATTCCGTTTAAGGGATAAATTTAGACAGGAATTTAACGTTCGTTTCAAAGAGTAAACATGGCATTTGTGGACAAACTTAATAAAGGTTAACCGAACAAAGTAAATTTAAATCAACATCTGATCATATGATAGGCAAAAGCTATCAGTACAAGATACGGTAAGAGATAGATATATATTAATTAATATACAAGTTTTAACTATAACATTACGTACATTATATAAGAACTGCGACAATTAAATTATAAAAGGTTGCAGAAACTTAGAAAACAGGTATAAAGAAAAAAAGTGATTAAGGTTTAGGACTTTAAAATGTTGGCCCTTGACCAATATCTTTGATTTCTAAATAATGTTTTATACTTATGAAATCTTTTCTGAATTTTATAATAAAGTTTAGACGTGGAAGGTATAACCAAGGATTGCTGTTCAAAAATATTCAACCCAGTAAGGGTTCACTAGTTTTTGTAACAGGACATGATCCACAGTGCTCATATTTACAAAAAAATTAGTCACAAGCAGATTGTACAGTGGTCGTTACACCAGATCGTGTTTCATTCGAATGCCCTAAAACCAGTCAATTGTAGCTGGGGAAAGATGGCTACTTGCAGGAAAGTACATTTGGAACATCACGAGAGAACAAGATGGTTTAAGAGTATTGAATGATTTAACGAATAAAATATAATGTAATATGACAAAAGAGTACATAAACAATAAAATCAAATAAGAGAGAAAATCCAACTGGCAGAAATCGTATATTCCTCTAGAAGATCCCAGAGAATTAGAGAAAAGCAAGAAAGGTACATACAGAACAGTCAGTTCAAAAACAAGAAGATATAGGAAATAACACCCAAACTGAATCAGAAGAGGGGAGTAGAATTAACAGAAGAAGAAAATTATGGTAGTTTTCGGGCGGAAAGGAAGCACCGAGAAAAGAAGTAGACCGAGAATAAGAGAAAGAAAATATAAGAAATTATGGGAAAAGTAGAAGAGAATTAGGAAACTCCCACGACTAATCCATAATAATCTATGATAAAGAAAGCACAAATATTGTTTAAATGTAGAAGAAGATGAAAGAAAAACAGAAGAGAAGGAAACTGCACTGTAAACACACTATGGCCTGCGAAGCTGCTGCTTGAGATCGGCAGCCACCTCATTGATGTCCAGGTTCTGATGCCTGGAATTCCGAGGGGAGCAGCCCGGATACCGAGCGTCAGCAGAAATAAAGATTTTAGGTTAGGGGTTGAATTGTTGGAATGTGGGAGACACATATGCCTGCAGAACAAATCGCAACAGCCATACCACGTAAACCGGAAGCAATATAGATCTGGATCGGAATGCCAGACTGGTGATAGGAGCTCTAAGAGACAACCAAAAGTGAAATAGGTTGAAAAAGCAACCCCCCAAACAAGATACCGCAGTTGTAATTCCTTTCCATACTGTCAGCAGTGTGATTGTGGATAAGAAATTCCTGCCTGCAGCAAGACTTTGAGGTGTCGACTCCAAAAGAGCGATGAAGAAACAGAAACTTCTTCATTTCGTTTGGATTTGCTCTGCAGGAACTTCTTATACCACGAGATATCACAGTGTGATTGGAACGGATCTCTGGTTCTGGACCTGCAGAGTTAATAGAAACTACACCTCACTTGGATGAAGAAATAACAAGTGCAGCAGTTCTTTAGAGTATCAGAGCATTATTCCTCGTCGAGGAGGTTCCGGTTATTAGACAACAGCGGCGTCTGGGGAGCTCGTCGCAGGCAACATTCGATCTTTGCTCGAAATCTTGACTCCAAGTCCCAGCTAGATTGATCTACGAGGACGGCCATCCAGAAAGTAAGTCCCAATCGCGCCTGGAGATGGAACCGCTTGTCGGATAGGAATGCGCATGCGCAGGAGTAGAGAGGAAGTATGTGGGAATAATGCAGTAAAATTTCAGCCTTGTGACGGCCGTGGTTACCGCGCTGTGCTAGGAGAAAATGGCTGCTCTGATATTGCCTCCCGCCAACTGCGAGATTCGTGCAGTCATCCGAGGTTTGCTCGCTCAAAAGCAAAGTCCGCAGAGATCCATCGCCAATTGTATCGAGTGTATGGACACGACATTATGGTAAGACGATGGTGCAGGCAGTTCACTGAAGGACGAACCAATATTCACGACGACGACCGTAGTGGCCGACCGTCCCTGGTGACGGCAGAAGTGTTGGAAAGTGTGCGGCAAGCAATTGAGCAGAACCGGCGCTTCACAATTTCAGAACTCTCTTGTCAATTCCCCAGATGTCTCGCTCCCTTGTGCACGAAATTGTCTCCCGGAAGCTTGACACAATTGGCGATGGATCTCTGCTAGACTTTGCTTTTGAGCGTGCAAACCTCGGATGACTGCACGAACTTCGCAGTTGGCGGGAGACAATATCAGAGCAACCATTTTCTCCTAGCACAGCGCGGTAACCACGGCCGTCACAAGGCTGAAATATTACTGCATTATTACCACATACTTCCTCTCTATTCCTGCGCATGCGCATTCCTATCCGACTAGCGGTGCCATCTCTAGGCGCGATTGGGACTTACTTTCTGGATGCCGTAATAAATCGTCTTATTTGAATATAATATGACATTCTGGGCTCAGTGAGTGGGGGCCTGGTCAAGAGAGAACAAGGGCAGCCTTAATGCAGCATATAGGCTGCCCTTATTCTCTCATGACCAACTATGAATTACAAGAAAACGAAAGGTGCTATAATTTTACGATGTGAATTTGTTGAAATAAAGTATATTATAATTAAATGAAAGCCGGCTATTCGTTGCGGATAAGGAAATAGTAAAAATGTGCATTTATTTGTTTTTTATCTTTAAACTAGATATGAATCGCTTTAAAAAAAACGTAATTGAATACAAGTTTATGATTTTAAATTTTGAATTAGACTTTTGGGGTCTGCGACACCGAGATATTTATAGAAGGTGTGAAGGCTTATTTTACAATACATTGAAACAGATTTTAGGGACTGAAAATATGCTACGTTACTTTAAAAGCCATTCCCTTACCAGCACTTTATATGTAAATTGCAGGAGATGTCGCGGCTTTGCCAGTGTCTGGACGATATTTCTTTGAAAGTACTACATACGTCTAACAAAAGAGAAGTTACATGCTGAGGTCGTCGGAAAACAACTTGTGGTTGACCAGTCCGACGGGTTAGATGTTCCACTTCCTACAGTCATAAAGCTTAGGGATGTACTTTAGTCCTTCACTACTTAACCGTTACGTCTTCAATTGAAATCGAAGGAAAAGTTGTTAATTTCCTTAATGCTATTTAGTGCTAGACTGTAGCCCATAACTCAAGATAAGCAAATTATATGAAAACATTTTTGCGATGATATTGAATGATTGGGACCCATAATTTATTTCTTAGATACGTCATGTTAAAATTAAGTCTATTAACAGAATACACTTAAAAGTCCTTTAATAAAATAAACCTAAGCTAATTTTAAGTGCGACAAAATTAAACTTTTAAACAACAAGTAAGTATAATGTATTCAGAAAGTGTAATAATAATAATTTAATATTTAATTTACGGGACAAAATTGCATATAAAACCCCTAATCATTATTGCTATTGGTAGATTATCCAGAAATTTAATTAGCGTTCCTTGAGAAATACGTTAACTATATCTTTTAAACAAAGAACGTTTCGGAAGACGAAATAAATTTAATTCATAGTTTTTAATTTTTATATATGTATGTTAAGGGCTATATAAAATATGATACAAGTGTTAAAAATGGTTTTATTTCATGAGCACTAACTTTTAACACGTGTATTATAAATAAAAAAAATTTCACTCGCCGCGTCGGTCATCAGATAAATATTTGACTCGGGTTATCGTTGCACGAGGTTTATTTTTATTAAGTATGTCTTATGAATTGTTTTTGGGCAAGTAGGCTGATTTTACCTTAATTGTGTTGGTTGCTATTGACGACGGATAGTATGTTAACTAATCTCCCTAGGGAAGTAAGAAAAAAAAAACGTTTAGCAACAAACAATTTAAAAATATTGTACCATATCATAAAAAATGTCGTACGTACTTTTATGTCTATTTTTGGGTAGTAACAATTTACAAACAATACTAACTGCTTCCCATACTTCACGTGGAATCATTTTTGATAAATGTCACGCAAATTTTACTATGTCTGCCATAGTTTTTTCTAAGTGTAATGTCTTGTTTATTGGTCGCATAGCAAGAAACAATAGAATGCTAAAACTCACGACGCATTCAATGATATAAAGTCAAGATAACGTAAAATAAAAACCTATATTATTATGTACAGTTTAGGAGTGGAGAAAAACGTTATGTTATGTACAGTTGTCCCATGTCGGACTCTCCTGCCAACCCCTAGCTATTTCTCGACTGGTTAATTGCGACGCAAAAAGTAAACGACATTCGACGGTTGAAACAATTGACAGTCGATGCAAGTTCTGCTTTTAAAAACGGTATCGTGTTAAGAACCTTAGAAGATAAAATAAATTGCGTCAATAACGAAATACTACAAGAGAGTTTTAAATAAAGGTTTGTCACAATACATTTCTAAACTAGTATGCTAGCACCGAGTCATTTCTACAAGGGTACGTACCCCTCTCTATTTATGTACGAATGCAACTAGCCGTCGTTCACGTCAAAAGTGTTCGTGATAGAGATTTATTTTTGCGGAGAATCGTTCTTTGAACTATTCTGTAATGATTATTTGATAACATAATGTAATACGATAAGTATATATGTAAATCTGGTTTATAACGCAGCTCACTTGTGAAGTTCGTGCGTTTCCGCCAGGCCGAAGCGATACTTAATAATTTTTTCTAGCACTGTACGATATCACATGGCGCTATGATTACCGCTTCTGTTACGTCATTGTGGATTCAGGAGAAGGAAGCTTAACGATCTATTTGGTAGAATTTGTCTTGGCCCAAGCAGCTGTCTAATAACTTTATTAGCCTACAGCAAGTTAAGGGCATGTGTTTCCAACATGAAAATACTCAAATACATCCCCTGAGTAATGTCTGAAAATTGTTTGGTGTTATTCTGACTCGTCCATAGAAAAAACTGGCAAGGAAGATTAAATAACAAATGATTGCATTATAGTTAATTTATAAATACTGAATGGTTGTCTAAAATTGACCAAGAATATGTTAAAAGTCATCCCTATTCATGCAATAAGTCGGTCCTGGTGATGTAGTGGTTACCATACTTGCCTCCTACACCCAAGATCGCGGGTTCGAACCCGGCGAGGACCGATGGATTTTTTCGGGCGTAAAAATCCTAAGTATGGCTTCCTTCGGAAGGGAAGTAAAGGCGTGGGTCCCGTGTCGTACATTTACGGCACGAAAAAGAACCTCAAGCCTGAAAGAGAGGCCTCTGAGCAAAATTTGTCGGCCGTTTCACGCCCTGAGCTGAATGGGACGCTGATGACCTGAGATGTTAAAGAGCGTCCATAAATAAATCAATCAAAAAAAAATTCATACAATAAAATGTCATATTTAACATTTGTAGTTATCTCAAGAAATTCATAAATAATTTTCAGAATGACTGTAAATATTTTCAATATCTCTTACCCAATTCGCCTTTAACTTCACAATTCTCTCAGCTGCTATCAGCATTTCTACCCCCCCCCCCAAATGCACTTCATTTTGAAATATCACGTTCTTTAAAGAAAGCAGCAATGGAGTAATAGGAAATCTGCAGCTACTTAATTTATAATCTATTTCTGTTCATTTTTTATCTATTTTCATCTCTCTCAATATGGGTTTTAACTTTATGCATTCATATTGTTCTTAATGTTATTTACTCAAGAAGCTATTTTTAGTATTTTACTATTCATAATTCACACTGTATCATATAATTGTAGTGTGGTATTGTGCTAATAACAATTTCTAGGATATGCAGCTATTTTAGTTTGTATTTTTAACGTTCCAATTTTCGAGATATTTTACGACTGTATTTTGTTTTCAAGGGCTATATTTACGTTGCGTTGTGCTGTTGATTGCTAGAGATGGACGAGGAGTTTGTGGTAGTTCAACCGTGCTCAAGGGCTTGCCATTTGCTCAGCGCCACCAATTAGGGCAGCTCCAGGAGAAATATTCAGGGGCAGTGAGACAGGGACATAAAGGGTGTTCCTAATAATGTTATCAGATACAGTGCCCCAATGTCGACGTAACTATCCCTCCAAAGATTTCAAGCCCCGATACCTTTGCAAAGTGCAGGTCACCATCACATCGCTCGCAACATCAACCCCTTGGCCTGAAACTTTCGACAATGTAGCACAGTGAAATGAGAACAAACAGAAGAGCGGAAAAATCGTGGAAAGAGAAGGTTCCCTTCAGCATTTGTCCAATCAATCAGGGGAAACTGTATTAAAAAATGGCAAAGTTCCATGAGATTTGAACCCAGGACCTCTAAATGTTACTTCCTGGGCCACACCACTCGATTGTGCTGGATATCTATATCACTCAATATATTGCCAATCATTAACCTCGTTTATTTACACTTTCACTTTTAAATATGTACCTATCTTAACATTAAAACACACAAATTAATCACAAAGTGTAAAGCTAAATATTTAGATGCTATTTTCATAAAGAGCTGGTTAGAATTTCAAAATCGGAGTCACACAGAAGCTACAAATAATTCGGACTCCGGTTTGATATGCTTGTCAACTAACGTGCTTTGAGAGAGAGAGAGAGAGAGAGAGAGAGAGGAAAAATAAAACGCATCTAAGTATTAAAGAAAATATCTTTTATAATGCAGATATCTAGAAATCCGGGCTAAAACACTCGAATATTTGAGTTGCCTCTTAGCTACCAAAGCTTCAATGAGGCAATCTTCAAAACCTACAAGATATAGTTTGCGACAGTGGGTACGGTAAGCTCAGGGGTAAAAACACACCATGTCAAGCCGAAGATCCGATATTCACGTCTCAGATGATTTTTTTATTAGTTTTATTTATACGCTCTTTACCAACTCAGGTTATCAGCATCCCATTCAAATCAGGGTGTAAAACGGCCGACAAATTTTGCTCAGAGGCCTCTTCTTTCAGGCTTGAGGTTCTTTATCGTGCTGTAAATGTACGACACGGGACCCACGGTTTCACTTCCTTTCCGAAGGAAGCCATACTTAGGATTTTACGCCCGAAAAAATCCTCGATCCTTGCCGGGATTGAACCCGCGATCTTGGGTTTAGAAGGCAAGTATGGTTACCACTACACCACTAGGACTGACAATGTGTCCCAGATGGAACATCAAAACTTTTTTTACTGCTATTTGAAATATGATGCTTAATTATAATATATAATATTATAAATACGACGTTAGGACTGGTACAAATTTTCAGAATATCGTAAATGTATTGGAATTCTTAAATGTTTTGATATACTATCGTCGTAATAAATAAGAGCCGAAGTTAAATGTGTTTTATGGTACTTGCTTGTCGCGATTTCAGTCAAGACTGTTCAAGCATTCTTGCTACGGTCTGTTCTTGAGGAATATGTTAAGAACTTTATGATGTATGGCCCCATTCATTTTTTTACACAAATAAACCAATTTTCTATAATTTGTCCAATAGAGTGTACATTTCATTTGCGCAGGTTCGGTGTTTGTTTTTCTTATCTCCCCCACGCTTGCAAATTTATCTTGGGTCTTCATCTATCACATTCGCCATTAATTTTCCGTACGTGCACTCAAAATTCAGTCACCTTATTTCTGTAAGAACTGTACCGCATTCCGCGAGGTCACCGAGCTTAAGAAACATGCATTTGCTGGAGCTCGCAACTTTATCTTCTGCCAGCTCTCCCGCTGTTATACTGCCGGAATTAAGAAATTCTTCGTGTAAGGTCACGTCACGTCGAGCCTCTCACAGAGGAGACAAGTGAATGTCACAGTGGTATACCGTTACTGACTTTCTTTTCTAGGATCTAAACCCTCAGGGCTTATTTGAAGACACTGCACACAATTGGAAATTGTCCTAAATTTATCATAATACGAGAGGGGCGGGTGACAAGTCGCTTTCCTCCATAGTTCTTTACCTTTAATTTACATTTGATTACACATACCTTTACAAATATTGTTCAAAATGGGAGGCCCTGTTTCTCGATTCACATTTTTGTTAAACATGAGCTATTCATTTGTTCCAGTTATGACATCTACGAGTATATATGTTTACAAGTACCTAAGAACGAATTTAGGAGAAAGAAACTTTTAGCCTACCTTGTATATTTGAAAGATATTTTATCTAAAACAAGTGAATATTAATGAAGATTAACAAAATATTACCTAGAATATTATTTATCTAATTCTTTGGGGATTCATAAACAACATATCTCCGAATCCCCTATAATATGTGTATAGTATTTTCGCAAGAGGAAAATTATAAAGTGAATCAAGCGTTTGATTCATCAGACCATATTTTGCAGTGCCTTAGAATTCTCAGTAAATATAACAGGTTTGTGGGTTCTTGGTATTTAAAATGGAAATAACACTACGTAAATAAAACGCTACCATACTTTGGGGAAAAACTGTAACAAGGTGTCCTTTTTAGTTTGACTTCTTTCGTAATTTCATAAGTAGGAAGTATCCTCAATTGCTCATATACAGGACGAATCGGAACTTTACCGACGAACTTTCACAAGTTGTTGAGATCTTTTCTGAACGTGGTCTTCGCAGGCTCATTATCGGGCAATTTCATTGCTTTCCTTTTGTAATAACTCAACCACCTTTGTATCTGTTTATTCGGACTATGATTGTTTCTAAACAAAACGCAACATTTGACTGCTGCTGTAGAGTGTGTTTACATTACGGCCTGCCACTACTCTCGCCTCCTGACAATTGCAATGATTTATTTTTAAGGATAAATTAACAAAAAAGTACACATATTGCATGAAAAAACCCAAATCACACTGTTACACTGTTAAAAGTAAATGCTCAAAATATCGACCGCCACCAGTCAGATCCATATTAGTTTCGACAAAAGTCCCATATAGTAGGCTCTTCATGTGACCCAGAAGAAAAAGTTCAATGGTGTCAGATCTGGTGATCAAGCTGGCCATGGAATAGGACCACCACAACCAATCCATCTGTTCCCGAACTGTTCATCAAAGTATTCCATAACATTCACCGGAAAATGTGCTAGCGCCCCATCACATAGGCCTGCAAATTATCAGCGGCACTGAAATCACGCACTACTACAGTAGAGAAAGGTTGTGTTTTGTTTGGAAAAAAGAATATGCCCAGTAAATAGATACAAAGGTGGTTGAGTAAAACAAAACGAAAGCAATAAATTGCCCGGTAATGAGCCACCGGAGATCATGGGTCCCTTATATCAATATACTCGGAAAACATCCCTGAACAACTTGTGAAAGTTGTCGGTGATTTCGGATTCACTCTGTATTCTTCATTTATACACAATCTGCGATTTTTTTCCCGTTACCACCCGTTCTATGTAGATGTTGTATGCATGCATCTATTTGTTCTTTTAACAGCCTCTATTCAATGCTGTGCACAGCAGCTCTGAGAACTTGTTCTTGAATATCTCCCACAGTGTGTACTATTAAGTCAATTGTCGTATTTTTCTCAAGAAAAATTCTTCTTTGCTAAGTCCTGGTGGTGTAGTGGTAAACACACTTGCTTCCTAAACCGAAGATCGCGGGTTCAAACCCGGCCAGGATCAATGAATTTTTTCTGGCGTAAAAATCCTAAATATGGCTTCCTTCGGAAGGGAAGTACATGTAGTACATGTAAATGTAGTACATTTACGGCACGAAAAAGAACCTCAAGCCTGAAAAAAGAGGCCTCTGAGCAAAATTTATCGGACGTTTAACGCTCTGATTTGAATGGGACGCTGATGACCTGAGATGTTAAAGAGCGTCCGTAAATAACCGCCCCTCCCCCTCAACGTTTAAAATAGACCTTTGTAAGTTATTTCGTGACCTATGTTCTATGACTACATTCGGTAACAATAATTTGTTTAATAAAGAATAAAAAGACAAATTAACGAGCGGTATTTCACGTATGTAATATCATATTTTTTACCAATGAAATGTGACGAAAGTTTGAATTTCAACCAATCACATGTTGCATGTCACTGTAAATTTTTATTAATTTTTTACAGCAATCATTTTATCGCTTGGGCATGCATTTGTCTTCTCGGTGACGCCAAGTCTGTTTTCCTATAAATCCGATGGCAAGAAGTGATCAATCGCAACAACCAATAATCATTCATAAACGGTAAACTGAAATTATGAAAATATATTCCTGTAATAAAAGAACAGTGCAGTTATTTTTAATTTTCTATTTTTTCCCATCAGTTGGCGTAAGTGAATAAATAGATTTTTAGTAACCGACCATCTATTCCAGATACACGATAGGTAGGTTTTTATAAAGGTTAGTTAAAGGTTTTATGCAATTGTTAATATCTTGTGAGCAAATTAAGAATATATTACTTTTATTTTTATTTTAACCCTGAAATGCTCCTATAAATATACGAGCTTCCTAGAAACTCACTGCAATCGTGTATTACCAGCGATCACGAAACATCTTCTGATAAAATAAAATTAATTAAATTTTCTCGCATTTTTCATCCCTCTTTTTAATATACTAACATCTAGTCTTTGGATCATTGCACAGTGACTCGAGTTCGGGACATTTTATTCTTGCCGCTGGAACTACTGGAGACTAAATAATTAGTGACAATATATAAGCTTGCATCTAATAAATATTTAGAGTAAAAATACTATTGATAGGCTGTATTTAAATTCTGTTTTGGTTAATAATGGTTTATTGTAATAGATCCTATTACTTTATAAAAAAGCACCTTCTTTTTTAATACCACTGTGCATTATATGCATTTTGAAATCTTCAATACTATTTTTACTTACTGAGAAACGTGTGAAACAGGTGTTTCAGTTTTCAAATGTTGAGCAGCAAAATACTTTATTCGTTTCCTTTACTGCAGTACTCCACAGTTGGCGTTATCGGGAGATGGGATTTCTGTTGTGACGCTTTTTCTGGTTGAAACACGATTAGGCACTTTAGATACATTTTATTCAACAATGCACAAGGAGATATCACACTGGTTCAACTGCTTTTATCCGATCTGGAAAAGGGATAGGCCAGCACGTCATGGACTGGGAAGAAACCATGTGCACATGAGGTCCAGTACGAGTTACTATTTCAAGGTAAATAATAATAATAGTAATAATAATAATAATAATAATAATACAAATCATTCTTAATACACAAAAGACGAAGCACCAATAACCTCAAAAAAATATTGCCATCCGGATGATTTATTCGTACTGTATGCTTGAACTGAAGCGAGCTTATTTCCGAAAACGAAGTGTTTCATCCAAGGTCAAGGAACTCGTACAAAAATTGTAATTTAAAGTCATAGTGACAAATAGGTCTGCAATAAAGACTGAACTCATTTTGGATTATAATTATTATTCATTATCACGTGATCTTGAACAAAAAATATGCAACTAAATAACCTGACAAGATAATTATACTTAGAGTTCCAAAATATGAAATGTAGTTTTAGAAACTACACGCCAGGGTAGATTCTTCCTTACAACAGATACTACAAGGCAGCAATAATTATCCATAAAACCAACTACAGCTTTATTCAAAGCTTCTCGTTACATTATACTCAACGAAAATGTCTTGGAAAGTAAAATTGTAAACTCTACTGCGATGGATTTATCACAACTGATATATGTCAAATATCATTATAATATAAAAATAAACTGAGTACGTTTCTCATTAGCGCTGTTATACTAAATACACACAAAATGTAGAGCGAAAAATTCTACACAACGCCTTGCTGAAAAGGGCCAAAAAATTTATGCTCTCGGATACTGTCAGCTTAAAATAAATCCCAAAGATTTTTATGTAATACATCCTTACATCTTAGTCCTTTGTGCTCATTACAATCTTGAAAGTGTCACTTTAAGTACTTTTAATTGGGAATTTTTCTGATTTTGTTTAATTGTAATGCAAATTGTGAAAAAAACACTGCAAAGAAATAATAATAATAATAATAATAATAATAATAATAATAATATAAAACTTAATTTCGATATATTAGCGGTGGAGGATATCTCAGTACTTCAGCCTTGCTCAACGACTAGCCGGTTGTGCCTAAACCCCAGTGGGGAAACCTCTGGGAGAGGAAGGGATGCAGAGAGGGAGACAGGGCGGTGAGGAACGGACTTAGATAAGGTTCTTAACATAGTTTTTAGATAAAACATCCAGACGAAAGGAGTTCGAGCCCCTCAGTAGTTCAATTTCCATACTAGACGCCAGATAGAAACCTGTCCAAAGAGCAAGTCACCGTCACACCGCACCAGTCACCTCATGCTGATACTTTCGACCGTATAACAGAACCAAGTGAATGAAATGATGTGAAATGAGAGAGTGGAAAATTCATGTAAAGGAAAGATCCTGCCAACATTCGCTCAAGCGACCATAAGAAACCACAAAAAAACTCAAAGTCAGGATGTCCAGTCCAAGGAATTTGAATCCGTTGCTACCCCGCTCGGTAATTTCCTTGTCTAGAACGTTTAACCTAAATAAACATTTTAAATGCCAAACATTTTCTTTTGCTGTATAATTTAAAGAGGTATTTCTTGTGAATCACCATAAATTTTATTTCCGGTTAGTGCCAAATGTTAAGAGGCAGATGATTTTATTTTTTCATCTTGTTCATGTCCGCTCAGATCCTTTCGTACAAAATATTAAAGAAATGCATGCAATGAATACTTCATTACTACAGGATAGAAATACTTTGGATATAATATTGTGAATACATGCCTTGTTTTAGATCACTTTTTTTTTTTTTTTTTTTTTTTTTTTACTAAAATGAGATATCATTTTAATACAGAGTTAAGACATTTCTAATCGTCTGCTTTAATAAGCTCCCCTCACATCCTCTTAGATTTTTTTATAGATAAAGGAATGAACATTCGCCAAAGTTTCCTCAAATATATTCATGGAAAACGACCAATCTTAAAATCCATACGAACAATAAGAAATGGAGCTAAGAGGTACTCATAGTGTCGACTGGATCTACGGTGATTTCCTTCCTGTGGAGGAAAGGACAGTTAGAAGCTTAAGAAATAAAAGAACAGAGTTCACGATTACGATTGACTCCAGAAAGATGGGAATATGACTCATAAGATCTCGGCCTCTCAAAGAAAGCAAATTCTCATGAATAACTACTAATAATAATTTCAATTGAATCCAGATCCACTCAAAGTACTTAATCCATTTTCTGACTAGTCTTGGCTGCTTCTCTGCGCACTTACAGAGAAAATTGGCTCTCGCAGTGTTGTACATGCATAAGCAAACCAGAAGCCAAATTTTGTTCATTTAGGGCTGAATGTTTTCAGAAGAGCAAGAGAAGAGCCTGGAGTCATTTAGGAAGCAGCGTTTGTGCAGAGAAAAAGAACCCCACTCTCTTCAACACCACCAGGAAATAACAACGGTAGACTTTTGTTTACAATGAAGGCAATGAACTTTATGGAGCTCTCTGGTTGCTACAAAATGAAGGGAAAAGCGTTTTTCGAGATTTTTAACTATTATATTTGCAATATATCTGTTGAGAAGATCTGTTTACTTAACTCAGATGCAGGTATCTGCTATGCCCTCCATAATTGCAGCAAGTGTTTTCTGATGCTCATTATCCAAATTTGTCCTCCAGAATGTGTACTCAGATGAAATGAATTTTTGGCAGTATTTTTCCAAAATTTTACAAAAATGTGACTTTGCAGCGTGTTCCACAAAACATTAACTACTATCAATGCCCTGCAAATATCTGAATTGGAATCATCAGTTGTTACGAAGCTTATGGAAGTTTTAGTCAGTAGAGTTTGTTACTGAAAATTCTTTTCTTTAGCTCTTCCTGCATGTCCTTGCTTAATGTGAGATTTTCTCTCGTGTGAAATCTGAAGGAATGGATGGCTTTTGTAAATATGATTCGAAATTAATATTAATTGATTTAATTTTCCTTCAAATTGAGGTTTGAATGTTATTATTATTATTATTATTATTATTATTTTATAATTTCATAACTCCAAAGAAGAAAAGGTCTGTGATTTTATATTTCTTAAAAAGTAGTTACCCGCTTACTTACTGTAACAAAGAAAATGTCTAATTCCTACCAATTTGTTACGTAAATGACAAAAAAAATATTTTCCCGTCGTAAATGAGATCACTATAATGCACCAGCCAGGAATGAATTAAACAAGTTTTTTAAATTGTTTCTCTTCACACTGCTATGTAATACAACTGACACAATACAGAATACAAGCAGCAAGCATACACACAGAGAAGAAAACCAAAAATTAAATTTAAACTATGTATTGCACATTGTCATTAAAGCATTCAACAAGGGTGGTAGTTAAAACATAAATCAGAAGCATGTCAATTGTTGGCGCGGAAAGCGGTGAATGATTAGCATTTCATTGTTGACAAGAATTCGCCTGCAGACTTCGCACGACAATAGGTGCCGCTTCGTACATGAGACAAATTTAATAACTGCTATTATAACCATAACTATATTAATTGTTAAAAATACTTGTTTATAGGCATAAAAGGCAGAAATAGGCACAGACTTCTATTTTAGGTCATTTTGGGAACTATGAAAGGCTACCAATGTGTATAATGTTCCCTAAATTGCAAACATCTGCAATTATTTGCACATTTTCCTGCAGGAACTAAATAGGCATTTGCCTAAAAACCCCAGTGACTTTTAAAACCATTTACGGGCACGATTGATTAGTGCACTTTCTCGAATCAGCTGCGTAAGCTGAGAGCTTGTGTTCGATTCGCGTTAAGATTAATATGACAGATTGAAGTTCACATCCAAAGACTTTTCAACCAAAAGTAAGCGTCGAGGCTACAAAAAAGTATTTTATTTAGTCACTAATTCACCTTTACGAATGTCTATAGTGGGATATTAGTGGTACATAAACGAGTACATCGAGCGGCACAAAGTATTTTTGACTGTCGTGCGCATGTCGCATAAACCCGCGCAAGGACGATACATCACCGCACAATCGGCAAACGTATATCTACACATTCTTACCTATATTACTACTCTAGTAACAAGTTATATCATCTCTCAAAAATTAAGATTGAAATCTAAGCACAATTTACATAACAAATAAATAAATAAATTTAATCACACCATTTCAGAAAACCTGGATCACCATAGTAGGTGAGAAGCTTGTCTTAAACGGTAACAGCCTGATTCCCTTGGGAACTTCTTACCTACGTCTTATCTCTGCGACAACTCAGAAGAGAAAACGTAGTACTGTCCCCAACCCGAGGTAACAGACCCCGAGAGTTTAAGACATATCTTTATTGATCTTACTACACTCACGTGACGGTATCTAGAAAGTGAACAGGAAAATATTGGTCATGTTTTCATGCAACAACCGCTCAATATACAAACGAACGAATAGTAAATTAGTAGTTTGGAACTTAAAAACTATGAAATTGCTTAAAATCTTACATTTAAAATTAACCTTGAAATGCTCATCACTTGCTGCCAGAAAAACCTTCTAAAATCCAAATACCTTCTGATTCGCTCCGCTTTTGAAATTCTCACATGTTGTTTTGTAGTTCATTTATATATTCTGTCTTTTAAACAGCCCAAAATACAACAATCACAGTGTATTAGGCTATATCTGTTTATTAATTACATTTTCAGTCAGAAGTTTAAAAGATAGAGTGTATAAATCATTTGATTGGATTAAATTGATAGTTTGAGGCGCAGGACATTTCGTATTCAGTCTTGCTCACGTCTGGCTAATTGTGCCTATGCTCTCTATGGGAGCAGAGAAAGGGATAAGGTGAGGGAAATGCCGGGCGGACAGGATCCACCTAGAACGAAATCCTTAAAATGTTTGCAGGTTGAATACTTCAACGCCGTTAGATCCTTCTCTAAGGAATTTAAGTCCCTCAGAAGAGTCACTTCTATATCAGATTCAGGGGGAGGAACCTTTTAGATCGCAAGCCAACGTCACACCGCGCCGCCAATTTCACCCTAGTACTTTCAACTCTGTAACAAAACCTACTTTCCTTCTAAACTCAAGGTCGCGGGTTCAAACCCGGCCAGGATCGATGATTTTTTCGGGCATAAAAATCCTAAGTATGGCTTCCTTCGGAAGGGAAGTAAAGTCGTGGGTCCCGTGCCGTACATTTACGGCACAAAAAAGAACTTCAAGCCTGAAAGAAGAGGCCTCTAGCAAAATTTGTCGGCCGTTTCACGCCCTGAGTTGAATGGGACGCTGATGACCTGGGATGTTATTTATGGACATAAATAAACAAATAAAAAACCATCTGTAACGAAACCAAGGGAATGAAATGATATGATATGAAATGGGAGAGCGAAAATTCGTAGAAAATAAAGGTTCATCCCAGCAATCGTAAGTGACCAGGGAAAACCACGAAAAAACCCAAGGCCAAGATAGCCGGCCCAAGATATTTCAACTCGGGACCTCCAGGAAGCGAATCCCAAGCTTGCTTTGTGGCCTGGGCTACTCCAAATCACACCTCTTGGTTAAGTCAACTGAACTGCAGATTTTTTTTTGTTTTTATTGATTTATTTATGGACGCTCTTTAACATCGCAGGTCAACAGAGTTCCATTCAACTCATGGCGTGAAACGGTCGACAAATTTTGCTTAGAGGCCTCTCTTTCAGGCTTGAGGTTCTTTTTCGTGCCGTAAATGAACGACACGGGACCCACGGCTTTACTTCCCTTCCGAAGGAACTGCAGATGAACTGTATACGAGTAAAATGACGATGCCAAAGAAATGTTTTTTATTTGTTCTGTTATCTTTGTGTCGTGGGTCTTTGTGGCAACAAAATAACAGAGAGTTCATAAAAACACAGTAATTTATTTTTAGTAAAATATATTGTGCTTAAATTTGTTTGTTTGTTAAATATTGCGAGAATGTTATGTAAGTTAATATATTATAATTATAATGTTCATTTTGTGATTATTGTTGTGTTTATGAGTGACTAGGTTCTAGACATTCTGGCCGTGCTGACGAAGTTTGGAAAAGGTTGCTGTTACTTGTTCGTATTGTGGTTTATCTTTGGTAGGTCATCTACGACGATGCGCTTTCATACTGCTCAGCTATGATGGGTGCATCTAATTACAGGATGAATGAACGTGAACAGCCTCAACCGGTTTATGTTGAAGACTGCGCGAATATTCCGCATACGTCGCGTGTGTTGTTGCTTGCCTTCTTCTTGAGATATATCAACATGCATCTGCAAAACATTCATTCATTCCTTCTTTCTGCTTTTCAATTTACATTACTTTTTTCCTGCACTGTTTCTCAATTTTTCACTTTTTTTCCTTCTTTGGAGATTTTTCTTTTTCCCTTGCTTTCACTAAAAAAGGATCTTCCTTATTCTAAAAGCAAAGTATGCCTATTAAAAATGTTATTTATTTTTCGGTCGCTTTACCTCTGTCTATCTCTCTGTCTCTGTCTCTGCCTCTCTCTCTCTCTCTGTCTCTGCCTCTCTCTCTCTGTCTCTGCCTCTCTCTCTGTCTCTCTCTGCCTCTCTCTCTCTGTCTCTGCCTCTCTCTGTCTCTGTCTCTGCCCCTCTCCCTCTGTCTCTGCCTCTCTCTCTCTGTCTCTGTCTGTCCCTCTCTCTCTCTGTCTCTGTCTCTGCCCTTTTCTCTCTCTCTGTCTCTGCCTCTCTCTGTCTCTGTCTCTGCCTCTCTCTCTCTCTGTCTGTCTCTCTCTCTGTCTCTGCCTCTCTCTGTCTCTGCCTCTCTCTCTCTGTCTCTACCTCTCTCTCTGTCTCTGCCTCTCTCTGTCTCTCTCTCTGTCTCTGCCTCTCTCTCTATGTCTCTGCCTCTCTCTCTCTGCCTCTGTCTCTGCCTCTCTCTCTCTGTCTCTGTCTCTCTCTGTCTCTGTATCTCTCTGTCTCTGTCTCTCTCTCTCTGTCTCTGTCTCTCTCTGTCTCTGTCTCTGCCTCTCTGTCTCTGTCTCTCTGTCTCTGTCTCTGCCTCTCTCTCTCTGTCTCGGCCTCTCTCTCTCTGTCTCTGCCTCTCTCTCTCATCTGTCTCTGTCTCTCTCTCTCTCTCTCTCTCTCTCTATTTCTTTCTATTTTTTTATTTCCCTCCTAGTTTTATTACTTAATGCTTCAAATGTTTACCCTCTTTTTCTCTTTATTTTCCTCTTCCTTCTTAGTGTTCATTCTGTTTTCGTTCTTTGTATATTTTGTGCGTACATTTATTCATTAACTTTCATATTTTTCTTCTTTCTTGCCACTCATTTCCTTGAAAAGTGTTTAATACCATAATTTCATCATTAACACAGACAAAAACATTAGCTTCTCTCTTTTCCTATGCTTTCTTTACTTCCTTTCTGTCTTCTTTCTGAGTTATCTCGAGCAGAATGTGTTTATTTATTTTTTGTATTTGAATGTTTTCCCATTCTTCCTCATTTCTTCGTTGCTAATTGTCCGTCCTAGTGTGTAGTAACCATACTTGCCTCCTAAACCCAAGATCGCGGGTTCAGTCCCGGGCAGGACCGATGGATTTTTTCGGGCGTTAAAATTCTAAGTATGGCTTCCTTTGGAAGGAAGTAAAGCCGTGGGTCCTGTGTCGTATATTTACGGCACGAAAAAGAACATCAAGCCTGAAAGAAGGGGCCTCTTAGCAAAATTTGTCCGCTTTTTCTAAATGTATGTAGTCAAAAGCTTAAATCAACTGAAATCGTCTCAATTGTGCAATTAATTACATCTTAAAATGCATGGATGCTCTTTGCGCAATAAAATAGAGCAACTTTTTAATTTATTACTAACATTTCAGTATAGTCTTGCCTTAAGATGAAACAATTTCAAATAGTGCTTTTGTGTGTCATATGCTGAAGAAATTTTCACTGCTCGTGTTTTACTATGCTCAGTAAGGTATATTCTGGTTCGACTAATAAAGAAACTATCCGTTAGCTCATCGTGAAACTGCATCTCAAATTTTACATACAATTAAACATTGAGGAGAAATGTAAATGAAAACCATTAGCTGCTGATACGAACAAAAAGGGTCTGAAATTAAAGCATGAACGAAGACATGCAAAGGTTGGTAGTCCGTCTCTCTTCTTCGCCACTCTTCTCACAGTATCCGGTAGTGAGTGAAGTTTTTTTTTATTATTTGGTTATTATTATTATTATTATTATTATTATTATTGATTTTATTTACGGACGCTCTTTAACATCTCAGGTCATCAGCGTCCCATTCAATTTAGGACGTGAAACGGCCGACAAATTTTGCTCAGATGCCTCTTTTTTCAGGCTTGAAGTTCTTTTTCGTGCCGTAAATGTACGACACGGGACCCACGGCTTTACTTCCCTTCCCAAGGAAGCCATACTTAGGATTTTTACGCCTGAAAAAATTCATCGGTCCTGGCCGGGATAGAACCCGCGATCTTGGGTTTAGAAGGCAAGTATGGTTACCACTACACCACCAGGACCGACTCGAAGAAGAATGGAAGATTACTTGCTATATATGCTTTCAATACAGAAAGTTATTTATCTGAATATCACAACAAGCTTCGCCCGATGTCAATTGACTGTCTCTAAGAACGTGGGAAATCAGGATATTGTAATATATTTATCCTTAGGAAGGAAAACAACCCTGAGAGATAGAGCAATACAAACCGGTTGAGATTTGCATGGGTGATCCTGTAATTAGGTGCATATATCATGACTTAGTTGTCAGGTGTGCATTTGCTGCAACGCTTGCCCAAGAATTGAACGTTAAAGCTGAAGAGGACAAACTCTGATACATCCTGTCTTCTGCTCCTGTTCGTGTTATTTTAAAGCCAATTATTAGGACAATGCCCGGGCCCGATGGTCGGTAACCGCGGGGTCATTGTTTAGAATCCTGCCTCGGGCGTGCATGGATTTTAATGTTATCCATAAGTGCAATCCATGTTTTGTCAGTACCTGAAGTGATTCATACGGTCTGGGGCCGCAGCGCTCCTCGTGGATTGCTTTAGTCAACTTTTTAAAATTTTTTACCCATTCCTGAAGGCAACGGAACAAAGAATGAAAAAAATCATATCACGCCTTACGTCCATAGACGTAAGAGGTATTCGTTATCACTTTTTGACAGCAGAGGAGAACTCTGGAAGAGTTACATAATTTCATTAAATCAATATTAACTTATTTAAAAATAAAAGAAATAACACATTATTGTTCATTTACTTCCACCTATAAACCACTGTAATAAACCAGAACACGGCAAATTAATACACTCGCCACATATCCCGCCATCTTGTCTACTTTCCATATCAACCATAGGGTCTGTTAAATATCGTCGGTCTCGGCTGGCCCAAGGGTTGTAAGTCTATCCAGGGACATATGTAATCTAATTTATTTCAATAACTCTTAGTCAAATATTCATTTCCAAAAAATATTTTTATTATCAACATCAGGTTATAAACACCATAAAACAAAACAAATTTAATCTCACGAGTGTTATTAATGTCTGCTCTTTCTCCCCAGTACTACTTGTGTTAACACGTGAAATATGAATTTCTCTGATATGCTTGCACCTTTAATAATTTCATAAATATTTTTACCTTATCAGGCATTTATTTGTTCATCATCTATGTAGATTGTGGACTGAATACTAATGGTATAAGTCTGTAGGGATTAAGGAAATGAAATGAATTGATGATGGCGCAAATGATCTCGGAGTCCTTGGCGCCTTAAAGTTATCTGGCACACCTTCTCAGGGTAAGAAAAAACTCCGAAAAAATCCTTAACCAGACAGTTTACTACCCGCCTAGGACCTAAAGAGTTGAATCACGTGTTCAATCTCTACATTGTTGAAGTGTTTAAAAAATGATGACATCTCCACCTCATTCCACAAATTTTTCAAATGTTCTATGTGCTTTTCGTCATTCCTTCTAGATTTTCTCTGTTCATTTTAACGCTTCGATTTGTTTTACTCTTTCCGTTATCTCACATTTTTTAAAGTATGCTTTAATTTACTCCTATTTCATTCAGATTTTACATTTTTCATATATTTTACTTGTTTTTTTCCTTCTTCTAACTTTTCTTTGCCATTTTTCATCTCGCTTTGTTATTTTCTTCTTCTTCTTCTTCTTCTTCTTCTTCTTCTTCTTCTTCTTGTGTACATTTTGTTATTTTCTTCTTTATTGCCAAATTTTGGTGTATAAATTTAACATAAATGCAGGAAAGGAATGAAATGATATGAAATAGGAGAGCGGAAAATTCATAGAAAGTAAAGGTCCATTCCATTCGTCTAAGCGGTCAGAGGAAACTGAAAAAAAAAAAAAAAGTCAGGATGGCCGGCTTCAAGGTAATTGAACTTGGGACCTCCCGAATGCGTTACTGCTTAAGACCCTCAATTTGTCGTTTCTATTTGTGTCACTTCACATGTGTTTTTTCCGCAGTTAATGATTATCACGCATAACAAACTGCTGCTGTTCACATTACTGTTTCTAATCTATTTACTTCATAGACCATGCATTGAATATTGGCCAATGCAATTTACACTCGTTCACTTTCAACCAATCATGGTCGAACAGTCATTATAATATTGTCAAACTGAAATTATCGCACCTGATTAGTAAATGTCTGCATTTATTATCGCGGTTGATTCGCAATTGTTCCTAATTTTTAGAATTATATCAATTACCACATTATTCCATGGATATTGTAGATGAGAGTTTAATCTAATTGGACTATAGATTGAGGATTGAATACTATAGGTGTAAGTCTGTAGGGATGAATGAAATAAAATTAATTAATTATGGCACAAATGAACTCGGAGTCCTTGTCGCCTTAAAACTATTCGGCATTCATCTTCTCAGAGTTAGGGAAAAAAACCTTACTTAGATAGTTTGGCTTGACCGGGATTTAATCCCAGAACCTCGAGACCAGTAGTCGCAAAAACAAACACTCGACCACAAAGACAATCAATTTTGTTTTATTAATACTGCTTATTATGTTGGTATATTTATGTACAATCTACTAAATAATTTATCCAGCAATTTTTCAAAGCAAATGCCTCTCATGGTATTGCTTACAATAACTGAAGTTCTGCAGTGTCGCAGAACAATAACAATTTATGCAAAGTACTTCCTTGGTCTAATGCTTAGCGTTGGTGATTGTTGGCCGGGAGACCCGGGTTCGATTCCCGATTCCCGGTACCTGCTTAGGAATGTTTCTAAGTTAGGAAGTTCTGGAACGGGATACACCCAGCCTGATGAAGAGGAGACGATCTACGATCTAGTAAGCCACGATATAGCGCCCGGCGGAATGCGGTGTGCTGATGGCTTATAACACAGGCTATAGGAGTAGTATTTAGTAGTTTAAAAAGATTCCCCGGCGCGTATGGTGTGGAAATAGTCTTTCTGAGGGTATTGAACTTCTTGGAGGGGGTGTTACCCCTGCATGGGATATTTTGGTGTTTTCTTACCTAACCGTTCGTGGACCCTCGCCTCACCCCTTCCTCCTGGAGGCACTTCCATTGGGAGCGTACATACAAACAGCCAGCCGTTGGGCAAAGATGAAATACCGAAATATCGTCCTCCGTGTCTAAAAATCCAATCCATTCCAATAGCCTATAGCAAGATTAAAGCAGACGAGCAACAATGGAAATATACCGTCATTTAATATGACCTGCTTTGGAAGTAAACTGGATAAATGCAAATTAAGAATAATTCGTGGAACATAAACAACGGGCAGTCAGGTAATTCACATAAGTGGCCGAGGTGGTTAAGGCGCCGACTCGTGAGCGGGAGGTCTGGGTTCGAATCCCACCAGAACCGTTCTGCCTGACTGAGGTTTTTTCCAGGTTTTCCTCAGTCCTCATAAATGGCAAATGCCGGGTAGATACCCTAAACTTAGACCTGGAACATTTCCTTCCTTAAAAAAATCCTTTCCCAATATATCATTGCATCTTATGTATCATCAGTGTCCACCGCCTGTGGTGCCTCTGTGGTAAAATGGGCGTTTAATACCATTAAAAAAAACATAATATGTTCAATTTATTTAAATATTCGAGAATCAGTTCGTATCGACATATGTAATTAGGTTTTCTGAGTTATTCTAATGAACAGTATAATGTTAAAATATAGATGTGCATATTTAAACTGGTTCTAGTCGCGTACCTTTTGATTCATACATAACATCGAGCAAGAAAGATGTTTATAACAATTTTTGCCCTGTTGCTCTGAATATGATAATCTCATTTTCACGTACCAGAGACAATGCCTTACATGCCAAGAACAATTTGTGTTACTATTGGTTTTCATGTGCTTTGCTACACACTTTTTACTTCATTACTAGTTTTAAGGTTCTCCAATGAGATTAGTCGGTCCTGGTGGTGTAGTGGTTACCATACTTGCCTCCTATACCCAAGAACGCGGGTTCGAACCCGGCCAGGACCAATGGATTTTTTCGGGGCGTAAAAATCCTAAGTGTGGCTTCCTTCGGAAGGGAAGTAAGCCGTGGGTTCCGTGTCGTACATTTACGACACGAAAAAGAACCTCAAGCCTGAAAGAGAGGCCTTGAGCAAAATTTATCGGCCGTTTCACACCCTGATTGGAATGGAACGCTCTTGACCTGAGATGTTAAAGAGCGTCCATAAATAAATCAATCAAAAGAAATCCAATGAGATTTGGTTTTAATTTCATGGCGTAACCATTAATTAGTGGTTTTCGTTTGTTATCATGAAATTTTTCTATATCAAAATACCTTAAAAGATTGTCTCAGGAAACATATCTCTTTGATTATTGATATTTTCTCTTGGATGTGCTTTTTTAACAATCTTTCTTCAGAATCACGAATAAATCAGGTTGATTTTAGAAAGTTAATACGGAAAATAAATCCGGTGCCGTGATGGGAATTATAACCAAATACTCCCTTCTATAAACACCATAAAACTTATCACTTCTTAATAGTTTTCGATATAATAATATTTTGCATGTACCTAATGTAACATAGGTATATGCGAAAAGAAATTCCTAGATTTGCAGCACAAATATGAGCACTGGTTTACCGCAAAACTCCGAAATATTATTGAAATTACCGAACAAACATGTTGCTGATTAAATAAACACACCATTACTCCTAATTTAATTTTTCTTGATTACATAATTTGATAAACTCAAATCAAAACCTTTGTTTCCATACATCACGCGAATCGCATGCACTCTCCATTGCGATATGCGAATTGATTCAATTTTAGCGAACTCCATTTCGGTTCCACCCATGAAAATATTTTTGAAAAATTTCTTCAAATCTCCATCGATCCTACTTTCTAGGCATAAAAATGACGATTGTTATTTTTTTCCCTCTTTCTAGCGGCCGCAATGCATTGAAATAATATAACAGAATAGTTTATCTGGAACCCAAAATTAAACAAAAAAATATTTTTGCCACGAAACTCGATATATACCACTTAAACAAAATAAGAAAACATTTATGAAAATGAGGGAAATAGAACTATTAGGAGTGGAGGAAATGCCCGAAAAAAGAGTTTTTTTATAATCGCCGAGGACGTCAATTAAGGCGACCCGGGGGGTGTTATTGTTAGCCTACCAATTGGGTATTACCGCTAAGCGATAAACTAGTTGGTGTCATGTGAAATAGTTTTGGGGGGGAATAGTCTGCGCAAGCTCATGGACGAATAATCGAACTTGCCCTTACAGACAGCAGCCGCCCTGCGGCTTCAGTACCGAACGGCAGCGGAAAAAGTCAAATTTCAGGGAATGCTGGAGCGATGTGTAAATCTTAAGCGGTAGTGTATGTACTGTATCAACAATGGTAGTGTAAAGTGTGCAATAAATGCAGGAGGAGAGAACACAGAAAAACATGCAATCGTTACATTATGTAGCTTAAATATTAATCACATTCCGCTTTAGTTGTTATACCGCTAGTGCAATTGGAAACGTTAAGGTAACAATGTAACACGTAAATAAAATAATAATGGTACGGGAATAGCGTATACTTTTAAGTCTGAAAGTGTTTTATAAAATACATATGTATATGTTCAGTTAGCATTACTTGGTTTTTTAATTATTATCATTACTGCATTCTCTGCTCTAGCGCTCTGTAATAACGTTCACAAATTCAAATTGCTGAGTAATTCGCTTAGTTAATGCAGCTCCTGCGTGATGAACGTTTCTTTTTTTCCTCATCGCGTACGGAACTAAGTAGTGCCACTGCAACGAGATTACGCTTGTGTGCTGAATTGTCAGAGCCGCATATGAAGAAGAGGCAGAAAACAACAACTAACAGAAAATACGAAGTAATAAGACAGATATCGGGTCTAAATTAAAAAACTACATTCGCACCCTGTCTTTTGTAAAACGCAATAACTGTATTATTTTGTGGTTGTAAACATATTTATTTGTTTATTTTTGCCCTGAATATAACATGTTATATATGAATGTCTGATTCGCTGTGCGAAAAATTAAAAGAACGAGGAAATCCATTTCTCAAGGTCCAATTAAACCAACATACAAACATCCCAAATAGATCCAATACCTGATGATCACAATCGAACTTGTTCATATAATAATTAGCATCATCATCATCAATACATCATGCTTGAGACTGTGTGTGGTCGCACACTTCCCACGCGGTTCGGGTTTGTTCGCTTTCGATTTTCGTTACGAACCATCAAATTTAGCATTTAGCACCAAATGAGCACTCCACCCATTCTTTTTGGGTGGAGCGTAAGATGTACATTACAGTAGATGGATGGTCCACTCAACTGGCTATCCATCAAACGATACATCTGCTGAAAAGATTGGCTTTGAAAGAGAAAAAAACAGAAAAACGCAACCGCCCCTTAACCTTGCTTAATGGGAACAAGGTTAGTATTTTTGTACATCTTCCTTGTAAAGTAAATGTTGTTATATTAAATAAAAGTAATAACTATAGATGTAAATTTCCATAAAACAAAAGTTAATTTTGTATTAGATTGACTTTCTGCAACGAAAATATCCTATAAGTTATTTTGAACAATCGAATTGCCTCTGGGGGCTAATTCTTCTCATTAGAAATAATTATAAATTTTGATGTAACCTAGTTTGTACAGAAAATGACATGCACTTTGCATAAACCTTATTTTTTCGGGTGTGCTACACAGATAAGGTCTATAATATCCACTAAATATTTCGTGTAGCTCTGTCGATCATTTTTTAAAAATGAAAAGTTCGCCAAATTAGCTAAATAGGAACAAAATGGATATTTCGTACCTTATTTTAGATTGTTTTTCGTTCTAAAGCTCGCTGTATTCAAATCTTGTGCTGCAGATTCACTTCCTCTGCCCTACTGCATCATTTTTTTTCTTCTCCCAGAAACATTAGAACAAAATATGCTGCTTAAAGCATAATTGTAAGGTCACGTGTACTGTTTCAAAACTTGCGCAGTCTGGTACAATGTTGCAAAGATATGCTTAGTCAAATAGTTTTTATTTCCCTCTAATATAGATTACATAATGCAACATTTAAATAAAATGTCTCATTTTATGAACTTTTCATAGCATACAAAAACATTTGATGGGCTTGTATTGATAGGGCATATGTGCTTAATTTCTTTGAATTAGATTCATAAATCACACTTTCATGCATGTTTCACCAAAAATCTACATACACTCTGATTGCACTTTTATCTTTTAAGATCTCTTGCAAAACATTCCATATTTAAAAATTATTATCGCCTATAATAACTCACAAATTGCTATAAATATTTAATCACACTGTTATCAATTTGTAAATTCTGGGAAGTTATCACAAAAAACTGATTTATGAAGTTAAATTTTTTTCAAATATGTGTCATTCATAGTGTCCCCCAAAGGAAAAACAACATCTTTATGTAAGCGAACTAAATCTTGATATCAGTACAGGTGCTGTCCGTTTGTATAATACATTAAAAAAGTATTATATTAATACGCACCTGAATACTTTCTATTTAGTTTTTAATATCAATCGTTCAAAAAATTAATCTTAGATGCTGTCAAAAGCATTTCACATTTTTCTTAAACACGTGCGTAAAACCGTAACGTAGACCAAAGAAGGAAATAATTTATTATCATATAATGCATCAATCTACCGTAGATTAACTTATGTTATCAGGTTACTTTTAGAATAAATTATTTAAACTATAATATAAACAAGCATCAGAGCAAAACCGAGTTTGTCGGTCCTGATGGTGTAGTGGTAACCATACTTGCCTTCTAAATCCAAGATCGCGGGTTCGATGGATTTTTTTCGGTAGTAAAAATCTTAAGTATGGCTTCCTTCGGAAGTGAAGTGAAGCCGTGGGTCCCGTGTTGTACATTTACGGCACGAAAAAGAACCTCAAGCCTGAAAGAAGAGGCCTCTGAACAAAATTTGTCGGCCGTTTCACGCCCTAAATAGAATGGGCTCTGATGACCTGAGATGTTAAAGAGCGTCCATAAATAAATCAAAATAAATATAAAGCCCAGTTTCACAATACTGGATATTAAAAAATAGTAAAAACTACTTTTTAAGTAAACGAAATGTAGCTGAAAAGCAAACCCATTGAAATATGTATAAAGAAAGATAGAAAGGTTACCTGCCTATTGTCTGTTTCAGATTCGTAGAAGTAAACAGTGGCATTAAGAGACAAAAAGTGCAGTTCACAAGCTAACAAATCTAACGATAGTCACAGCTATTGAAGTTCCACTTAACAACAGTTGAAATTCAAAGCGTAGCGCAAATTATACAGTTTTATCTGTGATAAAAGTCAATGGGAACTCGACATTCTTCTTGTAGCTTCAATAAAGGGTTCTGTATTCGGTTTGTGGTTACCTGACTGACAACCAATGAGAGGAGAACGTTCAAGGTAGGGTCAATATAATCTCGAATAAGAAATAGATTTTTGCAAAATTTCTATGTTGACAAATTGAGAGCAGAATATTGTGAAATAATTTATACGTATTAAGCACCACTTAAAAATGCAGTAAAACTTATCTGCTAAGATAAATAAATTGAGAAAGAAAGAATTAGCAAACTCCTTTTGTGATTGGATAATATTTCTTCAGGCTACGGATAGTTTATTGTACACCACCAAGCGGGTAAACCATTTTGAACCATTTAAATTGTTCAAGTTATGCCTACGTTCTAGTTTTGAAGTATGAAGAAATTTATCGTAAGAAAGTTAAAGATTTATCTTTATTCATTGAGGTCTTGTACAATATATATATATATATATATATATATATATATATACTTCAAAACATGAAACAAGTCAAGTTGGGTTACATTAATTAAACTTATATGGACATTTAAAGTATGTAAATACACATACTCAACAATCTCATACATATTCAAGTCGCAATACAGATAACAATAGAGTAGTACATTTCATACATTGTCATTTTCCATAATAGATATATTGCCTTATGGTTGAACATATTAGAACAGTATACATTATTCACTATGAATTCCTCGACTGAATAATGAATTGTTGAATGAATATTCTTTAAGCGCAGATTTGAATCTGTTCCTATTATCGCATAATATTTTGAGAGAAATTGGTAGAGCGATTCTGATGCATTTGTAATGAGAAAATATAATCTCAAGAAGTTTTAAAAATTTTAGTTTACGAAATAGATCTCTACTGGAAGTTCTATCCTTGTACCACGTTTATTTGAGTGCTTTCTTTTGTAATATGAAAACACGTTTGCTTTCAATTGAGTTTCCCCAGAATTTAATAACAGATTGATTGATTTGGTTTATTTATGGACGCTCTTTAACGTCTCAGATAAATTTTGGTCAGAGGCCTCTTCTTTCAGGTTTGAGGTTCTTTATCGTGCCGTAAATGTACGACACGGGACCCACGGCTTTACTTCCCTTCCGAAGGAAGCCATACTTACGGTTTTTACGCCCGAAAAAAATCCATCGGTACTGGCCGGGTTTGAACCCGCGATCTTGGGTTAAGAAGACAAGTATGGTTACCACTACACCACCAGGACCGATTTTCATAACAGAAGAGAAAAATTATGAGCGAAGCCAAACGAGTGTATGTGCCTTCTAATTTAAGTGTCTATCAATTGGAAGACCTAGAAATTTCGTATCTTCATTTCTAGTACATAATAATTATTAATTACTGTAATTTGTAATAAATTGAGTTGTGTATTTGTTCTAGTGTCTATAAAATTAAAATAAATTCAAAAAAAAAGTTGAGGGTTTAAGTTTAAATATAGAAAATCGACAAATTCATCAGTTTCAGCTATCAGAAAATAATGCCAAGGTTCTCCAGTTTAATATTACGAATAGCAACACTCCTGCTACAGTGCACGTATCTTTTAATAAATTCAAAAGCATTGCCAGATACGCATCTGGTATTATTTTTGATTGTATCAACTTTTTCTCTTCTAATGGCCTATATTTATCCATTTGCCGAATATGCTATTACGTAGAAAGGAATGTTTTAAAATTTATCTTCTCTTTTTTTTCCGTTTCTAAATTCTATTGATTACCAATAGCGTGATATGTCCACGAAAATGTGCACAGGAAAATAAGGAGTACGTGCAGCGTATAATATTTCACTGTTAGGTCATAATCTGAGTCTCGATCAGTTGATCATTATTTTGGATAAAACATGTTCTTGTCGAACACTACCAACCATAATATAAATGCAGAAAGTGAAGTCCATACTTGATCACATAGCCTATGAACCGTAAAATTTCAAATTTTGCTAATAGAGGGTTAGCATTGAATACGGTATATTGAGAAATTTCTACCTCATGACTAATGCAATTTTAGAAGAAAGACGCTTAAAACGCCACTCTTTATCAAAGTTCAATAATATCGTTAATTAAAATTTAAAATAAAAGTTAAATGATTCCGCTTACAGGTTCAAATGAGCTGCCTTCTTCATGTTATATACATGGCTAAAGTCCTTCACGTTTTGCGGTAGAAATGACTCCCTCGTGTTTTCTGACTTGTATAAATATTTATTTAATTGGCTAGCTTAAAAACTGTTGTGATGAAACTTGAATTAAGATTTACATTGGACAGTTTAAACATATCCTCACATCTAGGAATAGTTATAAAGGGTACCTCTTAAACCATTTGCTACAATTGCTTAACATTTCTTACAGCAGTAGTAAAGTCTTACAAGCAGTGCTTACAGCTACCGCAAAGAATGGAGTTTGCAAATGTTTATTATAAACGCCCCTTTTTTTAACTATTCAAAATAAGTATGTGTATTTACCTCGCTTTTAAAAAAATTGTAACTTTAAAATTTAACCTAGTTTTTGTTTATTAAAAAATATGGGAAATGTAAATATAATCTCTCACTTTTTAAGCGTTTTAATCTGGCAAAAGGGCATAATAATATCTGTTGATTTGCTTTATTTATGGACGCTCTTTACATCACAGATCATCAGCGTCCCATTCAATTCAGGGCGTGAAACGGCCGACAAAATTTGCTCAGAGACCTCTTCTTTCAGGCTTGAGGTTCTCGTAAATGTACGACACGGTACCCATGGCTTTACTTCCCTTCCGAAGAAACTATACTTAGGATTTTTACGCCCGAAAAATCCATCGGTCCTGGCCGGGATCGAACCCGTGATCTTGGGGTTAGAAGGCAAGTATGGTTACAACCGTACCACCAGGACCGACTTAATAATGTCTATAGACCAATAATGATAATGTGGCCAAATGGGCTTTGTCGCCGAAGTTTCCAAGGTATTTGCCTTAAGATATGAAGGAAACATCTGTGAAGAAAACCTCAGCCAGGAAACTAATTCATGCTGGAATCGAACTCGAGTCCCCCACGTAGGAAGCAGGAATATTACCACTAGATCATTGCGGTGGTCATGTTATTAATCTTCAAAACAAGAAAAAATATATTTCTACCCTTTTCTTGACCTGTAATCTCATAGTAAGATAATAATATGTTAAGAGTGAAGTAAATTGTCCATCACATAAATAATTCACCAATTTAATGATCATGAAGCTATAATTTACATTTACCACACCGAAACATAATACAGTTATAAAATAAATAACTAAAATCAAATACCTACATATATAGAATATCGTATACGTGTCCCTACTTTCACATGTGGTACGCATCAAAATTGTCCAAAGAAATAGCATTTTTCTCAGATTTTCTAATAACTTTGAATGTATTTTCAACACACAAGTTACCACCACGGGGCCGAGGTCGTTAAGGCGCGGACTCGTGAGCGGGA